>JARHVA010007340.1:0-217500 GCA_037957365.1 Torreya grandis | reverse complement strand
TGTATGTATGTATATATGTGTGTATATATATATGTGTGTGTGTGTGTGTGTATATTATATATATATATACACACATATGTATATATATATATATTTATTTAAAAAATTAGATAAAAATGTATAAATATTATTTTGTGCATGTAAATATTCAACTAGTCTCCTAGAAGGGTTCATGGCTCTTATTTATAAGACCTATTATATGGCCTACCTAAGAAGATAGGAGTGTATAACTGACTAAGAAGGATATGATCAAGTGACTTGTATAAATACTAGGCAGTTTATGCCTATTTAAAAGAGATGAGAGAGAGAAAAGAACATGTGAATAAAATAGATATTTGGGAAGTATAAAAACTAAATTAGGATCATCAGAGAGATGCCATGAATATCTAATAGAGGTTCTGCATATGAAGTTACCCTTTGGGAGATAACTAGTTACCTAAAGTTAAAAACTTTTATTGTGTTTTTAATTTTTATAATTACATTCAACGTACACACACACACACACACACACACACACACACACACACACACACACACACACACACACACACACACACACACACACACACACACACACACACACACACAAAACAAACACACATATACATATACATATATATATATATATATACATATTTAAAAAAAATAGATAAAAATGTATAAATATTATTTTGTGCATGTAAATATTCAACTAGTCTCCTAGAGGGGTTTGTGGCTCTTATTTTGATAAAACCTTGTAAGGAGGAGGTCTAGTGTTCAAATCCCAATAGTTATTTCCTTTTTTGGTCTAATTCAAATTAGTTTTTGGTCAATTATAATTTTTTTGGTTTGCATGTAGAGTAAGTCATGTACAAAATCCTAGTGTAACTTTGACCTTTATTTTTGACTTTTAACCTAGATAATCTTTTGTTGAGCATAGTCATGTAACTAGTCATTTCCTAGGTTTTAGCATATTATAAACATATTGGTATCAAAAATTTTTTGATTTGAAGATTTTTATAATTTTTACATCATTTTTATAATTTTTCTTACATTAGGGTATTTTGTGACACATTATTTTATCATAATATTTTTCAATTTCTTTACTTTGTTTAGTATTAATTTTAATAATTATTGTTTGTTTAGACTATAAAATCTATTTACTATAAATAAATTTTAAAATCATATTAAAAAGGTTCTTCTGAAAAGTTTTGTCTAGTGGCATAGTGTCTAGTTTAAAGAGAAGTTATGGATTCTCCTAATTTTGTGCAAGATAAATCTCAAATGCTTGATGGGTCTAACTATAATATCTAGAAAATACATTTAAATAAAAATTTATAGATTTAGATCTATGGAATATTATCATTGGGATTAAAAAACCATGTCTGGATGACATGTGACACCTGAGCTTTCAAATGCATTTAAACAAAAATTGTAGGAATCCATATCAATTATCTTATAAAGTGTTAAAGATGAATTCATACTACATATCAACAGTAAGGAGTCTCCTAATTATTCTTACAAACTCCTTGAGTATATGCACAATGGCACTCATCTCTCTAAGATTATTAAGTTTATTATTGAATTACTTATTACACCTATGAAAGGTGATGAAAAGGTTAATTTTATTACTAAAATTATGAATATTAAAGCTCGGTTAGATGGTTTTAACTGTAATTTAATTCAATATAAATAGTTATATTTTATTATTTAGCTTAATATTCATGAGCAAAATCATAATTTCATTTTAATTTTGAGTTCAAAGTACCAAATAAATCAAGATATCATTGAACTTACTACCCTATAAACTCCTAATTCAAGAATAGCAAGTGATGTCTAATTTTGATTTTAAAGAGAATGCCACTCATTTACTTCTCACTTGAAAATCTATTTTTGAGAATAATAGAAACTATAAACCTAACCCTAATTTTTCCAATGATGAAAATGAGAACAAAAAAATCTAGCCATAAGAATTATAAGCTTAAATTTAATAGGAATTGTAATTTGTGTGGTAAATTTGGTCATAAAAGATAAAATTTTTATATATAAAAAGATAGAACTAACAATAAAATCTTTAAGAAAAGAGAATAAATCTAATCAAGACCATTAGAAGAACTAGAATCAATACAACAATAAGAAATAAAATTCAAATGTTATTGATTTATGTACTACTTTGTTTGATTCTAATGAGAATGAATGGTTTTTAGATAGAAATGCATCACATCATATGAATTTATTATCTAAAATTTTATCTGATTCTAGAAATATTTATAAAAATATCTATTTAGGAGATAATTTATTTTTAGAAACATCTAAGGGAAGGTTAAATATACAAATATTATTATTAAGGTTATTTTCTATGTACCTAAACTTAAGAATTTTTTTTTATATTGTTCTCAACTTACTAATGATAATTACATTATAATTTTGATTAAAGATATCTAGTTTATTACAAATCAATATGGTTCTCTCATTACTGAAGGAATTCTAAAGAACAGTTTATACACTTTTTCTACTTCTTTTGCATGTTTTTCATTGCATAGTAAGAATAAATATCAATTACGGCATGAAATATTAAGATGTGTTAATTTTATAATTTTACATGATATGTCTTATCATAATATTATTATTGATATTCTTTCTATCTCTTCTCATCATGAAACTTGTGAAGGTTGCTTACATGGTTAAAAATTTTTTAATACCTTTCACATGAATCATGATGTGAATTCTTTACATCCTATAGAATTAATTCATAGTGATATTTTAAGACCTCTTGAATTTGTATCTCTTAATGGTTATTTATATATTATTAATTTTATTGATGATTATACTCTGATGATTTAGTCATATTTCATTAAAAATAAATCTGAAGTGTTGTCTAAATTCAAAGAATTTAATCTATTGTTGAAAATGTTTATAATTATTCTATTAAGATATTCAGATATGATAATAGTGGTAAATATATTAGTAAATAGTTTGATTTTTTTTACATTAGTTTTGGTATTAAAAGTGAATTATCAACTCCCTATTCCCCTCAACAAAATGGTATTACTAAAATGAAAAATCTCACCATTATAGAAATGGTTAGAACAATGTCATTTTGAAAATGTTCATAAGTTATTATGGGATGAAGCCATGGATACTATTGTGTATATTTTTTATAGATTCCATACTAAAGATTTTCATATTTATAATCCTTTATAAATTTTGTCTAAAAATAAACCTAGTGTGGCTCATCTGAGGATATTTGGTAGTCTTGTTTCCATTTTTGCTCCTAAAATAAAAATAAATAAACTTGATCCTACCTCATATTATTGACTTTTCTTAGGTTAGGGAGGTAAAAATAAAAAATTAAGAGTTTATGATCCATCTAAATGATAAATCATTAAGGATAGGAATATTTTTATTTTGGAAAAATCATTTTTAAACCTCTATGAAACCTATTCACTGTTCTTATTTTGATGAACCTGGCTTTGTTGCTTATCCTTATGAAGATACACATGCCCTAGAAGAAGTCCATCCATATTTTCATAACTTAGAGTTGAAAGAACCCCATGAATTTCATGTTCAATATAAAATACCTAAATGGCCAAAATCACTAATTCACTCTTATAGTCTTGATAATCTTAATAAATTAACTAGAATTAAACATTCTTATCATGATTTAATAACTGTGTATGAATGTGAATCTTATTTTGAGGAAGTGATTCGATATGACATATGTAAAATTGTTATGCAAGTTCAGTATAATGCCTTAATTAAAAAACAAATTTGGGATCTTATCCCACCTCTACCTAAAATGCATATTATTGGTTGTAGGTGGCTTTCTATAATCAAATATAATTTAATTGGTAAAATTGATAAGTTTAAAACAAGATTGGTCACTCGTGGGTTTATTAAAAACCCCATGATTGACTATGTTGAAAAATTTAATCATGTATAAAAAATGGGTACTGTTAGATTACTCATTGCTCTTATAGCTCAAAATGATTGGATTATACACCAAATGGATATTAAAAATGCATTCTTGAATGGTATTTAGAATAACAAATATATACGACTCAATATAGATGTTTCATTGATATTAATAAAGAGAATTATGTTTTAAAGTTAAATAATTCTCAGTATGGTTTAAAATAAGCTCCATGACCTTGGTATTCTAAAATTAATAGTTATTTTAAAGATCTTAGTTTCTCTAGCTATTATTCAGATAATGATCTTTTTATTAAAGTTGAAAATGGTCATTGAATTTTAATCATATTATATGTTGATGATATTATGATTAATGGTTATGTAATTAGTTTAATTCATAAGTATACGGATAAACTAATTCAAATGTTTGAAATGACATATTTAGTCATTCTTCATCATTTTTTAGGAATTATTATATTTCAATTTAAAAAAATTATTATTGTCTCTCAATATGCACATAATCTTATTTTTAAGTTTAATATATTTGATTTTTAGCCTATCTACTCTAATTGAATTTAGTGTTAGGCTTGATCCAAAACTTGCATTTGAAAATCTAACCCTACTTTGTATAGATATTTTTTTGGTAGTTTGATTTATCTAACCATTAATCAACCAGATATTCCAAATTTTGGTGGTGTTGCTTCTATATTTATGTAGGATCCATACTTGAATAATTTGGAATTAAAAAGATAATAATTTATTATATCAAAGGAATTATAATTTTGGTTTATTTTATTCTTCTATTAATAATGCTAATTTATATGGTTATTATGATGCTAACCATGCTGGTGATATTATAGATCATAAGTCTACTTCTAGATATGTGTTTAATTTTGGTGCAAGTATTATCACTTGGAGAAAAAAAAAGTAACATATTATTTCTATCTTTTATATAGAATCAAAGTTTATAAGTGTTGTGGAAGCTACTAAAGAAACCATGTGGTTATGAAGGTTGTTAGAACTTCATTTAGATGTTTCTCATAATACCACCTTTTATTATGATAACCAAATTTGTATAGCTCTGGAAAAAAATCTAGTGCAACACTAATTAACTAAACATATTGAAGTTCATGTGCATTTTATCTGAGAGAAAGTTCTCAATGGTGATATTGGTCTACATTTTTGTCCTATGGATGAACAAGCTGTATATATCTTCATAAAACCACTTTGCACTACCAATTTTTTTTAGTTTTATGTAATGTTAGGCCTCTTAAAATTTTTATTGAGGTGGAGTGTGTATGATAATTCCAATTTTTAATGGCCATGTTTTCTTTCTTCTTCTTCTGTATATTTCTTCTCATTGTATAACATTGTAATATATCATATTATGTGATTTTAGTAAAATTTGTGTGGAAGTTTTACTTTTGTGCCCAATACTTAAAATCATATTTAAATAGAGGTCCTTATGTTATAAAATGATCCAATAATGTTTAGATGATTATTCATGAGAAAATATGATATATAATCTCATGATCATGCTAGCCTAGACTTACTTTAAATAGTTTATGGATTGTAATTTCTTTTGTTTTGAAAGGTGATGTTTTGCATGATGAATGTTTTTAAATCATTCAAATGTTTACATGGTATAATTAATTATTAAAGTGACTATGGAATATATCTCCACCCAAAATTAAGGGGGAGTGTTAGAACATTTAATGTTATGTGGGTATAATTATTAGGCCCTTAACACTTTACATGTTAAAATAATAAATGTTTTATTATTATATTTAACATGGGTTAAAACCTCATGTAAATGTAATAATAAAACATATTATTAGTTACTAACTTAGTTCCTTGAGAAAAGGTGGACTTGTTGGTTAAAATTGTCACCTCTCCCCATTTTTATTATAAATAGGTTTTTACCCCTATGGTAAAACATACTCTTAATACACTTGATTGAATATCGATAATTGTGATAAGTTATATTTGCATGTAAAAAATATATTACATAGTTTTCTAAAGAAGGTTGATAAAGAGGAGTGAGGAAAGAAAGAATTGTATTGGGCAATTATGTTTCTCTATATATGAATAATCGTCTTTGTGGGGTTTTTACCTCTCAAGAGGTTTTCTTACATTAGCTCACTATGTTCATTAATCTATGGTTTTTTATACATGTCCATCTCTAGATTATATCATGTGTTATTAAATATACATTGCATATTGATTTAAAATATTATAAACTAACTCCAAATCAAAATAAATTTCCTACATAATCCATTCCATAACATTAATTTATCAAATTATATTATAGGAATGATTCTCCACCCTTGATTTCCATTAAAGATCGAAGGTCACCATTGATCCTAAAAATTTGTAAATAGAAAGGGCACCTTCCATTCTACATAAGCTTTAAAATTACAATGAAGTTATACTAAATCATCTCACAAATCTTCAATTATCATCATAATCCATCATTCAAATCATCAATTATGTAAGGGGAGGTGCCATCAGATTACCCACATGCCTTATGCATTCATTTTCAACCATATCCTTTGGTAAACAAAAAATATAAGAGAGGATAATGTTTGTTGTGATAAGTATCGAGGTATAACATTTTGATTGGTTATTTTATTAGATAACTCTTTTGAGGTATATCATTTTTTAAGTTTATTTAGTAGGTTGCATGTGATTTTGTTTTGTGTTATACTAATGATTGAATTTACTAATAAATTACCTTTTGATATATACATATGGAATTATAGGTGGGAAATAAACCAAAAACTATTTTTTACGTCTCCTAAAAATCATTTTTTCCCATTACTAAATATCAATTTTAGCCAAAATTCCCCACATTTCTTTAAAAATATCTTAAATTTACATTCCCAGGCTCTTGGTAGAATTGCTCTGAGTATTAGTAGAATAAAAAATGAAAGTGGTAGAAATGCTATGTGTATTGGTAGAATATAATTAAGTTTACATATTTAGTTTTTTAGTGTATTAGTGGGAATAACATGAATATTAGAAAAATCAAATTGTATTAGAAGAATCACAATTTTTATTAACAAAAAAATTCTCTATTTTATCTAACTATGTTTTTAGGCATTATAAAAAATGCTATGTGCTTTGATATAAACTTGGTATACTTACAAAAAAATTTAATTTTGTCTCTGACCATTGTTTTGCAAATTCATGGAATCACCCTATAACTAGTAGAATCACCCTATAATTTGGAAAAAAAATGCTACAGGTTTATAGATTCACACTATTTTTTATTTGCACTACCTTTTGTAGATACTAAAACTAATTTTTTTTAACATTTAAATCTTATGTATTTGCTAAACATCAATCAAAGGTCTACCCTTCAATTTTATACCTCCTTAATACTGAAAAGCTCACATTCACTATCTAATTATGCCTAAATGATTATATCTTAGTCTAATCCATATCATTTTGATAACCTAGGTCTCTTGTACTACATATAAAGCTTAAACCTTGATAAACATTCTTCACTATCAGTTTTGGATCCACACATACTTTTTAGCATTTTGGAAACTAATAACCATAGAGAGACACTACCATCGATGATAGTGTCCAGATCATTATCTCATGTTTAATTTCCATAATTAATCTAAATTACAAATGATTAGAAACTTATGGGTTGGTCTATTTATATTATTGAACTTACCATGATATATTTTCAAAAGGTGTGGTATAAATAAAAGTCTAATCCTTTTCATTATTCATTTATAAAATATCAAACAAACTTAGCAACCCAAGTTGCACCCTATGAAGTATACATTTCAGTTCTCCTTTAAACCTAGACTAACACTAGATTGGTATACAAGTTATGGGACACCTATAGCTATTACCAAACCTATAGATTATGACGCTAACTCCTCTGATGTATCAAATTTTAATCCTTTTCCTAAAACTATTTATTTTTGGGGTGAAAAGAGATAGAAACATAATTTAAAGGGAAAACCTATATTAGTGATGGTGATGCACCAATTCTACTTATCCACTCAATATTAGACTCCTATAATATAAATAAACTATAAATATAATAAATCATTATCTCCAAAACTCTTAAGCAATAATATTACATATGAAGGTCCTGATGAGTGACTATAACTTGGAGGTGAAGGATGAGAGGCTTCTCTTGAGGCACTCTCAACTAGATTACACTCTAAACATGATCATCAAACTTTGACACTTCAAACAACCTGATAAGATAACTAATCAACATATATGTGTGAAAATTACATGCTAAGGGAATATTTATACCACTTATACACATACAAATAAGCATAAACACACTATAAGCCAATAATGGAGAAGTTATAATAGTTTATTCATTAGTTCAAGAGGTCCATCAAGTACAAAACCTAGCAAAGTATTATCATACCCAGGTGAGGGATAAAAATTAAGTCCATAAGGCTTGAATATATATAAAATGAGTAGAGAAGAAGGATAATGGTGTAGAGGAGAAGAGAAAATGTCATCAATGACCATCATTAACTCAACATTAATTTAGTTATAACTAACTACAAATAGTCCCCAAGAAATCTCTCCATGTTTGATGCTCTTCCATGATTCCTTATGCATTGATATGATGTAGTTAAAGATGTAGTTGACTAATTCAATATTATCTTAAAGCATTATATGCCTTTATTTGTAAAACAACTACTCCTAAGGATCATTTATGTGTGGGTTGATTACTCAAACGTCAATTATACATGATAAGGATCAATTATGCATGGAATTTCAAATTAAGATAAGTTATGAATTAAATTTACACTTAAATACTATTTATTTGGCATGATTACATCGAATTAACTCACTCAATAGTCTTCTACACCATTATTTAACTTCCCTTGTTTACCAAGTAGGTCTACTAGGCCAAATAAGCCTAGTAGCCTATCTACTAGTGTTTGATGGCCATAATAATCCTATATGAAACCTTATAAACCTATGAAGAAATGAGTGTTAGGATTTAATCAATGCCTCAAATAATAACATTTATCCTATTGGGAAAGAAATACTTGTAAACTTGTCAAACTAGGTGACTAGGTCACCTTGTCCTTCACTCCTACAAACTGATTGATTAAAAGAGAGTTGTAGAGGAACTTAAAATAATTTTTTTATACATATAAAGCCTTTAAAAGGTGAAAAAAGTGACAAAAAACATATCCAATTATTGACACCATCTTAAACTATCTTAAACCTCTCTTTATGCTCTTTTACCACAAAAAAACTATTTTTTATAGTTTCATATAGTTACATACAATATGGTACCATAGTTAGGACCCTATCTAAGTTTAATTAATGATTAAAGTGTTTTTAGGGTGATTCATGGGAATTTGGGTGCAAAAATGTTCACTTTTCTCAAGATTGGTCTATAGTAGGGGTTAGGGAGGTTTTTGGTGGTTCACCATCTTAATGATGGTTCATAAAGCATGGGATTAAAAACCAAAAATTATTTACATGGATATTTATTTGATATAACCTTCAAATTTCCTAATAATATTGGGTTACCATGAAAAATATGTGTCATGATACGTACATAGGGGAGTTGACTATGAGCTCTCTACATGCATTCTAGACCTAATTATAGTCTTATCAATGTTTCATAAACCTGTTACCATAAAATAACCTCAATAATATATGGATTTTAAGTACATATGGGTCCTCAAATATTGGTAAGAGAATTTGGTCCAACTCTTCCTGTGGTAAAATATCCAAGCATCTAAACATGTGGGTCAAACTAGCTGTGTAGACTGTGTAGTTCTAAATGGTTCTTGAGATTGAAAATGACCTTCCACTATTATAATATTATTTAATAATATCATTTATGACTTGAATAATCTACTTACACCTTCTCATGGTTTCAAAATTCTTATGAGATTCTGAAGGTGTCTCAAGGTGGTATAGGCCTTTTAGGCCTAAAATAGGTTTTTAGGCCTAATTGGTCTAATATCGAGTTTTGAGGTCCAAGGAACCTATAGATGATAGGGGGTTAAAAATAAGAATAAAACATTGTTTCATATTTTTTACTAACCCATGTAACTACCTTTGGCTTCCCAAACTCCACTTTGTCTCTATCATCTCATGACTGTGCTTATAGGGTTATACTATCAAAACTATCAATTCTAGATGTTTGGGATAATGTGTGGTCTAAATGGTCAATTTTATCATTTTTTTTACTATTTTTATGGATATATAACTCCACCCTCTCTTACTTAAAATCCTATTTTATATCTACTTCTTGTATACTCTTATCTCCTTGCTTAGGGTTTCTTAGCAATTAAGCCTATGTAACCCATAGTGATTGAATTTGGTGAATTTTATTGATTATAATAAGTTTTATTATCATCATAAGATGTTTATATACATTTATAACTAATATATCATCTTTTATCAACCTTAAAAAACTTCCAAATGTGTACAAAACCTTTAATTGGTATGCACAAACTAGTTACAAGTCTGCCTTCTTCAACTAGCCCTCAAGGGTTTTGACTTGAAAGATGACTATTATATACCTAAAATATCATATTAGGACCTTTAATATCATATTTTATTATCTCAAAATATTTTATGAAGTCTAAGTCTCCTTGTATACTCTTCAAAACTTCAATTTTCCCACTTGGTCTCCAATGACTGTCAACGGACTAGGGAAGCTATGTGATAGAACATTGAATATTTATACTATTAATAAAAACTTGATGACAGTATTATAATATTTATCCACTTATAATTACTATTTTTACCAATTTTAAAGGCATAATTACACCTTTATATGCCTCAAAAATGATAAATTCTCTTAAAATTATCAGTGGCATTGATTGTGTGTTCAAGGTCTCTTAGGCTTCAATAAGTCCCAACTATAATTTCTAATTAGTCCATCTTCATATCAAGGTATAAGTGGAATATTATTGATAATTCATGTACAAATCACCCTCAAATGGGACCCTCTCCCTTCATCATCCATACCCACAATCCTATCACTCTTCAAACTAGGCAAAAACCCTTATAAGACAAGCATACCATAGCTTACCTTAACTGTGTTATGATGTTAATGAATATGTTTTCATATTAATGAGGCTCATAATATTCATTAAATTTTAATAATATTATTTATAAGTTTTAACTATCTCTTATATACTTTACCAACATCTCAACCAAAAACACAATACTACACTTTGCTTACTTAGCTGTATACCTATACTAGGCTAGTTGTAGCCTTTTTTGAGGTGTTTTTGTTGGATTAAAAATGACTAAGATGGGGGGGGGGTTGAATCAATATTAAAAAAATTTCTTATCAATTTACCTTAAGTAATTATGAACCAATTAAACAAGCATATAGATCCAACAAGCATAAACACCTATCCACATAAGTAAGAAATAGAAGAACACAACACATATGTGGGAAACCCTCAAGGGGAAGAAAACCCAATGATATATAAAAATGGTGTTAGAATAAAAATTATTTGGGGGTGAATTATTCTTCAAAACTTTTCATTCAATTCCACTTAATCATACATGAACCATTCTAATAAGCATGTACATCTTAGCAAACATAAGAACCAAATCATAAGAGCATGAAATATATGAACACAACATATACACAAGTAAAACATAAAAGGAATAAAACCCACTGATGAAACAAATGGAATAAATTCCTATAAGATAAACACTAATCTTTAGTCAAGCACCCACTTCACATGGAGCACTAACCCTAACTAGTTAAACACCAACTTAGCTAGGCTTTAGAGAACACCTACTTGTAAAGAGACACCAACCCCCTACATGAATCAACACCAAATCAGTCATCGAATACATTTCATCACCTTAAAAAAACATTATTTCTCATAAAACAAATGATGATATTCTTCCTTAGCTTCTTCACACACTTTTATCCCTCTCAAATTGATTTTTAACCTTCTTCACTCAGCTAGCCCTCTTCATGACTTGATTAGGTCATCTAACCTTGATATTCATATGCAAAACCTCTATTATATATTCATGACATCTCTCTAATGATCTAAATGAACTATTTATACTCACCAAATATCTATTTTATTCACATGTTTTTTCTCTCTCTCTCTCATCTCTTTTAAATAGGCTTGAACTACCTAGTATTTATACAAGTCACTTGATCATATCCTTATTAGTCAAACATACATTCTTATCTTCCTAGGATGGCCTTATAATAGGTCTTATCATATTAAAATAACATTCCTTAATCATTAATCATTCAATACAATTTTAGAGATACAAACCATTAAGAGGGGGGTGAATCAGTGGTGGTAAACAATCCAATTCAATTTCCAAACCCTTTAAAAACTTAAGCATTCAATACAACCATTCATGAATAATTCAAAATTATTATAGAAATGAACAAATAGATAACACAATATTACATAGACAACACAAGATCTATGTGGTAAACCGTCTTCAGGAAAAAAACCCACTCTCAAGCCTGCAAACACATGGACTATTTTTCCTAAAGATGATCACAAACATGAGACTGGTCAAGTCCAGACCAAAATTTAGTGAAACACCTTTTTGACAAGGAGTACCTACCCATAAGATGATAAAGTACTTATAACCACCTATTATTTAAGCCCTTCTAATTGGCTTTAGTGAAACACATATTTCATAAGGGGCACTTGACCCTAAGATGATAAAGTCCTTTTGACCACTTGTTGGTCAAGTCCTTCTGACCTAGATGTTGAGCACCCTCCCAACACCTATGAAATGAAAATCTCTTAATCACTAATTGATTTCAAATTTGATGGAGATATAATGTATATTATCTCTCTTCACTTCTTCACATAACCATAAACATCCAAAACCACTTTTTGGATCACTCTACACTTCTTAGAAACAACTCTATCATAACTTGAATAACATGACCAAATGATAATACACATACCACAATCTAATCTACCTCTCAAATCAACCACCAATCTCACACAAACATCATCTATCCTTCACTCACACTCAAGGCATACAAAACATCCTTTTAGATAACTCTAGACCTCTCACTCATCCTCAATATTCAAACTTAAAATAGCACTATTCTAACATCAAAAATATGAACTACAAGTCATACACACATTAATCAACCTACTTGACTCTACAATCCATCCATTGGGGACCCACCCTTTCTTCTTTTCTTCACTCTTCAACACACACACACACACACACACACACACACACACACACACACACACACACACACACACACACACACACACACACACACACACACACACACACACACACACACACACACACACACACACACACACACACACACACACACACACACACACACCTATTCTCCCAAGTCTAGAAATCAACACCTTTGATTTCACCTTTTATAGAGCCATAAATAATATCATGGTCACAACCTTCATTATTGGCCACTATACATTCCTTCACTCTTAAGGTATCTACATGGGTCACCTTTAAACAATACCCTCTTTGAAATAGGCCGAAGTGTCCTTTTAGGTCATATGGAGACCCATTCACCTCTTTGACACTTCTATAATAAATATTAGAACACAAAAAAACTTTAAAAATACATATAACCATGACTCATGATCTATAGGTCTACCTTAAGTGACAATATCCATCAAAACACCCTTCTAATACAACACAATTAACCCAAACACCATTTTGTACATACAATCACCAAGAATGAATACACAATCAACTTATAAGACTTTTATCATAAAAAATATGGATTGGTTAAACATATATAATCCACACATATGGTCCTCATAAATTATAAAACATGATCCAATACTTAGTTCATCTTAAAACATTGAAATACCATTAGAACAAACTCAATTACCCTTCTCGGGTTACTTGTAGAGCATGAACACATACATAGTAAAATTTGGAGCTCCATATATTCTATTCTATAAAACATTAGACCCTATAACCAAGTTTTATAGATGAATCATGAAGTCATATATAAATTTTCCTTTAACACCATGATCAAATTCTACATATATCAAAAGTTATAACACAAAAACTGTAGACTGGTCTTCCCTCACAAATTTGAATATTTGAATTCTAATGGTCACTAAGAAACTATTAAAATTCAAACACTTTTTTAACATATCATTTCATATCATATATTTAAAAAATACAGATCATATATATACATCTAAATTATCTTTTTCTTTAATTTTGCTTACTATTAAACATTGAACACTTGTCATCATCTCGCTACTTACTATTAATTTGTGACTAACATGCTCTGTTGATCTCCTCTAAGTATCTCGATAATTATATTGTAATGATCACTATTAGATATAGACAAAAACACATAATATTTTTCCATTTTTCATATTTTCATTCCTTATTCACACATTAACTCTTTGACTCAAGCCACACCATCAATTTTCTGACTGTATGATCAACTGTAAACTACCGATCTTCTATCCAAACTTCGTGGATGTGACCCTTGCCACTAGGGTATTCATTCTTTGACATATTTAATATTAAGTTCACTATTATATTAATATTTATTAATTAAATATCATTTTAATATATACTATCTAGATGACCTCAGACTTTAATGTAGTTTATCTTGACGGTCTCTAACCCATCACAGTCTACAAGTGTAGCTTTGAAGGTTTATATCTTGAGATAGAAAACATTTCAAGACTGTAAATATTTAGGTTAAATTATTAGAAATATAGAAAAAATAACCATGAAAACATTTCCCTACTATTTAATCTATAATTATCTATAATAAATTCAAAAACTTATTAGATCATACATATCTACATGACGTGTAGTGACAGTCTAGGGAAACATTACAGATTGCCTAGGAAGCCAAATTTGCACAGTTATATCTTTTGCTCCAATCAACTATATGACATAAAAATTATACCATAGAAACTGAGGACAAATGTGATCACACCCATATGACCAAACACCCATAATTCATCCATACGTGGTAATGGTGATGTTATCAAACTACCTACACAAGATTTTTCTATCATAGAACTAACTATGCCAAGATGAACATAATGAAGAATAAAATAAATAACATGCACTTCCCAAAGCTATCTAATCATCCTTGACCTCTCATAAGACCCCTAACACATGCTCAAAATTTTAGAACCATCCCTAATCATACCAAAATTGAAGATCAACCAAGCCTACTTCAAACATACTAGGATAAACACACTTCACACTTTGTCATTAACATTTAGACTATCAATACATTACATCCTCTCACTTAGAAACCTCTGTGACATCACCAAAAACTCTTCAACAATATCCCCCTTTATCATTAATGTCATCACCTATCATATATCTCACCTTCCTTTTCTCTCTTTAAACACTCACAATAAGAACCATTTCCCCCTTTGACATAGTGAAAAAATAGGCACAAACTAATCCTAAAGACCTAAAAAGACCACCAACAAGACATGACCACATTAGAAAGATGATTCAAACTGCCCCTTACCTTGAGCCTACCTCTTCTTGCCTTGACAACTTCCTCTTTCTACATTCCAACACTCTTTTTGACTAAGCATTTTAACCAATACAAAAAAAAAACTAAAATCTAATGGAACTCACTAAGAAAAATCTGAGAGGGAATTCCCCTAAGATATATAAGCCATTACACTTCTTGATCATCTTTATATCTTTACGCACCATGAAGAACCATCACACAAGCCTACTAATCTTCTCTCTCAATCCACCTCAAGGACCACCAACAAAACTTCATGCCACTTACCAAATAGGAAACATGATCTAAACCAACCTAAGAAAAAACCTTGAAACACTCATTCCTTGCTCTTTTGGAGAAACTAAGTAAAAACATCAAATCTTCACACTTGGCCTATTTAGACTCCTTGTAGCCCTACCTAGAACTTGTAAAGCCCACAAATTTTAGTAGACATACTTTCAAGACATAAAACTTCATATCTAGAGCACTCTTATATTCTCCTTAAGCATACCAATTTTCATAACCTAGCTTCTCCTCTAAAATATACTTCCTTCACAAACCTACTAGCCAATTAAGCCTCCGTCTTGATAAAATCATGATTAATTTGAAAAACAAAAACATTTTGATCTCTTTAAATTTTTATTTGAAAACCCATTTTTCCCATTCAACATATTAAAGATACTCATACCTCCATTCATAAGGCAAAACACTTTTCTAGCATAATCCAAAAACCCTAAAATCTCAAAACAAACAAGTTTAACAAACCTCCTTCTAGTCAATGCCCACCTCCAAAACTTCTTAAACACCTGGAGATAACCATCACACACTTCTAAAGCAAGATTTTATCCTTCAAACCTTTGGGAACCTTGACTTCTTATACCATGGCTTTGATCTACATTAATAAAGATAAACCTAGGAGCACACAAAAAGTTTTAAAAGGCACAAACATGATCATCAAGACATAAAACCACTTGAAACATATCACAAAGAAGTGCACAGACATTTCTAAGCACCAAAATTTTCTTGACATTCCATCAATCTCATTATGACACTTAAAAAACACCCATTCTGATCTTGTAGACACTATATATAGTGAAAACCCCTTATGACATCACTTTGACCTCATCAAATCACTTCTCCCATATTGACACACTAAATCCAACTAGAAAAACTCATCTATTGCCTTCTAGGACCTTTTAAAGAACACGACACCAAAACTTGCTTCTCCATTGAAAGGAGTCACTTAAGAAGCATAGACAAACATGGTTCCTTAGAATAATGTGAAACTAGGAGATGCCCTCAACTCCTCATATTAATTCTCGTCCTTGGTCATTTGATACTAATAGTTATTTTAATTCTCCTTCTTAGGTTGAACTTTGAAAAATCATGAGAATAACATAGATTCATGACATACCTTTTTAATTAAAGAATCTTCCTTGTAGTTTAGAACCTCATCACTAGGTATTGACAACTGATATTCTTCACATGAAACTTGCTTAACAACAACAAAATGTTCACTTGAATCCATACAAACCTTAGAACTAGTCTCAACCAACACCTTGGTCTTCTCCTTGAGCTTGGTCTCTTCATTCACAACATGAGCAGACAATGAGAGCTCTTGGCACTCTCCAATTTCTATAGCACTCTCCACTATATCAAACATATTACTTGGACCTTAATACTTATCATGAATCACACTTACTACCTTATGTTTCCATGAGTTAACTTGCCTTCCTTCTTGCACTCTAGGATCATGATTAAACCTATTCTATCTTTTAGGCCTTTTATTGTAGAATCTAGAAATGTGACATATGTATTAATAGTTGAAGCACACTATACCTTTTACAAGAAGCTTATCCCACCTTTCTTGATTAGAAAAAAATCTTGAAATATGTCCATTATTTTTATAATTGAAAAAAACTACTTTTGAAGAAGACTCTGTAATGAAATTACTTCAACAATAAATTAGAATAGCAAAAATATATTCAAATATGATTGAAATATATCAGAATATATGATAATAGACAAGCCACTTTGAGGGGATAACTCCACAAGCTTCAATAAGAGCAGAATTCACAATATGATGTTAAACAATTATCCTCTACCTCCTATATATAGTCTATCTAGGCCATGGTTACTCCATACGCTGACCTACTAACGAAATGAATGCATGAAGAAATGTGATATAGAATCAAAGAGGGATAAGTAAGCCACAAGTTAGCTATTTCTATCCTCATACATGCAATAGGTTAGGGATATATCATGCCCTTCCCCCTTAAACCAATGTTGTCCTCAACGTTGAACAACTCTAGATGTTGTTGCAAAAAAACTTCACCTTCCCAAGTTGCATCTTCACTGCTCAGGTTCTTCCACTTGATCAGATTTTCCATAATCTATCTAGTCCTCAACCTCTTAGTATGAGTTTGGAGGATCTTCTCTAGTTCCAAAATGACTCATCCTTCTTCATCTAGTTTTGGGAGTTCTATCTGGGCTAAAACTATCTTTCTAATGACCTTCTTCAAACATGAAAAATGAAATACTGGGTGTATGCGAGATGAATGAGGTAACTCAAGCTTATAAGCCACACTTCCAATTTTTTGTAGAACCTAATAAGGGCCATAATACTTAGGAGCAAGTTTGTTGGCATTTTTTTGTTGCTTCAAGGACATCTGGTTATAAGGCAGTAAACAAACAAATACCCAATCACCCACCTCAAAATTTCTCTCACTACGGTGTTGATCTTCTTGTTGCTTCATCCTTTTTGTGCCAAGGCCAAATTCTCTCTCAAACTAGCCAAAACCTCTTGTTGATGCTGAATGTGCTCCTCCACATTTTGAACCTTGGTTTTTACCTTTAATGAAGAAGTGATCGAAGGTGGATGGTAACCATATAGTGCTAGAAATGGAGACATTTTAGAAGAGATATGGAAAGATGTGTTATACCACCATTTTGCAAGTGGTAGCCATTTAACCCAATGTTCTTGTTTATCTAATACAAAACAACAAAGATACGCCTATAAACATTTGTTAACCACTTCTATTTATCCATCAGATTGGGGGTGGTAAGATGAGCTATGAGCTAGTTGAGTACCCAAACAAGAAAATAGTTTAGTCCAGAAATTACTAGTGAAAATAGGATCATGATCACTTACGATTATTTTGGGGGTTTCATGTAATTTGAGAACTACTTTCATAAAAATAGTTGCTACTATACTTGCTGAAAATGGGTGTGAGAGAGCACAAAAATGGGCATATTTTGTAAGCCTATCCATAATGACCAAGATAACATTCTTACCTTCATAATAAGTCAACCCTATGATGAAATCCATAGAAACCTCCTCCCACCTTTGACTAGGAATTGCTAATGGTTGTAACAGACCTGGGGTCTTAATTGTCTCACCTTTATTCTGTTGGCATATCAATCATTCTACCATGAACTTTTGTACATCTCCCTTGAGTCCTTCCCAAAATAATTCTTTCTTAATTCTATGATATGTTTTCAAGAACCTTGAGTGTCCCCCAATTAGAGATGCATGCAACTCCGCAAGAATCTTATGCTTAAGCTTAGAATTTTTTCACAAGTATAACCTACCCTTATACCATAGGACATTACCTTTCCATTCAAATTTGTTAGAGGTTAAAGTACCTTGCTAGAGATTTTGAATCAGAACCTATGTATCCTTGTATTGCTCCCATTCTAATCTAGCTTCATCCACCCAATCTACCTACAATATGGATATTGCACAAAGTATGCTTCTATGGATGTATCTCATCTATATGGTGCATCTATCTACTAATTCATTATCTTTACCCTTCTTATAGATGATTTCAAAATCATAACCTAACATTTTGGTTACCCACTTTTGTTGTTCCTTAGATGATAATCTTTGCTCTAAAAAGTATTTGAGACTATCATGATTAATTTTCACCTTAAAGTGTCTACCCATTAGATAGGGCCTCCATTGTTTAACTGCATGAATAATAGCCATCATTTCTTTCTCATAAATAGGTTTTTGTAGATTCTTACCTTTGAATTGACGACTCTCAAATGAAATAGGTCTTCTTTCCTGCATTAGTACCACTCCCAACTTAGATCCAGAAGCATCACATTCAATAGTGAATGTCTTTGAGAAATTTGGAGTAGCCAAAATTGGAGTGGTGCACATAGCTAATTTTAGTTTCTCATATGCTTTTGTGGTAGCATCATTCCAATGGAAGGCATCCTTATTTATCAATGCAGTGAGTGGAGCTACTATGCTGCCATAACCTTTCACAAATTTTCGGTAGTAACCTATTAGTCCTAAGAACCCTTTGAGGTTTTTGAGAGTTTTTGGCATGGGCCATTATATCATAGCTTTGGTCTTTAGGGAATAAACTTTAACACCTTTATGGAAAACAATGTGATCTAGGTACTCTACCTCTTGTGCTCTAAAAGCACATTTGGATGGCTTTGCATAAAGCTGATGCTTCTCTAAAACTGTCAACACCTATTTCAAATGTTGCAGATGTGCTTCCCATGTTTGACTATAAATAAATATGTCATCAAAGAAAATGAACACAAACTTCCTTAAAAAAAGGCCTAAAAATAGTGTTCATTAAGCTCTAAAAAGTAGATGGTGCATTTGTAAGACCAAAGGGCATTACCAAAAACTCATAATGGCCCTCATTCGTTCTAAAGGTAGTTTTATAAACATCTTCATCCTTGATTCTAATTTGATGGTACCCTGAGTGAAGGTCTAATTTTGTGAAATAATTAGCAACATGAAACTCATCAAGTAAATCATCAATTAATGGAATAGGAAACTTATCTTTAATAGTGTATATGATGAGTTCCTTATAATTTGGGCACATCCTCCATGTGTCATCCTTCTTTTGTACCATGACCACTAGTGATGAATATGCACTTTGGCTATGCCTGATGATCCCTACCTCTAGCATCTCATGGACCATTTTTTTTGATTTCACTCTTTTGTGCATATGGATATCTATATGGTCTGATATTTGGTGGTTGACTCCCTGGAAGTAGTTGAATGGCATGATCATGATCTCTTATTGGTGGTAGTCTTTTTGGCATGGCCCCAAAAATAGATGGGTGGCCATCAAGAATCATCTGTAGATTAGGATGTGTAGATGCTTGTGTGGGTTGAAATTCTATGGAACATAATCATGCAATAATTCCATCCTCCCCCTTTTTTAGTATCTTGGTCATCTAATGTGAACTAACCAATTGTGGAGATTTTGCTTGTAATCACATAATTTAATTTTCCTACCTTCAGAATGAAAGTGCATGAATAGTTCTTGGAAGTTCATCTTAATGGTACCCAATGTTGTGAGCTATTAGACTCATAAAACAATATTTGTGTTACCCATGGGAATAGCAAACATAGGATAATCGAGATTTTACTCACCCATAGCAAGCTTAATACTATGGCATTTGCCTAAACAATTAATTGTGCCACCATATGTAATCATGACTTAAAATTCTGGTGCTGAGTAGATGAAATAGTTTAATCGAGTGGCCAACTTATGGTTGATGAAGTTATGTGTGCTACCTAAATCAATCAACACTGTCACCTTCTATTTCTTGAGGAAACCCACCACCTTAAGATTTTGTGGAGTGCTAATACCTGCAAGTTCATGACAAGAGATTGTAGGTTGGGAGTTTTTAGGTACCTCCTCTATCTCTTCCTCATCATAATTAGAGGAATCATCTTCTTCTTCAACTTCATTGGATCCCTCAATGTAGAATAACTTCTTCTCAGCACATCTATGTCCTTTGCTCCACTTGCTATCACAACTGAAACATAATCCTTTTGCACGCTTCTCTTCAATTTGTTGTGGGTTCAATCTGGTAGGTGGAGGAAATGTTGGTGTCAATATGCTACAATCTTTGAAGTGAGTGAATGGTTGCTTCTTATTGGTTATGATTTTTTACTCAGCTCTACATGCCATGATTATAGAATCAAAAATATTAAGTGGATTAAACATGTGTACCTCATGTTGAATGTGGTCCTTGAGTCCACCCAAAAATAGGTCATTCATGTTCTCAAAAATTGTCTCCACCCATAATGATAGGTTATAAAAATGATGAATATAATCCTTGAAAGAGCCAGTCTATCACAATTTTTCTAGTTGACTGAAGTAATTCTCTATCACACTATTGCCATAGTGTAATTGCAACTCCTCTATAAAAATTGACTAAGTGACATTTAGAGTCATCTTTTTCTTTTGAGCACACAACCATTGATACCAAATGAATTGATTAGGTTCAAGATACAAGGATGCCATGATAACCTTTTGTCCACCTGGGATCTTATGTAGATAAAAAAAATTCTCCATTTGGTTGATCCAATTGAGTGGATCTTTTCCATCAAATTTGTGCATATCCACATTTGGTAACAGGTTCCTATGTGGCACTGTAGTTAGATTTGAAGTAGACTAGTTGGGAGAACCACCCTGGTGGGTTTGTGAAATAGTATTAGCTAGATTATTTGATTGATTATTTTTCAAATTTGATATGATATCTACCAAACTATCTTGTATGGATTTCATATTAGATTATATGCCTTGGACCTCACTCTAAATGCCTTACACACTATAGTCAAGTTGGCTCACTTTATGATCTATGTCAGAGAACCCTGGTATGAAGGGTCTAGTACATCCCAATTATGACTCCATCTCTTCCTTTTTAGGATTTAAACTTGGAGTTTTAGTACCCTTTCCTTGGCATCGAGTTTGTGGACCTGCCATAAAAGGGCTTTATGATGTTGACCCTGATTGGCACTTTTTGACCCAACTTTGACCAAGTGATTTTTGAATTATTTCAGCCTCAAATAAAAACATATAAAGAACATACCATAGCCAAAATTTTCTAATATTTTTGAAAATGTAAATAAATATGAAAAATTCTTTGAATTTTGCACTATAGAGTAGTTTTATGAAAAACACTAAAATAGAGACAACTTTTGTAAAATAGATCCAAATAATCTAAAATTTTAATGGAAGCTTAATTTAATTATTTATCACCTCTAGTAAAAAATTTAAGATAATTTCTTAACCATTTTTTAGATATAGCCATATTTAAAAAATTAGGTTTTCGCCCACAAGATTGCCCAAATCGTAGCTCTAATACCACTTGTAATGAAATTACTTCAACAATAAAGTACAATAGCAAAAATATATCCAAATATGACTGAAATATATCACAATATATGATAATAGACAAGCCACTTCGAGCGGTCAACCTCCACAAGCTTCAATAAGAGCAAAATTCACAATATGATGTTAAATAATTACCCTCTATCTCCTATATATAATCTATCTAGGCCATGGTTACTCCATAGGACAACCTACTAACCAAATGAATGCATAGATAAATGTGATATAACATCAAATAGGGATAAGTAAGCCACAAGCTATCTATTCCTATCCTCATACATGCGATAGGTTAGGGCTGTAGTAGACTCACCTTTTGACTAATGACCCCCATCGTAGTTCCATGAAATCTCATTTTTAATAGGTCTCTTGCATTCTTTAACTCTATACCCAAACTAATTATATATGTAATAGTAACCATTAAAAATTTCATACCTCATGGAATTTGGTTATATGCTCTAATTTGTGTTCACTCTACCAACATCTTCATTCCTTGACTGGTTGTTGACCTTCAAGGTCTGATTTACATTAGTCTTCATCTTGTCTTGAGTTGCATTTTTTGTTTTTTCTTCAATTTCATGATTTTGACCACTCAAAATATTTTTTAGATTATTTGAACTCTTTATAAATCTCACAAATGACTTCATCTTATTATATGTCTTCTCTAACTCAACTTTTAATGACTCATTTTCAATTACATTCCTTGAACATTCATCTTCTTTAGCTTTCAGGCTTGTAGATAGGATTTCTAATTGACAACTGAGATGATTGACTATATATTCATGCTCCTTGATGTATTCATTCATTATTTCCTCAAACACACTAAATTTCTCTTTGTAGTCCTTGATTTGAGACTTCACCTTCTTGTTACTATTTAGTTCTTCAAGAGCATTCATCAACTTAATCTCATAGTCCACCTCATCTTTATCATCATTTGAATCACTCCAAATAGAATCCTTTTGATATGAGAAACTTCCTTCCTCAGCCATGAAGAGGTTTTTTTATCTTCAATAGCAACATCATCTTCATGATCATACTCTGAGTCATTGTCTTCACTCTCATCTGATGAGCTACAATCTTCTTTGGTGTAGAGACTCTTCTTTTTCTTTAAGTACTTCTTATTGTCAAACCTTCTAAATATCTTATTGCTTTTATTAGACCTAAATGATATCTTGCCATCATCATGACCTTGACCATGATATTCATCATCATTATTCTTATGCTTATGAGGGTAATTATTATCAAAATGTCCTACCTCTCCACAATTGAAGAATTTGAAGGGTAATTTACCCTTATACTTTCCTAACCTTGTTTTCAATTCCTTGTAAACAAAATAATTAATTCATCTTCATCAATATTAGATATGTCATCCTCCTTGAGTTTATTACCTTGGAAATTCTTATTTTGATTCATTTTTGTCTTGAATGATGCTTCCTTCTTTAGTGGTATATCATCATTTGTTCTCATCTCATAGGTAGTAAAGATTCCATGAAATTCATCCATCTTTAACTAAGTAAGATCATGACTTTATTCTATAGTAGATACTTTAGAATCAAACTTGATAGAGAGAGAGACCTTAATAAATTTTTAACTATAATAGATTCTTCAATCTTCTCTCCAAGACCTTTGATGATGTTCATAATCTCATCAACTCTCTATAGAAAGGATGCCATATAATATTCTTCCTTCATCTTAAGACTCTCAAATTATCTTCGATGAGTCTAAAACTTTGCCAACTTAACATTTGAATCTCCTTCATAAATAGTCTTCAATTTATCCCACATTTTCTTCGTAGATATGTAATGTATTACCTTGGTGTATTCAGTCTCTAAAAGATCACAAGTGATAGCATTCATTGACTTAGAATTGTTATCACACAACTTCTTATCTACAACACTGGTTGGAGGAATAGTAGGCACAAAAAAACCATCCAAAACATATTTCTAAGTGTTAAACCCTAGGTACATGATATAGGTACTCATCCTTGCAATAAAAAAGCATAATTGGCTATATTGAACATCAATGCTTACTTAGTGGAAAAACCTCCTTGCATTTGATGGATACCCATACTATACCTCGGATCTCCTTCAAGCTATCAAGCCTTTACAAACAGACTTGCTCTAGTAGCAATTGTTAGAGGTACAAACCATTGGGGGGTAAATCAGTGGTGGTAAATAATCTAATTTAATTTACAAACCCTTTAAACACTTAAACATTTAATACAACTATTTCTATGCTATATTTGCTTTTCACATTCAAAGAGAGAAAATGAGAAACTTAAAGAAATGGTCAAGGCTTGATGTACCTGGATGTAGTCATGCGCACTGTAATCCAGATGAAGTGAGAAATCCTCTTTGGTTGTGGAGGATGACACCTGTAAAAGAAAGAGACTAAGACAAAGAGGGCGTTAGATAAGGAGATGGTGGGTTGCCAAGCGAAAGCTTGATCCCAAAAGTAAAAGCTTAAGGAATGTCAACCCACTGATTAATAAAAAGATGTCTAATAAAAGGATAGAATGATAAAATACTACAAATGATTAAGACAAAATGAAAAATGGAAGCAAAAGCTTACCTAAAAGATGTCGTCGGGCTGGTCACAGTCACCGGCGTCGGTGGTCCTACCGGCGTCAGTTGTCAAGGCTGTCGATGTCGGTGGGGGAAGTGACCAGCGTCGATTGGGGCAGTAGTCTGTGGATGAGGTCTGGACGAGTTTTGGTCTGTGGACGGGTCTGAGACAGAGTTTTGGTCTTGGTTGAATGGTCTAGGGGTCTGAGAGTCTGGTCTTGGTTAATAGTGTGTGCAGAGGTTTTGGGCAGAGTTGCAGAGGCAATGGACAAAGTGTATGGTCAGACAGAGGATAGAGATAGAGAAATGAGGATTCAGGTCTGGTCTGGTCTGGTGATAGGGAGGGCTGAATCTAGCTCATAATACTAGAAGCAAATAACTAGAAAACACAATGAAAGTATAAACAAAATACTTACCTGTGACTGACTGAAGGAGTGCTGATGGTGCTGTTGCTTATGCTATTGATGAAGGTAGAGTCCCTGTTGTTGATGTAGAAAACTGATGTAGAGTCCCTGGAGAGTGTTGCTTAATGTATACCTGTAGCCAAAGAGTTAGTAGTGGAAGAGAGAGGAGCAAAAGATTGACGGATTGATCGATTCCAGAGTCTGGATGCAAGAGAGAGGCGAAGGACAGATAACAGATTCATAAAAATGTTATGAAGGATGCCGACATCGGTAATATCATCGACGTCGGTCAATAGTTGACCGATGTTAGCGGCTGGAAGGTAGGAAAAAGGCTAAAAATAGCCTTTCGTCTATTTTCCCAACTACTGGGTCAGCGAGTCCAAGGAAGAAATGGTCGAAGGTTACTAAATGGACGCAAGAGGTTAAAGGGGAGAAGTTGGAATGGGAGTCTAGGCATTAATATTGGCCATGTGGGGAATGAAGGGAATCCAAGAAGGGTATCCAAGGGTGGTGAGGTGGCAAGGGAGAGAGGGAAAAGGGATTTTACTAATTTAAAATAAGATATTTATTTCAAATTAACAAGACATGGGTTAGGAGTGGTTAAGTGGACCAAAGAAGACTAAGAGGGGGAGAAAGGACCAAGGGGTAGACACGATTTCGGTGTCTACATTTGCCCCTTTTTGTCTTGTTGGTTGTTCTAGGTGAACTGCAAGACAAAAATATGAGTGATTGCCCCAGGTGAGGGATAAGGTTGATTTCATATTATTGGTTATTCAAATGAACTGCAAGACAAAAATAGGAGGATGGGTTGCCCCGATTATGGATGAGGTATTCCCCCTCAAAGCAGGAGTCAAGAGAAGGGAACCTGAAATTGGGTGTTGATTTGACAAAGAGTGGATGAAAATGGTGAAGATAGAGTGAGAACGCTGCAAAATTCGTGATTGCACGTATACCACTTCACGAGATGGTCGGGTCAAATTGTCACAGGTCGAGGGTCGAGGAGTGCCAAAATTGAAATAATTGGACCCCAACATTTAGTCATCTGTTGATTGGGTTATCCAATCTAAGCTGAAGCTCCAAATGGTCATCATGTTCTAGGTATCCCAGGCTCAGGAAGTGCTCCTAGAAACATGAAAATGTCACAAGTAGTGGGGATCAACCGGCTTGCGATCCTATACTTATGAAGGTCAAAAATAGTCTACGCACAATTCGGCTAACCAATCATGAGGTAGCATACAGGCAAAAACAACCAAGGCAACATTTCTTTGGAAGTGGTCGAAGTCGGAGGAGATAGGCATGATCTCCAATGGTCATAGGTCGAGGGGGAGGAATGGACAAAAGGATGTGGCCGAGCTAACCTCAGAAGACGTTATGTGATCTGAGTGATACCTACATAGCCCCTGTGTGAAGGGCCTCAGGCCAATGTAGTTCTCCCAAGAGGGAGGAAGAGGGTCAAAGTGATTGAAATTGGTCTTGGTCAAGGGCAAAGTCATGGTCAAAAGGAGGAAAGAAGGTTTGTCCATCAGAGAGATGAACAAACAAGGGTGGTTGAGCTAACCCCAGAAGATGTCGTATCATCTGAGTGCTACCTACATAGCCCCGGTCATAGGGCCTCAGACCAATGTAGTTTAGACAAAGGGTCTGAGTGGTAGATAGGTGGTCAAAGTGGTCGATAGATTGGTCTTAGTCATGATGAATGATGAGGGTAAAAAGATGATGTTGCAGCCTTTTCCATTTTTGTGATGGTGTATTCTGCAACATTAGTCAAGTGGTCTTTCATCCCTAGCAATTTTCCATAGTCATGATGGATGTATGCTAAAAATGAATTGAGGTCTATTTATGCTTCAGCAAGTATTGGTTTATGCTTAACATAAATTATGTCTGGTCGATAGTCCCTATGTGTATTATTGTCCACAAAAACTATGTGAAATAGACTAGGTCATGTCATTGGTCTGAAAATGTTTGATTGGTTTGGTTTGGGTTTGGTTGGATAGATAATGATTTGGTTGGATGCATGACCAAGATGTGTCAAAAGTGAAAGGTGAATTTCTCTTTCATTGACAAGGACCAGAATGATGGCATGGGTAAGGGGTTGTTAGGATAAAAGACCCGTTTATGCATTACGTCGTTGACCAGTGGTTGTGTTAGAGCAGTAATCGAATCACTTGATGTTAAGTGAGCTCGAAATCCCTTGAGTATGTTGGGGTGATAGGATTGATAATGGAATGGAAGGGGGAACCCTTTTTGGCAGGAACAACTTTGCCCCTTTTATAGGTGGCCCTGAGAACGAATATAGACAAGTCCATGACTCTAAAGTTTTGTCAGTCAGTTTTTTTTTTTTGTTTTGAAGGCAGACTAATCGATGCGAGAAGCCTGTGATGGGATATTGTCTTACTTTATGGTCATGTCGTGAAGCTGATCGATGCGGGAAGCTTCAGAGATAGTGTTGTGTTTGTAGCAAAATTTAAGAATAGACATCCTTCGAGGGAGTGGTCTATATTCTAATTTTATGTTTTTGATATGACTTTGGCCTAGCTGTCCTTCAAGGGAGAAGTCTAGTAAATACAACAATGATGATGCAGCTATCCTTCGAGGGATCAGTCTACATATATAGTTTATGACCTTGGAATATGCATCCCATTTTATAGTTTTGATTGATTTGCTGACTGGACTTTTGGTCATGGACTTGACTATAGAGGTTTAGAGGGTTTCCATTTTATTAAGACGAAGAGTTCATGCTTGACAAAAGGGTTAGGATTGAGGGTTGAAGGAGATAGGAATGACAATGACGGGGAGTGCTCAAGGGATCGAGCTCAAGTTAAACGTCAAGTGAATAATTACTTAACTAATAGTAGATTGGTCAAAGATGCAAGACATAAAAGGGCTTAGGTTTTGACAACATCCTAACCCATGATGGTGTTACGATGTAAGGTCTGAGTCAATTGGGAGCAAAATTTCCCCCTTTGCTTCGTTCTAAATTGGTCACATGTTGATTGATGTTGAATGGGTTGGTCAATGTTTGGTCAAAGTTTGGGGTTGATGCTGAAGAAGTTGGTTGATATTTGATCAAGGTTCGATTGAGGTTAGTTTGAATGTTTGGTCAAGGATAGGTTGAATATCTAGTCAAAGATAGACTGAATGTTTGGTCGAGGTCAGGTTGAATGTTTAGTCGAAGTCGGGTCAATGCTTGGTTAGGATTAAAAGAGTAATTGATATTTGGTCAAGACTGAGTTGAAAGGTTGGTCAAGGCTTGGATGAAAGTTGAATTCCCCCAGCGACTAGGGAGAATGTTTGATAGATTGGTCAAGGTCAGTTGAGGCTTAGTGGTCAGATTGACTGTATTGATGTTGAATAAGGGGATTAAAGGTAGTAAAGGGACCATAATCGGGTGTGGAGATCCTGATTTAGGTGACGAGGTTTGAGAAGCATGGGATGGTGTTGATGATTTGTCGAAGGGGTGGTCAGGAGGATCCTTAATAAGAAGGGAATCCTTTCTCCATTATTGACGAATGATAGCTTTAAGAGCGCAACAATGCCCAGTGTCATGTCCCAGTTTTTGATGATAGTGGCAAAATTTAGAGTTGTTGAACCAAGATGGTCTTGAACTGAGAGTTGATGAGTGGGGTGGTGTTGAAGGTTTTTGGATAATTTGGTCGAGAAGAAGGGTGTCATTCCCCAGACATTGGCGAATGACAACCTTGAGGGCACAATAATGCTCAGTGTCGTGCCCAGGCGTGCGATGATATGCACAAATGCGAGTGTCGTCGAACTAGGGTGGTCTTGGTCTGAGAGATTGATATGGTCTAAGTGGTGGGAGATTGATACGAGAGGACTGCAATAATTGCCATAACAACAAGGCATAAGAACCTGCTAATGGGTCTGGATGTTTTGTTGCAGTGAGGGTTGGTGACGTTGGTTTGAGAGGCGTAAGAGGTGTTGGTCGTACCATCATTTTCGTGGGTGGTGTAACCACATGCAAAGATGGCACTTGGGTGGTGATAGGTGTTGGATGTTTTGGAGGAAATATATGTCTGATGGGTTGAGGAAGTAATAGAGGTGACTTGCCTCTGTGAAGTATGGGAGTAGGAAGCACCCCTATTAAAGTGGACGGATGCAGGCCCAAAATTGAAGGTAATGATGAAGGTGGGGGAGGAGTCCTCCAGTGTGGTTTAATGGCCTTCATTGGTTTGGGGTGAGGGCCACTATTGTACGAGGTGAGGTTAGATTTAGGCTTGAGTTCGGATGTGGATAGAGGCGAGTGAGATGTAGCAATCTCAGGCAAAAGACAAGGAGAAACTGCGACTGGGTCTTCCTTGATCGAAATGGGCGAAGAGACTGGTTCTTCTCTTGGTGGAGAAGAAATAAGAGAGTGTGGTTCTGTAGTTGGATAGAGTGTAGGAATGGTCATGGTCTCGATGTGTGGTCTAGGCGTGGGGAATGTATGATCCCCCATTGATGAAAAAAAGGATGAGGGTGAGGCAGCCAGTGTGGGTACCATCAAAGCATCCTCCAATATGAGAGAGGTCGATGGAGGATTAATAAAAGAAGAAAGTTCTTCATCCTATGGAGGAGGTATAGGGGAAGAAGGGTCTTCCACCTATGAAGGAGGTTGGTCAGGGACAAGAGAAAAGATAGTGTCGACTATGTGTATATCATGGTCTTGAGGGTCATTGGTCATGGTCTGGATATTATTTTGAGTAGGTGGGTGATTAGAAAAGGGTTGTTTGATGATGTCGAGGTTTTGGTTGGCCAGAGAGTTTGGGTTATCCAGGGTGAGATCCCCCTTGTCTAGCATGTCCTAGATGATGTTTTTGAAGGTTTGACAGTTGTTCGTGTCATGGCCTTTGACACGGTGATAGTTGCAAAAGTGGTTCTCCCTGTACCATGCGGGGATAGGTGTTGAGGGGTCGAATTGATGTGGTCAGATTGAAGGGAGATTGAGGACCCCCTGCTTAACAAGTTTATCCAAGACAGAGGCATATGACTCTCCAATTGGAGTGAATTGACATTGTATGGATCGACGTTGAAAATGTTTATTGATGTAGTCTGATGTTGAAAATTGAGGTCGGTTGGTTATTGTTAAAGATGATGGTCTAAAGATGACAGTGTTTGCCGGCCCCTTGGACTGGGAGTGGGCAGAAGAAGGTTTAGACAAAGAAGGGTCATTAGATTTTGCATTGTTATTATGTAATTTGACCTTATTTTCATCGATGGCACAGAGTTCAAGCTTTCTTGCCATGGTGAAAGCTTTGTCAAAAGTGTAGAATGTCTGGATCCGCAAGGTAGAAGAGATGTGGCTAGCACATGCTCAAGAAAAGAGCTTGATGAGATCAGATTGAGGCAAGGAGAAGGAGAGTTGGTTAATCAAGGCTCTCCAATGGGTGACAAAATCGACTATTGATTTGTCGTCAAATTGCCTAATGGAGTAGAGGTCTGTGATTGAGACTTGTTTGGTGATGTTGATAGAAAAATGGTCAAGAAATAATTGGGTGAGTTGACCAAATGAAAAGATAGAATGCCTGGTAAGAGAACTATACCAGTCAAGGGTAGGACTAGAAAGGGACATAGGGAACGTGCGTAAAAGTAACGCATCATCATGGGCTATAAGGTAATAGGCATGTCTAAATGCCTGAAGATGTTGCGGGTCCTCCTTACTCTAAAAGTGAGTAAATTTAGGAAGCTCCCACTAGTTGGGGTATGGTCAGATAGGGATGGAAGGATGGATGGGTTCATTGCAAATTTGCTCATATGAAAGAGCATTGCTTGAACCAGAGATAGAGGTCTCGAGACTAGACATCTTATCCATCAGCATTTTGATGACGTCTGCTGACAAATTGACAGGTGGGGCACCCCCTAATTGTAGGGTACTTGGAAGGTGGTCGAAGAGGTGTATGATGTACTTGGTTGTGCTTGTGTAGGCACAACATATGGATAGTACATCATGGGGATAGATGTCATGGTCAAAGGGGCTTGTGTCATGAAGTTAGAGGACACAAGTTGACTAGATACCGCCATAGGTGGTTGAGTGGCAGCACTAATAAAAGGATAGGTTATCACTCCTGCGTGTATAGGTGCAAGAGTGGGCGAGGTTGAGACAACCAAGTTCTAGTGTGGTGTAGAACTTGGTTGAATTGTGTGTGGTTGAGGGGGTAATGACACCTCGATAGAGGCAAGTTTGAAAATAGATGAGGAGGCCAAACTTTGCGTATTGGCCATGGTCGAGTGACTAGTCGAAATAATAGGCTGAGTCATGATGGGTTGGGTAGCGGATGACATCGATGTCATTGCCGCTGCACCTGAAAGGTCTCGCATTTGGGTTCTTGCGAGATAGTTTTGGAGGGCTTTGACATTGAGGTCCAAGAATCATGCAAAATCTTGGTCCCCTTCAGGGACAATGGGAGTTTGAGTTGAGGTCAGTCGAGTAGGAGTTCTTTCAGTCTTTGAGTGGAACTCCATTATAGGACTGGTTGTGGGTGGGGAGGATGGAAGTGATTGATGTCTAGCATGGTCAAGAAGAGCCTTGGTTTGACTATGCATCAAAACCATTTAAGGCAAAAGGTTCAGGTTTCAAAAACTGTGTTTTCTCAGTTTCAAAAAATCAAAATGTGGTTTTTGATAGAAAAAGGGTCAGGTTTTAGACTGCTGTTTTGAAAAAAAGGGACTGTGACAGTGATCGACATCAGTTGAAAAATTGATGTCGGTGATATCATATGGCCGACGTTGGTCAGATAATCGATGCTGGCGAGGAATGGTGGCCGACGTCGGTGGTAAAACCGATGTCGGTGACTGTGGTTTTATTGAAACTCAGTGAATTTGAAGATTCTTGGAAAAAAGGAAGAAGAGCGTCCTCACTAACTCAAACAAGTAGATAAGAACAAAGAAATAAATGGAGACAGGTAGACACTAAGTGTTAAATCCTAAAAAAATTAACTTTTAGAATCTTGTGGCTTATGCCTTAAAGTGATGTTTGGGAGGTTGGCTGGAAGAAGGGTCCTAAAAGAGGTAGTCTATAGATGGTTTCAGGTCTTGTTTAGGCACTCAAGAAGTCTATATTAGGTTCGGTACGTGGCCTGGTGCTAAGGAGCAAGCTCCCCTCACTTCACGAGCCCAGTGATGAGCTGGTCTTGCTTAGCCAAAATATACCTTGCCTAGAGATTATCCTCCGCCAGAGAATGGAGTGGGCTTTCCCCTTGGTGATGAAATCCAAGTGAGATTTCCAGGTAGGGGTAAGGTATCCGCTGGGAGATGAAATCCCAGTCGGGCCTTGTCTCAAGTATGTTTGATGTTTGATTTAGTGCATGTGGTTCAGTTGTGTAACATCAAGTAGACTATGATTAATTCAATATGCAGTTATTAATTACTAAGTGTGGACTAAGAAATGCAAGCAAGCAGAAATGAATGTAAAGTGTTTTAAGCCCCAAGTCGAAATGTGAAGTTTAGATGAAAAACAAGTTGAGAAAGGGTTTGAAGGATATGATTTTTGACTAGTCTAGAAGTGCAAGAAAAGAAAAGAAAAGTTCTTTTTATTCCTACTTATGATGTCGTTTAGAAGAGAATAAAGAGGTGAAAATGGAGAAACCTAATGCACCTATATGAACAAAAGAAAAGGAACCCAAGGAAGACCTTAAGGTCCCACCAGGTGTACCAGAATGTTTCTATGCTATATTTTCTTTTCACATTCAAAGAGAGAAAATGAGAAACTTAAAGAAATGGTCAAGGCTTGATGTACCTAGATGTAGTCGTGCGCACCATAATCCAGATGAAGTGAGAACTCCTCTTTGGTTGTGGAGGATGACACCTACAAAAGAAAGAGACTAAGACAAAGAGGGCGTTAGATAAGGAGATGGTGGGTTGCCAAGCGAAAGCTTGATCCCAAAAGCAAAAGCTTGAGGAATGTCAACCCACTGATTAATAAAAAGATGTTTGATAAAAGGATAGAATGATAAAAGACTACAAATGATAAAGACAGAATGAAAAATGGAAGCAAAAGCTTACCTGAAAGATGTTGTCGGGCTGGTCACAGTCACCGACATCGGTGGTCATACCGGCATCGGTTGTCAAGGCTACCAATCTTGGTTAGTCTGCCAACATCGATGGGGGAAGTGACCAGCATCGATCGGGGCAGTAGTCTGTGGATGAGGTCTGGACGAGTGTTGGTCTATGGATGGGTCTGAGACAGAGTTTTGGTCTTGGTTGAATGGTCTAGGGGTCTGAGAGTCTGGTCTTGGTTAATAGTCTGTGTAGAGGTTTTGGGCAGAGTTGCAGAGGCAATGGACAGAGTGTATGGTCAGACAGAGGACAGAGATAGAGAAATGAGGATTTAGGTCTAGTCTGGTCTGGTGATAGGGAGGGCTGAATCTAGCTCATAATACTAGAAGCAAATAACTAGAAAACATAATGAAAGTATAAACAAAATACTTACCTGTGACTGACTAAAGGAGTGCTGATGGTGTTATTGCTTATGCTGTTGATGAAGGCAGAGTCCCTGTTGTTGATGTAGAAAATTGATGCAGAGTCCCTGGAGAGTGTTGCTTGATGTGTACCTACAGCCAAAGAGTTAGCAGTGGAAGAGAGGAGTGAAAGATTGATGGATTGATCGATTCTAGAGTCTGGATGCAAGAGAGAGGTGAAGGATAGATAACAGATTCAAAAAAATGTTATGAAGGATGCCGACGCTGGAAATATCACTAACATCGGTCGACAGTTGACTGACGTCGGTGGCTGGAAGGCAGGAAAAAGGCTAAAAATAGCCTTTCGTCCATTTTCCCAACTGCCAGGTCAGCGAGTCCAAGGAAGAAACGGTCGAAGGTTACTAAATGGATGCGAGAGGTTAAAGGGGAGAAGTTGGAATGGGAGTCTAGGCATTAATATTGGCCATGTGGGGAATGAAGGGAATCCAAGAAGGGTATCCAAGGGTGGTGAGGTGGCAAGGGAGAGAGGGAAAAGGGATTTTATTAATTTAAAATAAGATATTTATTTCAAATTAACAAGACATGGGTTAGGAGTGGTTAACTGGACCAAAGGAGACTAAGAGGGGGAGAAAGGACCAAGGGATAGACACGATTTTGGTGTCTACAACAACCATTCATGAAGCATTCAAGATGTTTATATCAATGAACAAATAGATAATGAAAGTTTACACACACAACACAAGATCTATGTGGGAAACCCTCTTATGGAATACAACCCACTCTTAATCCTACAAACACATGGGCTACTTTTCATATAATATGATACAAATATAAGATTGGTTAAGTCCTTTTGACCAGAATTTAGTGAAACACCTATTTAATAAGGAGATACTACCCCTATGATGATCAAGTCCTTGTGACCACCTATTGGTCAAGTACTTATAACTAATTTTAGTGAATCACCTATTTAAAAATGAGCCCCTAAACCTAATATGATCAAGTCCTTCTGACATAGATGTTGAGTACCCTCCCAAAACTTATGAAATGAACATTTATTGATCATTGATTCCCTATAAATTTGATGGATATATAATGTATATCAACTCTCTTCACTTCTTCACATAACCACAAACATCCAAAACTAAATTTTGGATCACTCTATAATTCTTATCAAAAAATATATCAAAACCACAAAAACATGACCAAATTATCATACACATAGATCACACTCTAATCTACCTCTCAAATCAACCACCAAGCTCACACGAACATCATCTATCCTTCACTCACAATCAAGGCATCCAAAAAATCCTTTTGGATCACTCTAGACCTCTTCACTCATCCTAAATATTAAAACTTCTAATATCACTATTATGACATCATAAATATGACCTATAAGTCATACACATAGTCATCAAATTACTCTTCTCTAAAACCCATCCACTGGGCACCCACCCTTTTTTCTTTTCTTCAGTCTTCAATACACACACACACACAAACACCACTTCTCCCATGTATAGAAATAACCACATTTGATTTAACCTTTTATAGAGACATAAATAATATCATATTCAAAACCTTAATTATTGGCCATAATACATGCCTTCAATATTAAAGCATCTACATGTGTCATATTTAAGTAGTACCCTCTTTCAAATAGGCCTAAGTGTCCTTTTAGGTCCTATGGAGATCGATTCACCTATTTGAAACTTATATAAGAAAACTTAGAATATAAGAACACTTAAAAAATACATAAACCCATGCCACACATTCTATAGGTCCATCTTAAATGACAATATCCATCACATCACCCTTATGTTACAACATAATTAGCCCAAACATCATTTTGTACATATAATCACCAAGAACAAATACATAGTTAACTTATAATCATTTGATCATATAGAATTTGAATGGTAAAAAATATATAATGCAAAATAATGTTCCTCATGAATTATACATGTTACAACACTTATTTCATCTTAAAAAATAGAAATACCATCATAACAAACTCAATTACCCTTCTCGAGTTACTTGCAAAGCATGAACACATACATAGTCAAATTTGGATATATATATATATATATATATATATATATATATATATATATATATTTGATTGTAAAAAAAATACCTTATAAATAGGTTATATATATTAATCATGAAGTAATATATAAAATTTCTTTTTACACCATGATCAAATTTTGTATATATCAAAAGTTATAGCGTAAATACTATAGACTAGTCTTTACTGACAAATTTGAATATTTGAATTCCAATGGTCATTGAGAAACTATTAAAATTCAAAAACTTTGTCAACATATCATGCCATATAATATATTTAATGAATATAAATAATCAATCTCCCTCAAAATTATCTTGGTTTTTACCTTTGCTTATTGTTAAACATCGAACACTTGTCAACATCTCACTGCTTCCTAGTAATTTGGAACAAACATGCTCCGTTGATCTCCTCTGAGTAGATTAATCATTATAATATAATGATAATCATTATATTTATATCATAACACCTAATATTGTGAAACTTTGAATATATTCATGAATTCTACACACATTGACTCTTTAACTTGACCTGTACCATTGACCTTCTGACTATATGATCAATTGCGAACCATTGACCTTTTGCCCAAGCTCTGTGAATGTGACACTTTTCACTAAAAAATTCATTCTTTGATATATTTAATTTTAAACACACAATTGGATAAAAATATATTAATTAATTCACACCATTATATCTACTTACTATATGACCTTAGACTTCAACATAGTGTATCTTGATGGTCTCTAGACCATCACAGTCTGCAAGTGCAACTTTGAAGATTTATATCTCAAGATAGAAAACATTTCAAGACTCAAAATTTTTAGGGTAAAATATTTTAAATATATAAAATATCACCATTAAAACATTCTCCCACTATTTTATTTCTAATTACCTATAATAAATTCACAAACTTGATGGATCATACATATCTACATGACATGTAATGACAATCTGTGAAAACATTGTAAACTACCTAGGAAACCAAATTTGCATAGTTATATATTTTTATCCACTAAAAATAATGACCTAAAACTTTTAAAATAGTAACTTAGGACTAATTTTATCACACCCATATGACTAACATCCCTTGACTCATCCATATGTGGCATTGGTGACATCGTCAAATTACCTACTTATATTTTTATATCATAGAAATAACTATACCAAGATGAACATAATGAAGAACTAGATGAATAACATGAACTTAGACAATACATAAAATAATAATTTACCTCTGATAGGACCCCTCACACATGCTCAAAACTTCATACCCATCCCTAATCATGCCAAAACTAAAGATCAACCAAGCCTACTTCAAGCATACTAGGAAAAACACATTGCACACTTTGTCATTGACATTTATACTATAAATTCACTTAATACACTCACCTAGACACCTCCATGACATAATTAAAAACTATACAACATACATTAGGTTTTCCATAGCTCAATTATAGCTTACTCCTCTTTTAGGATTTATGGAGACTTTATAGGTCTTCTTAACATCATGTTACCCTTTGATCTTCATGAAACATATTAAAAAAGATTAAACAATAGGAAAACATTATATTACACTAATATATACATTATCCAAATATAATTTATGTCCATAACACCATTTATTTCCAACCACTATTTGAACCCTTTCTCAAAACACTGTTCATAAAAGGCCTATGCATACACAAAAAATATATCTTGAATAATTGAAGTATAAACACACTTTTTCCAACCAACCATGGTAAAAAATTACTTATTAGAAAACATTATGACCTTATGGTCACAAAAAACTTCATAATATTCTTTAACTTAGGGTATACAAGCTCAAACTCTTCTTTGCAAGATGTCTACTTAGAATTGCCAACTGAGTTGAAAGCATAGTCAAGAAAGCATGAACTTATTGACACTTGATTGAATAGTTTCATGGTATTTAAATTCATGAAAAATATATGATAATATTCTTATAAAAAATTTAATAAAATATATCAGAAGCTCTAATGAAAAATATTGGTATTATAGACCAATCAGTTGATCTAATCTCTCATAGACTCTACTAAGCTAGATAAGCCATTTTGACTTCAATGTTCTAACCTCTAATACTAACTTCCAAGATTTTGTAAAACATAGAATATTTTTAAAGTCCCAAATAAAATCATCATCAACTTCAATTCATTCTTCATATATTAAAACACATCAAGAATCATCTTCTCCCTTCTACCTAATTTTCTTACCATCTGCACTACTAGGTCTGTTAGTGATTGGCCAACTTAGATCACCAAATTTATACACTTGAGATATATAAATTGTATATAAACCTTCATGGGAAATAAATGAAAATCTCCCACTTTGAACTTCATCCATTTATCAACTTTAGCTTGGTCAACTCTGTCTACTATAATAAATCTTTGAAAAATAAGCACTTTCCTGTTGGGCCTAGTCACTCACTTGAAAAACCAATCACACCTAGAGATGACTGAGAGAGTTTAATACAATCTCAAATAAATTTTATGACAATACCAAACCATACTGATCACTTTATAATAATATCTTAAACATTGGGTCATTTTTAGGGTTTAAACTAACTTTCATTCTTAGTGATCATTCATAAAGCTTAGTTCCCCATTATAGAAACCAACGATTTGAAGTTTGAGCTAGAACCCTTCCACATATACCATGAATATATTATATTCTCATGAATATAATAAATGTGCCAATGATCACTTGAAAAAATTTCTCGGGTAGATAACTCTTCATTCTGTGCACTCAAGAGACCTCAATCCATTATTTCAATTCTTTTATTATAAACCATGACTTGTAACTTTATGCACATACTTAAAACAAATTGAATAACCTTTTTTAATGATAACCTAATCACTCATGTCATGGAAACTGATATTGATACCCTATTTGACCACCATCTCTCTCTTTACATTCTAGGCCTTGACCTGTAAGTCTCATTAGGCCTTGAATCTAACCTTCTAGCCACCCTATAGAATTCACCTTGAAAGTATCCTATGTTTCAATGCCTTATATTTATGCTAAATAAAAATTATATAATTACTCTTCTTTAAACCTTAAAATAGAGCATATTCAGAGATTCTTACATATCTTCAAATCTCAATTAAGGATCTTCGTAGTGTACTTGGAGCATCTTTAGAGATGCATATATAGATCTTCAAAGTTGACCTGCTTATCATTTTAAAATCCCTCAACACTTCATGTACAAAAACTAATAACCTCTCTCATGATAAAACATTATAGTTATTCTTTATATCTTCCCTAAGGATATTTTTAGCTCATTCAAAGCATCTTTAAAACTACGTACACAGATCTTCATAGCATACATCTTCTTTAGAGCTTACTCATTTCATCATGCTACTTGCACATACCTTCTCACAAGTTATAAACAGACCTTACTTGACCATTAAACTTTATAATAACCTTTGACATCAATGAAAACATTAAATTCTAAAACTCAATAATCAATGACAATGCTAAATAATCTCTCCCTTTGTCTTTGTTGACAAACACACTCAAAAAATTATGTCAAAATTTTTTAAAGGAAATCATATCTTAGACTTGGTTCTTTCCTTTTCTCACCCTTTTTGATATTTATACCTCTTTGACATTAATGATAATATCTTTCACAACAATTATCTCTTTTAAAATGAACTTAGATTACAAGACCACTTTAACACAAATCAAGCATTGTTAATAACCTAAATAGCTCCCCGTCAAACTAAGCATAACTTCATGGAATAACTCACCTATTCTTGGAGGTAATGAGAATGATTAGATTCCCATTAGTAATTTACTATTTTAATGATTTCTATGTGTAGGAATTATACCCAATTCCTATCTTAGGTGTTTAAACATTACCTTAGGTAGTGGTTTGGTCAGGATGTCTACAATCCGATCCTATGTAGAAATGTATTCAAGTTGGACACTTTATTCAATTACCTAATCTCTTATAAAATTATATCATATGTGAATGTGTTTGGTTCTTGAGTGAATGATAGAGTTATTTAAGACATTTATAGTACTTGTATTATCACAATAGATAGGGATAGGACCATCATACTCCACCTTGTAGTCTTTTAGGGTCTATCTCATCTATAGGACCTGTGTGTAACATGAAGCTAATGAAATTTACTTAGCCTCAAAAGTGGAAAAATATAATGATGGCTACTTCTTGATTATCCATGACACTAGGAACACACCTAAGAAGAAGAATCCTTGATTGATACTCTTCTTATCATCTATACTTCCTACCTAATTTGTATCTGTGTAGGCTATCAAATTGAACTCCTTGATTTTTGGATACCATAATCCATACTCCTTAGTCCCCTTGAGATACCTAAGTATCTTTTTTACTGATTATAGATGATTCTCCTTTAGATCTTCTTAAAATCTTCCCATAAAACCTACTGCTTGGATGATCTCAGGTCTAGAGACAGTGATATACAATAAACTTCTAATCATTGACCTATATGACATTTTATTGACCTTTGAAGAATCATCTTCCCTTCTCAAATTACATCCTATGATCATGGGTGTACTAATTGCCTTAAAATATTCCATCTCAAACTTTTTCAACATCTATCTTATGTACTTGGCTTGTGAGGTGAATATACATCCTTTAGATTAAGTTATTTGTAACCCAAGAAAGAATGATAGTTCTCATAGAATGGATATCTAAAAATATTTATTCATAACCTTTACAAAGGCATTTGTCATGTTATCATTATTTCCACCAAAGATGATGTCATCCACATAGATAATAAATATCAACTGATGGACATCTTATGTCTTGATGTATATATTACTATCTAAAACTCCTCTTTTAAATCCTTGATATAACATATACTTGTCTAACCTAGCATACCAAGCTCTAGGAGCTTGATTTAGACCATAGAGAGCCTTTTTCAGTATGCAAACATAGTATTTATCATCAAATAGTGATAACCCTTTAGGTTTCTCGATGCACACTTCTTCCAAATTCCCATTCAAAAAGGAAGATTTGACATCCATCTGGTATACATTGAATCCTTTGAATTCTACATAAGATAAAAAAATATGATTTACTCCAATATTTATACTAGTGCAAAGGTTTCCTCAAAGTCTACCCCTTCAACTTGTGCATATCCTTTGCATACCAATCTAGCCTTGTTCCTAGTGACTTCTCCATGTCCATTCAACTTATTTCTAAACTCCTATTTTGTGCCAATGAATTTTTTGTCTTTTGGCCTTGGAACTAGTTTCTAAGTCTCATTATTCCCTATTTAATCTAATTCCTCATTCATAGAATTTATCAAAAAAATTTCTTTGCTTGATTTTATAAGATTCTTAGGTTAGATCTTGGATAATAGAGAAACATTCTCTTTATTTAGATCACTTACCAATCTTCTCCTTGTTTGCATACCTGCATTCTTGTTGCCAATGATTTAAGATTCAGGATGATCTCTTTGAATCTATCTTGAAGGTACTTTTGATTATTGGTTCTCTTCAAATTATTCTTCCTTCTCATAAATTTATATAGTCTCCTCATCATTCTTGAAGTGCAAATTCTCTAAAGTATTCTTTGACTATGAGTAAGATTTCCTTGTCTCATCAATCCTTACATTGGTACTTTCCACTATATTTTTTAGTCTCTTTTTATAACATATATATTTTGAGCTCATTGATGAGTATCTTAAGAATATTCCTTCATCAGATGTGGAATCAAACTTACCTAATTTTTCATCATCTCTTTTGATGAATTTTTTTCTCTTAAACACTCTAAACTGTTCTGAATTTTTAGGTCTACCCTTTCATAGTTAATAAGAAGTATTGTTACCATTATTCATTATCTTTCCTCTATTCAAAATCATAAAATAATGCTAACTACCTCTCTCAAATATCCCTCAAGTAATATAAACTCATGAAACATAGATCTAGCCCTTTCTTGAACTATTTTATTCTTCCTTTCCACTACCCCATTATGCTAAGGTGAATTAGCTACTGAGAATTTTCTCCTTATTCCATAAATATCATATAATTAATCAAAATCATTAGACCAAAAATGTCCCCCTCTATAATATCTTAGGAACTTGATCTTCCCATTTTTCTCATTCTCAACAAGGGCCTTGAATGCCTTGAACTTGTGAAGAGCTTCTAATTTCTCTTTCAATAATGCAACCCAAGTCATTATTGTGTAATCATCAATGAGTAACATGAAATAAATACCTCCTTGAATGCTTTGAATTATTTTTGGCCCACATAAATTAGTGTGTATTAACTCAAAGGGTTTTGTGGTAGATTACTCCTTTTAATTGAACCTTCTTATAGTCTACTTACCATGTTGACATGACTTGCAAAGAATGTTTATAGGTTTAATGATCTTGGGAATGTTATTCAAAAAATTATTAGTGATAATTTTGACTATATTATCAAATTTTATGTGACCTATACTTTTGTGACATAGCCAACTTTAATCTATTTTTATCATGAACCATTTCTCCTTCTTGATCTCATTTGGTATATATGGTTTGTTCTCAATCCTCTTGGCATTGACAATCAAGCTTCCTAATTTGGATCTTATTATCTCACATCATCTATCATTAAAGGTTAGTGTGTGTCCTTTATTTCACATTTGACTTACACTGATTAGGTTATGCTTCAAACATTCCACATACAACACATTTTGGGTCTTGGTCTTTCTTTTATCCAAACTCAAGACACCCTTGCCAACTATATTAGCAGTTGTGTTGTCTCCAAATCTCACTATTCCTAAAACATTATTATTTAATGATATAAATTATTTATATCTCCTATCATGTGGCTTGAGAAACCACTATCTATATACCATTTTATGCCTTGAACTTGAATGTGAAAGGTAGTCTGAGCTAGCATATAATCCTCATTAGTTTTCCATTACTCCTTGGTAAATGGTCCATATTGCTTCTTGGGCTCAATATGATCCATCCTAACTTGATTTGGATTCCACACCAATGTTAAATACTTTTTTTGCATTCTTAGAGCTTCATGTGTCTTGTTGAATATTATAGGCCTTTCAACTTTATTAGAGAAAAATATTACAATGTGTCCTATATTATGATAGATGTGGCAAACAATATTCTTGAACTTACCATGGTTCCAAGATTAATTTTCCTTTATTGTGTTGGGTTTCATGATTGGTTTTTTATGTTGATATTATTTAATTTTTCTGAATTTTCATGCTCTCTCTCAAACTTGCTCATTTTTTCCTTTAATTGGTTATCCTCAAATTCCTTTGATTTTAACCTTGTGTTGATATCTTCTATTTGTATATTAAGATAATTGATAGTATTATTTTTGATTATTTAAATAATTAAGGGATATAATGATTTAATTTTAAATGTTAAATTTATATTCTCTTTCTTCACTATCATAGAATACTTCTTCATCATACATGTTGTCTTCTTCTTGTTGATCATAAGACATCTTGTGATTATTAGGATCTCCTTTAGGTTTTTAGACCTATTTAAAAAGACCAAGATTTGATTACATTATTACAAGCAAACTGACTAAGGGGGCGGGGTGAAATAATCTTCAATTTTTTTCATTTAATTCCACTTAATCATACATTAACCATTTTAACAAGCATATACATCTTAGTAAGCATAAGCACCAAATCATAAGAGCATGAAATACATGCACACAACATATATGTGGGAAAACCTTAAAGGTAATAAAACCAATTTATTTATAAAATGGAATACATTATTATAATACAAACACCAATATTTAGTGAAACACCACTTTACATGGAGCACCAACCCCAACTAGCTAAACATCAACTTAGCTAAGCTTTAGAAAGCACCTACTTACAAAGAGGCACCAACCCCCTATATGACTCAAAAAAACTAATTCACTTGATAAAATTTATCACATTTAAAAAACCTTGATAATTTTTATAATAGATGATGATCTTATACCTCATATTCTTTGAACACTTTTATCCCTCTCAAACTAATTTTTAACCTTCCTCACTCAACTAGCCCTCTTCATGACTTGATTAGGTCATTTGAAATTGATATTAATATGAAAAACCTGTGTTAAATATTCATAAAATATGTATTATGATCTAAATTAACTCTTTCTACTCACCAAATATATATATTATTTACATGTTCTTTGCTCTCTCTCATCTCTTTTAAATATGTCTAAACTACCTAGTATTTATACAAGTCCCTTGATCATATCCTTATTAGTTGGCCATAAATTATTATAATATTAGGTAATCCATGTAATAGGTTTTCTAATATTAAAATATCATGCATTAATCATGAATCAATTAATACATTAGGTTTTCCATAGGTCAATTAGCCCTTACTCCTCTTTTAGGCTTTATGGAGACCTAATAGGTCTTCTTAGCAACACATTACCATTTGATATTAATAAAGTATATTAAAACATATAAAATAGAAGGAAGAAATAATATTCCACTCAAATATACCTTATCCAACTCCAATTTATGTCCATAACACCTTTTAGGCCCAACCACTATTTGAAACCTTTCTCAAAACACTATTCATAAAAGGCCTGTGCATACATAGAAAATATATCTTGAACAATTGAAGAATAAACAAACTTTTGTAAACCATCCATGGAAAAAAATTACATATTCAAAAACATTTTTACCTCAGGGTCATAAAAAAATTCATCGTATGATTTAAATTTAGGTATACAAGCTCAAATTCTTCTCTGCAAGATATCTACTTAGAACTATCAACTAACTTCAAAACATAGTCAAGGAAACATGGAATTATTAAAAATTGATTGAAAATTTTCAAGGGATTTAAATGAATGAAAAATATATTATAATATACTTAGATAAACTTCAACTATTGGTCTTGCAGACTAGTCAGTTGATCTACTCTCTCAGAGATAGTCAGATAAGCCATTTTGAATTCAATGTTCCAACCTATTATACCAACTTATAGGATTATAAAAAACATGGATAAATTATTAAAGTCCCAAATAACATCATCATTTTCTTCAATCTATCATTCTTACATGAAAACACATCAGGAGTCATCTTCTCACTTTTACCTAATTTTTTTACTATTTGCATTACTAGGTTTATTAGAGACTGGCCAACTTGGATCACCAACTTTTTACACCTAAGATATGGAAATTATATAAGAAACTTCATGGATAATAAGTACAATTATCTCACTTTTTAATTCATCCACTTAGTAACTTTGAATCAGTCAGCTCTATCTACTATAACAAATCTCCAAAAAAACAAACACTTTCTTGTAGGGTCTATTCACTCACATGAGAAACCAATCACACTTAGATATGATTGAGAGAGATTAATACAGCCTATAATAAATTTTATATCCATAACAAACCATCCTAATCACTTTATAATAAGATATTGAACATTAGGTCATTGTTAGGATTCTTTGAGGGTGTAGACTAACTTTTAGTCTTAATGATTATTCATAAAGCTTAGCTCCTTATTATAGAAACCAATAATTATAAATTTGAGATACAAACCTTCCAAATATACCATTAATATATTATATTATCATGAATATGATACATGTTCCAATTATCACTTGAAAAACCTTCTCAGGTAAATAATTCTTCATTCTATGCAATTGGGAGACCTCAAACCATTTTTTCAAGCCTTTTCTTTTAAACCATGAATTAAATTTCTTTACACATACTTAAAAAAATTTGAATCACAATTTTTAATGATCACATACTCATTCATATCATGGAAATTGATATTGATACCCTATATGACCACCATCTCTCTCTTTGCTTTTTAGGCCTTGACTCGCAAGTCTCATTAGGTCTTGAATCTGACCTTATAGCCACCCTATAAAATTCACCTTGAAATTATCCTATGTTACAATTCCTTGTATGTATGCTTAATAAAACTTATACAATTAATCTTCTTCAGAGATTCAAATAAAGCATATTCAAATTTTCTTATAGATCTTTAGATCTTGAATAAGGATCTTCATAGCATACTTGGAACATCTTCATAGATGCATATGTAGATCTTTTGAGCTGACCTATTAATCATTTTCAAATCCCTCAACACTTCATGTACAAACTCCAATAACTTGTCTCATGATTAGACACTATCAGGTATTCTTTAGAGCTTTACTAAGGATCTTCATAGCTCATTCATATCATATTTAGAATTGCTTATATAAATCTTTAGAGCATACAACTTCTTCTTCAAATATTATTCATTTCATCATGATACCTACACATACCTTCTCATAAGGTCTAAACAAAGCTTACTTGAACATTCAACTTTACAAAAAACTTTGACATTAATGAAAAAATTGAATTCTAAAACTCAATAATCAATGACAATGCTAAAAAAATGGACTATAGCCATATAACACAAACACCAAATTTAGTGAAGCACAAACTCCACATGGATCACCAACACCAAATAGCTAAGCATCAACTCAGCTAGGCTTTAACAAGTACCAAATTAAAAGGAGGCACTAACCCCTAGATGAATCAATAAGAACTCAACCACTTGATTATTTTGATCACCTTTAGGAAACCTTGTTGCTTAACCAACTGATGATGACCACCTCTTCATCTCTTCACACTCTTATCCCTCTAAAACTACCTTTTAGGCCTCTTTGCTCAACTAGGTCTATTAAATATAGAATAGTTAATATGAACTTGATTTTCATACATATAACCTCTATTAAATATTCATCATAGATTATATAAACCCTTCATATAGTATATAATACCTACTTGTGCTTACCAAAGTGCTATATTCTATGCATACACTCTACACTCCTCAACAGGCCTAAAATTGCCTTTTATATATATATATATATATATATATATATATATATATATATATATATATATATATATATATATATATATACACACACACACACACACACACACACACACACACACACACACACACACACACACACACACAAGCCTCTTCTTCATATCCTTCTTGGTTGGATAAAAAAACTTAACCTCTTAGGTTAGCCATGGAATATATATTAAATTATTTCATTAAAATGAATCAAATGTGATTTTATTCCCTTTAGGTCTGACTTATCTCCATTAGGCCTCATTTCATCTTTAGGTCTCATGGAGACCTAATTCTATTAGATCTACATTAGGACATGTTACACTTTGACTTCATTAGAACACTTTTAAAATACACACACAGTAAGAAAATATTATAAAATAATAAAATATACCTCTAATAATCTCATATAGGCTCCATAACACCTTTCAAGTCCAATCACCACTTGAATCATACCATTTGTACTATTCATAATTAGGCCTTCTCATATACAGAAAGTTTGTCTACAATAACTGAAGATAAAATTTTATTTATCCACATAAACATGAAAATAAAACATATAAATATAATATATATGACCTTAGGGACATCACCATATGATTTATATTTCACATCTTGGGATAAAATGTCTCAAACCTTTATCTACAAGAAACTCACTTAAAACTGCCAGAACACTCAAAAACCTTGTCAAGAACAACTTGATCTTAAACACTTAAAAGAACACTTAACATGACCAATAATAATTTATAAATATCCTTTGATATATATATACCAATTTAAAATACAAAAACCATAAGGTCTAATGTCAAATATTGGTCATATATACCAATGTTTTGATCTCACTACTCATAGTCAAACCAAAACTAGATAGGTCATTTTGGCTTCAATATTTCAACCACTTTCATTTTCCATCAAAAATTATTAAAGGCATGGGTAGGAAATATAATTCCAAAATATAAACACCATATACATTAGATAATACAACTTAGGGCATAGATTCTTAAACTCATCATTATGATTTAACAGTTTTGGGAATATTGGAGTCTTATTCCTAATTTAGTTATGGGTATATAATAAATAAATTAGTAAATAATATTGAAAAAATTATAGTATTGATTTATATAATTTAATGTACCTTTTAAACCTTTATAAAAATAACAATAAATAAGGAAAAATGTAACTTAGCTTAAAACTAGACCGAGATGGCAGAAAAAAGAGGATGAAACTAGCTGTACATGATTAGGATAGTATGGTGAACTTGGATCTATATTTAATTTGATGTAAGAATAGGAACACCAAAAACATGACACTTTGGGGTTTGTCACTATATTATAGATCTTGATGCTATTAACTAAACTAGTCACATAGATCTAAGTTTTCTAGGTTTTGTCCACTATCCATGTGTGAGCCTATTTATGAAATTTTAAGCCTTGAATGTTGATGGAGCTCATTATAGAGCTGATTTAATATCAAAAACCTAGACCTTAATTATTATTTATAAAATTTTAGAAAGAGGGGGGAAGATTAGTGTGTGTATGATTCATTGAATGTTTATCCACACCCCTTGTGTGAGCACACTACCTACATACCAATACTCTGAAGAGGGATCAAACTATATGTAGTTATCTCACTTGATGTGATTTGTGAAATAGTGTAATAAGTATACAAAAATTACAAATTAAGAGTGCTTGAGGTGGATAGGGACTAGTGTGAGGGTTTTAATATATTTACAACTATATTGGGTGACTATATACAAAGAATAGGGAAATTTGCCTTAGTGGATTGTTTATATTATTAATTACTTTATAATATTTGTCACCTCCCTTCTAAATAAACTTTGAATGGAGTTTTATGGGGATATATTGGTCATGGGTTAAATGTATTCATGCTAGGTTGACATAATGAAGAATAAGAATCAGATGGAAATAGTCATTTAGACTCAAAATGTGATTGGATAAGAGCACTAAAAATATGACACCCTAGGGGCTAGTGCTATAGTTTAGGTCTAATGCTTCTATCCTATAGGTTCAATACCTAAGGGGATAGAATTGGCCTAGGAAATACAACTTGAGTGAGTTATAATTAGTTTTTAAAAGTCTATAAATGACTAGTTATAATCAAAAAGGTGTTTGGAAGGGTTATGAGAGCATAAAAGAAGGTCTTATGGATAGGGTATCACAAGCCACACTCAAGCTACCAATTTGGACATTTTATATGACTACATTTACCCCTATTTATTTTAGTGATGAAACAAAGTGAAATACTAGGATAAATGAAAAGTATAAAGAATACCTAAATTTACCTCTAAGGGTGAAGCCCATGAAGCCGTGTGATGCTAAGTGTGCATAGAGAGAACACATCATTAAGTGTAAATATACAAGATAAAAGCAAAGAGTAGATCAATTCTTACTAGATACACTATATCTAAAATAATAATTTATAAATTTGGGTAAGAGAGAGAGGAAGAGAAATGAATTAATACACCTCACTAAGTATGTGGACCAATACAAAACCTATTATGATGTTAGATATGTGCTGGGTGTGTGTTGTACCAAAAGTAATATTGTGAATAGAGCTGAGTGCTCAATTCCTCAAGAGTGGATCAAGAATGTAAAGGCTATCCCTTTGTCTCTATTATTTCCCACTAAGTGAAGTTATGTGATCATCCATGTGTTAATCAATGTTTAGATTGTGTGGCCAATCCCTCTAAGTAGGTGGCTCAAGAATACAAAGGCTATATAGGCCTTTGGCTCTATCATTACCCACTAAGTGAAGGTATGAATTGATACTGGTATGAATGTGCATCATATGAGATGATGGATCTTGAAGCTTATGAATGATTTGAAATATGATAATATGGCATGGATAGCCAAATGTGTATTGGAAACTAGGACAATCTTGGCCACTCTAAAAACAAGAGATTAGGCTTGTATGAAATCCACTCTAAAATTGTGAACTAGGCTTATGTGGAAGCCACTCAGGAATGTGGAGGTTAGGTCTATATTAAATCCACTCTAAAATGATACCAACTACCTACAAATGGAATAAGGCATGAAACTGCTAAGAATGCTTAGGTAATATACTAAACTTAGAAAGAAAAGAATTCAAATGTGCTACTCACATTTCCCCCAATCACTGGTATTTGTAACATAGATTATGATATAAAAGTTATACCTAATACCTAATCTAAAACTAGAAGTGAGAGCCATCATGCTACACATGATGCCCCTATATCTAGATTCTCTAAGAAAAAATGTAATAAAACTATTGAATCTAAACTTATCTATATTAGATAAAACTGTAGCTAAGCTTACCTTTATATCTATTTCTAGAAAATTTGGGTTTTATGTTGTTTGGATAAAAGCACCAAAAATAGGACACCCTATTATCTGATACTATTGTCTAGGTTTGACACTATTTTCCTTTGTTGAATCTAATCTCTATTCTATAATCATCACTAATTTTTTGGTTTGATTTACCTAGTTTGGGTTCTGGTTACTATACTAAGTTTTTGAAAATTGATTTTTTTGATCGGTAGGAGCTCTAATTTTTGTGACAAAACTACTATTTATTACCCCTCTTCTGAGGGTAGGAATGAAGACCCTAAAATGAATACCCTTAGAATAAAGAGCCCTATAAGTCTGTTATGCTATGAAATACATGATATAGCAATGATAATTGAAAAGATGTCTCAAGATATATCATAGTTTCTATTGGAGATTGTTAGATCAATAAGGGTATGCCTAGATAGATATAAAATTGTAATAACATGTGTAATGTATTTAATTAAAATTATAAATGCTATTTATTACTTGTCAAGGAGAGATGGATTATGATGTCCATTAAGGCATCTAAAAAATCAAGATAGTGCATGATATAGATCATGGCATTACAAATAGTGAGAAGTAAACAAGTAATAAACACACAAGGTAGGAAGTATACAAAAGTGACCAAGGGGCCAATAAAATAAGGGACATGGAAACATGTCAATTAAACTCAGAAAGCAATCATACACGGCATGTTTAAATTCCATATACACATACAATTGAAAACAAGCAAAGTTGGCATGAGGGCCACATGCACATAAAAGAGTAAAAGCAAAGGATATTTGTAAATGTCCTAAGGCACACATAAGAATATAAGCAAAAGACACTGGAAAATTTCATAAGGTACATACAAGATACAAAATAGGAACTAAGAAATGCAATCATATCTAGCTACATAAATCAAGAAAGGAAGGCATGTAAATACAAGAAATACAATCACATCTAACTAATCAAAGTAAGAAGTGAAAATATGTAAAACATGGAGTAAAAAACTAGGTAGATGCTAAGAAATACATGAGTGCTATATACTAGAGAGTGTTGATAGAATAATCTATGTAAGCAAGTAAGTAATGTACATCAATATGATAACTAGAGTGTGTGGTGTAGGAATGACATAACTTGGATGGTGTATTCATGTAGAATATGCCCCTAATGGGTATATATATCGATGAATGTATCAAATGTATGAATTAGGATTCCCCCTCTATGGGTAGAGTGAATCAATCAAGGATTTGGATGTCATTATACACACTTAAAGAAGATCAAGTGAAGCATGGTAATATATATAAATCAGCACACAATATCATATAATAATAAGATGTAAGTCTAACATGGTAGTAGAAATTTAAAGCATGGATAATGCATAAAATTGAAATGTTTTTGGTATTTTTATTTTATTTTAATGTTTATTTTATGTTTGATATATTTTAATGTTTTTTTTATTTTTAATATATTTGAATGTTTTTGGTATTTTGAAATGTTATATTGTTTTTGGTATTTTTGAAATAATATATGTATAATAAATCATAAGGAGACTATGTACAAGAAATTAAAAATAATCTATCTATAAGTAATTAAAAAAAAAAATGTACAAGTAAGCTAAAAGGAAACTATGTACAAGTAAGCGAAAAGAAACTATGTACAAATAAGTTGAGAAAAATGATAGTAACTGATGAGTCTCATGAAAGACTCCCTATCATGGTGTCCTTTATCAAACAAAGGAATAATACGTGATTATGAATCATGAAGGAATGGCTATGAATATTCAAAATCATTATTAGTATCCTAAAAATCATTATAACTTGTATTATTCCACTCATCATTATCATCTTGATTTTGAACCAAAGGAATGCTAGTGTTGACTTTTATTGTATTTATATATTTTCCTTCGATAAATTATGTCTATGAATTATTTGCCTTAGGATGTTTAATAAATCCTAAACCTTGGTGACAAACATTATCAACTGCTAGAATAGGAGTAGTGATGCCTTGAACATGCTTGCCCAACCCTTGACCTTGATAATTAAACTATTGAAGATATTTTAAACCAAACCTATGCTACTTTGAAAATTGATTTACCATTTTGGAGAGGTATATTTTCATATTTTTCATGGTTTACCTATGCTTGTGGTACTTTTTGTTGCTCTGATTTTGCTTTTTGATCCTTTTGTTGTTCTGAGTTATGCTTTGGTAACCACTTTTGTACTATTTTTGAATTTGATCCTTTGTGAATATGTTCCTATGCCACTATGGATCTCTTGAATGATTTACCTTGTATAGGGTCCTCATTATCAATTATGTATGGTATATTTTTTTTTAATGCCAAACATGAATTTGTGTGATGCCTATGCATTCTATGATATACACAATAATATCTGGATCTTCTCACTAGATGTAGAGGAGTTAGTTTGATCAACTTATATTTAATTATTTACCTTAGTAACTCACTTTAACTCTTATTTGATATTTTAATGCTTTTTAAATCACTAGTTGTAGAGTTACTTTATTTTGATTTTTTGTTTTGATCTGTAACATTGCTTGAAACCAATTGACTAGGTGAAGGTGCATAGACATGATTGGCACTAGGATGCCTTTGAGGCTTTTATATAATTTAATTTTCCAATATTGTGATATTTTCATGTAATAATTGATTCTACATTTTTAAATCTGAAATTAACTTGCTCATACTAGTGATTTGATCCTTTAGAGTCTCACAAGTGTATACCCTAGTTACTTTTGATTGATTATGTAAGAACATATGTTAAAGAGGGTTTGAAGAAGCTATAGGCTGCATGTATGTAGTAATAACAATAGTATAGGTTGCCTCACATTTTTAAGGGGTGATAAAATGGACCTGGTTAGAGGGAGAGTAGTTGTCACCCTCTTTGAGGAAAGGAGGAGAATGAAATTCTTTCATGTGCATAAGATATGACATTGAAACTTGACAGGTGGTTGTTAGCTTATATGCATCTAGCTAGAAACCATGTATGTGGGATTAAATGCATGTAATTGGAGTTATAATTTGTATAGCAATATGATTATAAAGAGAATTCCATATGAGAGATATAAAGCAGGGGATAAAAATCATGTAATTATGCACCAATGCATAAAAAAACTTTGACTTATGATATGCCATTTATAATATGTTTTGAAAAATATAATTGAAAATTATTCCACATGAGAAAGAGAGAGAGAGTATGTAAAATAAATAATGAAACCTTGTATTTGAGAAAAGTAAACATTTATTTGAAGGAAAGGGATCTAAAGATTTTTAGCAATACATTTCTTAATATCATCCCATAGTATAAAAAGTAAGCATGAAAGGGAAAGAATGAAGCTTTGCATTAAAATGTAGTAAACTTCATCATTCATATACATGATAGGAACTAGTATGGACTTGTTATTGTTTGCAATAAATGTTTTGAAATAAGTGAGATCCAATTTTTTTTATGTGAAATCTGATTTGGATGTAAGGTGATACCTCAAAAGCAACAGACCTAGTATATGCATCTAGGGTTTAAAATAAAATGATTTTAAAAATTACTATGGTAAATTTTAAAAAATTAAACAGGAAATTATTATTTAAATATGTAGGATAAAATTAAAAAAATACTATAAAAATACCAGGACCTCATATAGGCAATTAGGTTTTGAAGGAAATAATTTTAAAAATTACTATGGTAAATTTTAAAAAATTAAATGAGAAATTTTGATTAAAATATGCAGGAGAAAGTAAAAAAAATACTATAAAAATATTGAGACTTAGTATAGGAAACTAGGGTTTGAAGGAAATAATATTTAAAATTACTATGGTAAATTTAAAAAATTAAATGTGAATTTGTGATTTAATATGCAGGAAAAATAAAAAAATATTGGAAAAAAATTAGCAAGGAATTTACCCTATGGTTTTTGTGTAGAAACAAAGTAAGTCAATTTCACCAAATTATTTAATAGTTTTGAGAATATTAGAGTCTTATTCCTAATTTTGTTAAGGGTATGGAATACATAAGTCAGTAAATAATATTGCAATAATTATAGTCTTGATTTATATAATTTATTGTACCTTTTAAACCTTTCTAAAAATAACAATAAATAAGGAGAAATGCAACTTAGCTTACAACTAGATTGAGACAACTAAGATAGCAGATGAAAGCAACTGTATAGGACTAGGATATTATTGTGAACCTAGATCTATCTTTCATTTGATGAAAGGATAGAAGCACCAAAAATAGGACACTTCAAGGTTTGACACTATAGTCCATGTCATACTGCTATTTTCCAAAATAGTCATAGAGATCTAAGTTTTTTGTGTTTTGTTTATTGTTGCTATGTGAACCTATTTATGAAATTTCAATCCCTGAATGTTGATGAAGCTCCTTATAGAGCTAATTTAATCTCAAAACCCTAGACCTTCACTATGTTTGATAAAATTTAAGAAAGAAGGGGGGTTTGTATATGTAAGATGCATTAAATGTGTATCTGCACCCCTTATGTGGGCATACTACCTACATCCCAATACTCTAAAGAGGTATCAATCCATATTTAGTTCTCCCACTTGATGTCCTTTTTGCAATAGTTGAATGAGGATGTAAAAATGCCAAATTGAGATTGTTTGAGGTGGCTAGGGATTGGTGTGAGGGTTTGAATATTTTTGTAGCTATGTTAGGTGACTGTATGTAGAGAATAGGGAAATTTGCCTTAGAAATTTTTTTGTATTATTTCTTGATTTTTAATATTTGTCACATCCCTTTTAAATGAATATTTAATGAAATTTTATAGGGATCTATTGGTCATGGGTTAAATGTATTCTCGCTAGGATGACATAATGAAGAATAGAAATTAAATGGAAATGATCATTTGGGATCAAAATTTTATGGGAAAAGAACACTAAAAATATGACACCCTAGGGTATGACACTATTATCTAGGTCTATCACTCCTATCGTATAGGCCTAGGACCTAGGGGGATAGAATTGGCCTAGGAAATGTAGCTTGGTTGAGTTGAAATCAAGTTTTACAAGTCTATAGATGATTGGTTATAAGTAAAAATATGTCTAAAAGGGTTATGAAAAAATTAAATAAGGTCCTATGGATAGGGTGTCACAAGCCACAATAAATCTACTAATTTGGACATTTTATATGACTACACATTACAACTTGCGTACCCAGAACTGCCAGTTTACCTTAAAGTACACTCATGGTGATAATGACCTTTAATCACTTGCATGAAAATTTAAAGATACTCATAATGCATGTGTATTATCTTATGAGATAATTATACCATTATTAGATAAAACATAATGTGTTCAAATAAAAATATTAGTCTTGTAAACTAATCTCATGCCCTCATTATATATAGACCTCATTGAGACAGATAAGTCAATTTATGAGCTAATTTTTCACTATAACCATTGACCTCCAAAAATGATACAAAAAATGCGAATGTATTAAAATTAATAAACAACATTTCCATGTGCTTGGTTTCATCCCTATTCTATGATAACACATTCGTAAACCTCTTCTCACTACTGCCTGTGATTTTTCACTGTTCCCACCATTAGGCCTATTAATGACTAACTTGGATGATAAATTTAGAATAATTGAGGGATGAAAACTATATATAAACCAACATGGAAATAAAATAAAATTCTCAACATTATCCATTCAATCATTTTAATACTTTGACTTGATCAATTCTAACTACTACAATAAATATCTAAAAAATTAGCACTTTCCTATAGGGTCTACTTACACACTTGCTAACTCAATAATAATTGGAGGTTATTGGGAGAGTTTAATACAATATTAAATAGTTTTTCTAGTCATTTTAGACCATTATAGGATGTTTTGATCAACATCTTCAACATTAGATCCTTATTAGGGTTCTAGGAGGGTTTAAGCCTATTTCCACTCTTAACAATCATTCATAAAGCATAGACCCTTAATCCAAAAAATAATGCATGGAATTTTGATATATGACCCTTCCCCATATACCATAAATATATTTGGTTATCATGAAAATGTTACACATGCCAATGAACATCTAAAACTCCTTTTTGGGTTTGCATGCCTTCAGTCTGTGTACTCGAGAGACCTCAAAACCACTTTTCATGCCTTTTATTGAAAAACACGACAAAAAAATTTGTAAACATGCTTGAGAAAACATATCATATATTTTAAAACACTCACCTATCCATACTTTCCTTAGAAATATAACTTCATACCCCATTAGGCCATACTCTCTCTTTGCTTTCTTAAACCTTAAAACTGACCTTCATGCCTCTTTCCAATTAATATCCACCTCTCTCACATATTAAATAAACCTATATAATGATGAAAAAGTTCCATACATCATTAATATACTATAATAATAAATTATGATGCCTCATTAGGCCAAATAGGGTCTAAAAGTGGTTTAGGTGTAGACTAGATCTATAGGTCCTACCCCTATAGGCTCACCCTAAAAATCACATGAGTTATCTAATGACTCATGTACATGATAAATCAACCTCATAAAATCAATCATGATTGTGTGAAGTCATCTTATTAAGCCATCATACTCATACATTCTCATAAGGTCTCTTCATACTATGACTAGTGCCATGACTAGGATTCTTAAGCACTTAAAACTTGACAACTGACCTTGAAAAACTTATAAAAGTATATATAATTCTATTTTATTATCTTAAAACTCCAAATAAACTATTACAATCTTATTTTTACTTAATCAAACTTCACTATGCACACCTTCTCACTGGGTCTAGACTAGACTTCTCAAGACACCTTGTACTCAAAACTTGTTCTCAAAAATGTTTTAATGTTCAATTAACTTGAACCTTGATATCAAAAAAAAATAAGAATAATTAGGTATACTTTAAATTACCTATCAATAGAGAGAAATTAGGTTTCTTTTAAATTCTATCTTGTCACATGGCTTCCTTGTCACATCAAGCAGACAAGCTTATGCCTCAAAGACCACTCACCATGCATCTTCACTAGATGCATATTGATATCAATGAGATCAAACTTGACATACATGACAACAATTCTCAAAAACTCCTCATTTTTCATTGATGGAAAAATATTCTTCAAACTGATCACTCTTATCTCCCCCAATTTTGTCAATCTCCCTTCTTGAACTTCCCCCCTTTTGACATTAATAACAAAGGGTCATCCATAATAAAATTTTGGAACCATTCATTCTCCCTATTTAGAATCTAATTCAGAAACTAAATAATAAATTATAGCTAACAATCTCCCCTTTTGAATTCACAACTTGAGCTCATAATAATCAACAAAATTCTCAAACACAAGTGATGCTCAATTACCAACTACTTTAGAAACATAAAATAATTTGAACAACTCCCCCTTAAAACAAGCATCCATCAAGATTATGCTAACTAAAATGTGTCTCCATGAATCCTAATGTAGTCAACCCTTTACATAGGACACTAAAACAACCCAAGCTTAGGAGATTCATAGATCTCTATATTCTCACAAGATTGAATATCCTTTAGTATCCATTTAGGTTTTATTTGCACGATAGGCTTGACCTCTTCATCAACCATTTGATCATAAATATGAGATGAAAATAGACATTTATAACTTTATTTATCATTTGAATTATGATCTACCATATAAAATAGTCCATTTGAGCTTATATACTGATCATGATTAAGATTTACTATCTTTGGTTTCCACACATTCATTTTCTTCTCTCTTACACTCTAGGTGATTTAAAATTCTTGTTTTGACTTTATGACCTTATAAATATATTAGGGAATAATCTTGGGATGTGTCCACATTATGAAAACTATATTAAATAACCTCATACATAACTATTGACTGATTATTCCTTTCATAATCCTATGTGTATTCATTTTAGAGGGTTTTCTACACTCTCTTTCTTTATGACCAAATTGATGGCATGTATAACAATAACCATTGAATGAATTAAAATACCTAATAGCATTATGATATCTAATTATTATTTTCATTTTGACCTTCTTTATTCATTAGCCTTCTCCTTGACTTGAGCTACCTTTTTTTGGTCTTCTTTGAAACCAAAACCTATCTTATCACTTGTAGAATTTTGATTACTCAAGATGTTAACTAGAACATCAGTATTCTTTTAAAACTTCATGAAGGTATTCAATTTGTTATATTATTTATTAAAATGAAATCTACAAGATTCCATTTTAGTTTTATACTTGGTGCATTCTTTCTCTTTAGCCTTTAGGCTTGTAGTGCCTATCTCCATCAGTGCTTCAGTTTGATTGATGATCTCATCATACTGTTTCTATGCTATTTCGCTTTCTACATTCAAAGAGAGAATTAAGAAACCTAGAGAAAAGGTCTAAGGCTTGTATGTACCTAGATATAGTCATGCGCACCAGAATTCAGAAGATAGTGAGAACTCCTCTTTGGTTGTGGAGGATGACACCTAAAATAGAAAGACACTAAAACAAAAAAAATGTTAGATGATAAAAGGGTGGACTACCAAGCAAAAGCTTGGTCCTAGAAGTGCTAAGGCTTCTTGGAGGATGACAGTCCACTGTTAAAAATAGAATGCTGATGAAAAATAGAAAGTGATAAATGATGAAAAAAAGAAAGAAAGAACTTAAGGCAAATGCATACCTGATAAGCTGTGATCTGCTTTGCATAGTCGCCGACATCGGTGATATTTCCGGCGTCAGTTAGGAAGGTCACTAACGTCAGTTAGGATGCCGACGTCGATAGGGGAAATGGATGAGGTCGGCTAGGGTAATAGTCAGGGATGAGTTATAGGTCTGGTCTTGGTCTACAAAATGGACTGAGGCTTCGTCTAAGGGTCTGTGTGGGATGGTAAAACAATAGATAGAATCTTTAATAAGAACTAAGGCAGAGGGTATGTTGTAAGAAAAATGGGTAAGGAGTAGGAAGAAGGCCTTTCAGCCTTTCTAGGAAGCAATTTAGTCAGGTTGATCAGATTGGTCTTAAGATGGTTTGTAGGTCTCTGATAGCTTGTGCTGAGTTGATTAGACAGAGGGTGTTTTCTAAAGAGAGAATAAATGGGTGTCAGAGGCAAAGAAAAGGGAATAAGAGGTGAGAGAAGGCTTTTTAGCCTCTCTGAGAAGAACAGAGAAGGTTGGGTCAAGGATGCTTGGAATAGATAGTAGACAGAATGCTAATATATTTGAAATGACACTAAAATAAAAATAGTACAAATACTTAGCTGTGACACGAGTTGGCAAAGGTGTAGAAGCTGTGTTTTTGTTGCCACTGGTGATGGAGATATCATGCAATCCCTGTGCAAAATCTCTGATGTAAGACCTCAGTGCCTAGAAAATGCTGTCAAGAATACTGATCCCTACAAGAAAACAAGAAGTCAGAGCACTGGAAAGTAAGAGCACACGAGAACTTTGTTTCATCGAAAGAGGATTTGAGATTCATGATTAGCTCACCAGAGATTAACAATTTATGATTAGGTTTGTTAAAGGTTAAAAATTTGGTTTAAGTAAAACCAATGTCGGCGATCCCGCTAGCATCGGCCGACATTTGACCGATGTTGGCAGGTGGAGAATGAGTAAAAGAGCCACCAAGCCCATTCTCCATCTGCCAAGTGCATGATCCATTGGATGATTGTCGAAGGTTGGGCTAAATACGCATGAGAGTTGGTTAGGTGGTTAGAAAGAAGTAGGAATAGGTCTTGGGTGAGTCATAGGGTGGGAAATAGTCCAAGGTGAGGTGTCAGATGAGGTGTTATAGGTGATGTGTCAAAGGGGAGGATATTAATAATAAATTATTATTATTTTAAATTAGTAAGTGCATGGTTTAAGAATGGGTTAGGAATGGACCAAAGGGGGAGGATGACCAAGGGTTAGACACGATTTTGGTGTCTACACATACACCTTAGATATGTTACTCAATCCCTCCTCAAACAAACCAATCTGATTTTTATATTCCTTAACTAATGATCTTAGTTTCTAATTATTTATTCTTTGGAACTTCAACTCTTCTAAGGAACTCACCAATTCTGCCTCAAGGTTCACTTTAGCTTCTTCTTCATCTGATTCTACATCAACCATAAGGCCTTTCTCATTCAAGAAACCCTCATTGTTGTTTCTATGGACATGAATAAGGTTTCATTATTATCATGTTCATGTTCATTATTTTCATAATCACTATCAGATGTGCTTGTGTCACTTACATCAGATGAGTTATATTCTTTGGTATAAAAAATTCTCTTGTTCTTAAATGACCCTTTCCTACCTTCATAATTCTTTAAATCTTTATTATTTTTGTCAAGATTTCAGAATTTATTTTCATTTCCATGGTTTTCATCATGCTCATTATTATCCTTATTAGGACACTTAGATGAAAAGTTACCAATCTTACCATTGTTGAGACATTTGAAGGGAAACTTACCCTTGTATTTACCAAATCCAAACCTCAATTTACTAGTGAACATGACTATAAATTCATCATAACAAACATCTGAACATACCTCATCTTTAACCTTCTTGGATTTTAACTTCTTAACTTTAAAAGTAGGCTCCTTCTTGGGAGGTCTTCCTTTCTCATCTCATAGGCAGTTAAGATGCCATGAATCCCATCCATCTATAGCTTTTCTAAATATTACATCTCTTCCACTTTGGACACCTTAGAGCCAAAATTAGGAGTTAGATATCTTAACACTTTTTGAACAACTTTATAATCTTTCACTTATCCTATTCCCTTAATGACATTGACAACTTCATCAACCTTCAACATGTAAGATGTAATGGTTTCATCTTCATTCATATTCAAAATTTCAAACTATCTTCGATGGGTCTATAACTTGGTCATATTCACCTTGGTTTCTCTATAATAGATAGTATTAAATTTTTACCATATCACCTTGGTTGATTCATAGTGCATCACCTTCATAAACTCTGCCTCTGATAGGCCACATAGAATGACATTCATTGTCTTAAAATTGCTCTCACTTTAATTCTTACCTATTTTATTAGTTGGTGGTGTAGGAGGTAGAGTGTATCCATACACAAATAAATACCATATTTCATGGCCCATTGAAATTATATATGTCGCTAGTTTTATTCTCAAAAAATCATAATTAGTCCCATTTAAGAATGAAGCCTTACCAGTAGAGAAACCACCTTGAGCTTGATGACTAAACATCCTTTCTTCTAAGATATCCTTTAGGATATTAGGCCTACTTCAAAAAACCTGATATAGTAAAAATTTTTGGAAGAAAAATTACTAAGAGGTATATGTAAATTAGTCTTCAAAAAATTTCTTACCAATTTCCCTTAAGTAATTTTGAACCATTCAAACAAGCATATAGATCTAGAAAGAATAAACACATATCCACCTAATCAATAAACATAAGAACACATCACATATGTAGGAAAAAATCAAAGGGAATAAAACCCAATGATATTTTAAAATTTAATAAAGTCATATAAGATAAAAACCAAATTTAGTGAAGTGCCAACACCACATGGATCACGAACCCCAACTAGCTAAGCACCAACTCAGCTAGGCTTTAATAAATAATAAATTATAAGGAGATACCAACCCCCTAGATGAATTAGAAAAAAATAATATAATTGATTTTTTTTTAAATATTTAGGACACTTTGTTTCTCAACCAACTGATGATGACCACCTCTTCATCTCCTCACACTCTTATCCCTCTCAAACTACCTTCTAGGCCTCTTCGCTCAGCTAGGTCTCTTCACGATAGATTAGGTCATATGACCTTGATTTTCAGACATATAACTTATATAAAATATTCATCATAGAATATATAAAACCTTAATATATTATATAATACCTAATTGTGCTTACCAATGTGCTATATTCTTCACATACACTTTACACTCCTCAATAGGCCTAAAACTGCTTTGTCTTTAGACAAGCCTCTTGTTCATATACTTCTTGGTTGGAAAAACATTGTTAGCCTATTATTTAATCCATGGAATATATATTAATAAATTTCATAAACATGAATAAAATTTTATTTAATTCCCTTTAGGTATGACATACCTCAATTAGGCCTCATTTCATCTTTACGTCTCATGAATACCTAATTCTATTAGATCTACTTTAGGACATGTTACACTTTACCTTCCTTAGAAAACTTTAAAACTCAAAACATGGTAGGAAAATATAATAAAATAATAAAATATACCTTTACTAGGATAATCTATTCTCCATATCACCTTTTAAGTCCAATCACCACTTGAAGCATGCCATTTGTATTATTTACAATTAGGCCTTCTCATACATAGAAAGTCTGTCTTGAAAAATTGAAGATCACATGTTATTGAGACAAAAAATCATGAAAATAAAAGATATAAATATAAAATATATTACCTTAGGTACATCCTCATATTATTTATACTTCACATCTTAGGACAAAAGGTCTTGAACATTTCTTTACAAATAGCTCACTCAGAATTGCTAGAATACTCAAAAACCTAGTCAAGAACAACTTGATTACAATTGAAGTAAAACATATAATGACCATTGATACTTATAAAATATACTTTTACATATATATAACACATTAAAATGAAAAAAACACTATATTTAATGTCAAAAATTGGTCTTGTAGACCAATCTTTTGATCTCACTACACACAGTAAAACCAGAACCAGACATGACATTTTAGCTTCTACATTTCAACCAATTTCACTATTTATCAAACCTTATTCAAAGAATTTTTAGTAAATAAAATTAAAAAATATAAACACCATGTATATTATATACTTAAAATTAGGGAATAGAGTCTCAAACTCATAATTGTAACTTGCTTTCCCAGAATTGTTAGTTTACCTTAAAGCATAGTCATGGTAACAATGACCTTCAATCACATGTATGACCATTTAAAAAGAATATTGATGAATTGGTATGATATTATGAGATAATTATACAATTATTAGATAGAAATATAATATGGTCAAATTGAAATATTGGTCTTGTAGACCAATCTCAGGACCTCACTATACACAGACCTCATGAGCTAAACAAGTCAACTTGTGAACAACTTTTTCACTATAACCACTGACCTCAAAAGCTTATAAAAAAAATTAAAATGTCTTAAAATTCCTATTTTTTTTTCATGCACTTTTTTTCATCCCTATTCCATGAAAAGACATTCCTAAACCTCTTCTCACTGCTATCTAGGTTTTTCACTATTCCCACCATTAGGCCTATTAGAGACTAGCTGATTTGGATGCCCAATTTAAAATGTTTGAGTGATAAAACCTATACGTAAACCTCCATGGACATAAAAAAAATTATAAACCTTATTCATCCAATTATTTACATACTCTGAGTTGGTCAACTCTGACTACTACAATAAATCTCTGAGAAACTAGCACATTCTTATAGTGTCTTCTTACACACTTGACAACTCAAACATACCTAAAGGTGATTGGGAGAGTTAAATAAAATATAAAATAGTAAATATAGTAATTCTATAAAATTATTGGCTATTTTGATCAACATATTAAACATTGGTTCTTTATTAGGGTTCTATGAGGGTTTAAACCTATTTTTACTCTTAACAATCATTCATAAATCATAGCCACTTAATCCAAAAATTAAAGCACTTACATTTGATATAGGAACATTTAAAATATACCATTAATATATTAGGTTATCATGAAGAGGTTACGCATGCCAATGAACACCTAAAAGTCCTTTTTAGGTTTACATGCCTTTAGTATGTGTATTTGAGAGACCTCAAAATTGCTTTTCATTCATTTTATAAAAAGCCAAAAAAACTTTGCGAACATGATTTAAAAAACATATAATACCTATATAAACACTAAAATATACATACTTTCCTTGGAAACAAAAATTCATAGTCCATTAGGCTGAATTATCTCTCTTTACTTTCCTAGACCTGTAAACCACATTAGGCCTTGAAACTGACCTTCATTCCTCTTTCAAAAAACTCTCCACATATATCACATACTCAAGAAACCTGTCTAATTATTAAATAGTTCCATACATCCTTCATATTCTTTGACAATATATAATGATGCCTCATTAGGCCAAGCAAGGTCTAGAGGAGGTCTAGGTGTAGATTAGATCTGTAGGCCCTATCCTTATAGGCTCACCTTGAGACTCACATGAGTGATACAACACTTATTTTAAATTATAAATTAACCTCATACAATCATTCATGCCTATGTGAATTAATATTACAAATACATGATACTCATACCTTCTCATAAGATCTCTTTATGCTATGACTAGTTCCATAACTAGGCTTCTTAAGCACTTAAAACTTAACAAATGACATTAAAACATTGATGAAAGTATATAAAATTATCTTTAATGAAAAGAAAATGAAAAAAAACCTATCATAAGCTTGTGTTTACCTAATCAACCAAACTTCATTGTGTACACCTTCTCACTAGGTCTAGACTAGGCTTCTGAAGACACCTTGTACTTAAGAACTAGTACTCAAACATGCCTTAATGCTCACTTGAACTGAACCTTGATATCAATGAACATAAGAATAATTATGTTACCTTAAAATTATCTCTCAATAGAGAGACATTAGGTTTACTTCAAATTCTCTCTTGTCACATGGACTCTTTGTCACATCAAGCACACAAGCTCACACCTCAAAGACCACTTACCATATATCTTCACTAGATGCATATTTACATCAATGACATCAACCCTAATATAAATTAATCATGAAATAAATAAAAACACTTATCAATAGTTTTCTAACCTAGAAAACCTTTTTCCCTTAGATCCCCTTGAATTATCTCCTTGAGGTTATCAAACTCATACAAACTATGCACCTCCACTTGGTCTTCTTCAACTATCATTATTCAAATATGTCTCAAGATTGCCAATTTACTTATTTGATATAGGTATTTATTTGTAGGCTATAGGTAGTCACTTTAGGTGTCTTGATGTGAGATGCCTAATATGGGGTCATTGAATCCTGATATGTCATCAAATCCTAGTATGATCTTCATAAACTTCCCTTTATTAAAATATTTGAGCTCCAATTTTCTCACATATCATTTCACATCACCATGATGGCTATAGGTGTGCATCCTACACTTTTTGATGTGAAAGAAGTGAGTTTCACCATGTAGGTGTTTTAAGCATTTTTAATGTCACTCTAACCTTAAAAAGTTGTTTATAAACTTCAATCATAAGGCAACCACCTTTGATCAATAATATTCATCTCATACCTCTACGTGAGCCAAATAGGAAAGTTTTTAGGTGCTTCTTTAAGCCTTGTATGAGATAATAGGTTAATTGGAACATGAGGTGAGATGGAAATGATATAACCTTAAAAATTTCACCACTAATATTTAAAACCTCTCACCATTCATTTTACCTAAAATATAAACCTTAATCTTACTTTAAGAAACTTAGTCATCATGAGGCTCCAAACCCTACTATATGGACTGAGACAATTCCAAGTATAGTACATAAGGTGGATATCTTAAGAAAAATTCATGATATTAACTTAGTATTTGAAAATTTCTTATAACACATCATAAGCCTTCATCCACTTATAACTTATCCTTAAAGAGACTTTCCTATCATACTTTGAAGTTACTTCATGATGACTACTATAGGTGGTCTTCTAACCCTATGTATGAACTGATTATAGGTAGGAGGTTGACATCAAGAAGCAAAAGTTATTTTAAGACTCTCATTGATTATACATAGTCCAAACCTTTATTAGATAAACCTTAACTATAAATAAGATATTTGAATAGTAATGAGAACAAGAAAAGGTCCATTACCTTAATTAATATAAAATTACCTTAATCTCTAAAAAAAGGGGATTTATAATTCTTATGACTGGAATTAGTGATCTTCAATAGGAGTTTTCCTCCATGATTTATATGAATAATTCTTGGTTAATTAACTTGGCATGAATTTGTGTTCTTTATGCCTTAAAACAAATCCATTACTTTATCAGACCTTTTCTTGATCATGACTGATCTAGGCTTGATTTAGCATTCAAGCATATAAGGTTTTATTGGGTCTTTTGATACTAAGAGTGTGAGGGTATTTGAGGATTTATTGATGATATATAGATTATGAATCTTGATGAAACTTTTATAAACATAAAGAGAGGATATATGGACATGGATGAGATGTCTAATATAATCACTAACTATGTTTTGACATCCTAAAACCACCATGAATCGTTTAACCATCAAATTGCTTATAGATCATAAGTTTAGTAGTGTATGTCATATTATGATCTGTATAACCTCACAAATTTGGAATTAAGATGAATAATTTCATTTAAAGGTGGTTCAGAGTCTTGAAAAGTTCCATAGATGATGGTGAGTGAAGAATCATGCTCAAAAGAAGAGAAAACTCAAAAAACTAGTTCCCTACCTAAATGAAGAATGCATTGTGAATGACTTAACTTGTAAAGTATGAGTCATAAAGGAGATAAAGATAAATTTAGAATAAATTCAAAAAGATATAATATCTCTAAGGTCCCTTACTCTACCCAAAATTCTAGATCTTAAAATTCTCTCTCATGGTTGTACCATTTGAAACCCTAAAGGGCTCTCTTAAGCTACAAAGGAGTTCAATGGTGTTTAAGGATAAATTTTAAGACTTTATTGATCATTATTTCCATTAAAATAAACTAAAATACCTATCATGAATCCAAATTTAAATTATTGACCTCCATTGTATGGAAGAGTCCATACAAGTCCATACTTTCTACATGAAACACATGAAAATACACTTTCTCCTACATTTTATCCACACTTTAAGCTTTAAACCACCAATTTATGGAAACATGAGGAAGAGTAAGAGTCAAGAGGAATATTAAAACAAGTAATAAGTATTTTAAGATCATAATGGGGGCATATTCCACACATGGGTGCTCTTTTGAGGCCAAACTATGATTAAACTTGTAGAGGAGATATTTCTAAAGCATAAGACATTTGATTTAAAGAAATGACATGAATATGAAGGTGATTAAAGTTATTATTAATTATATAGAAGACTTTTTATTCAAAATTTATCAATTAAATACCCAGAACCTCTCTTTTAGACAATATACATATCTTCAAAAGGAGAATTGTCAATGAGTATCATGAAGAATGCCTTATAGCCTTCTTAAAAGGATTCAATGAGGTTTTAATATGTTTTAATCACACCTTTAAAGCTTATAATTGATTTAATACTTGAATATACTAAATATACTAGAGAAAAACATAGTGAGTTATCAACTTACACCTCTTATACAACTCCATCAAGGAATTTTAGATCAGAAGCCCACTTCAATTCATCATCAAGACATATAAACATACTCAACATCATGGGATAATTAACACAAGATAAAATTGAGACATGAATATAAAATGACATGTAAACCCAATCCCTTGAATGATAATCAATGAACACTATGATTATAAATCACATCATCTAAGGACTAAGGACATCTAGGATAAATGGTGATAAACAACTAACTCAAAGACACCTCTAGGAGTGTTTGAAAGAATTCAATAAGCAACAATAGATACCATGACTCAGGATATCATCATGTAATGGCTTAAGTGGATGACATGATTTTTTTTTAGTCATAAGGGTTGGCATTTGGCCTTGATAGGCCAAATTTCTAACATTTTTGGTAATTCATAGGGGTTGACTAGATTGTTAGTCAAGGGAACCCTCTAATTTAGTCTAAAACATGAAATCATGGTTTTGATGATTATTCTCTTGGAATACCAAAGATATTTATCACTTTTAGACACCTCTTACTATAAAATAAAAATAAAAAATATAAACAAAAAATAAACTCACCTAAACTAAGAAGCACACCTAACCTAAGGAAAATAATGATAAGATAACAAAGCAACAAGGAAATAAACTAAACTAGTGCTAACCATTTATTGAAACAAGACAAATAAACTAAAATAACTAAATTGAGATGAGATTATTTCCTCTAGGGTTAAATGGAAAACTTGATTGACCACCATGGTATCATGGGGTTTGATTTCCACATTTTGATAGCTCCCTCTTGTAGCTAAGATCATTAGCATATTCATGGCCTCTTGGAGAAGTAACTAGGCCTTCTAGTTTTACTTTTAGGTGCATAGATTGTACATGTGAGTCCAACACCTAATAAAACTTCTCCCATATCTATCTTTCTTATACCAATAATTTCTATTCTTCCTTAGTCATAAGCTAATGATGGTCATATTAGATAACTTGGAGTGTCTCTTATGTTATGGATACAAGGTTGGATTATAAGAGAGATCCATATAGTTTCATGACTTCTTGAGGCCATTTGAGTTTGTTTAAAACTTCCAAGAGTGAATAGACAATTAGTGAGGAATTGATAACCTTGCTTAAAAATCTCACACAAGTCATCTCCTAATAAGAAAACTTCTTGAATTGGTTTTTTGGGAGAGATGATTCCTTCTTGCTTGATGGGACTACTTATCTTAACTTGGAATGAAACACCTTCAATGTAAGAGGCTCCTAAACCCAAGTTTCCAACTTGGAAATAATTAGAGTAGTTAAGCATAAGCCCAAGTGTTGAAGTTGAGGACAAGTCTTTCCCCTCATATAAATATATTCAAGGACAAATGTAGTATAAAGAGGAAGTGATGGTTGTCAAATTTAAACAACCCTATCAGAATAATGAAGAATCCATGGCAACACCTTTGGATTTGACTCACCTTCTTGAGTATTTTAAAGGGTCCACCTTGGCACTCTTTGATAAAGATCCTCTCCTTTATTAGATAAATTAAGAATATTCAATTGAGGTGATAGAATATGAGAGTGAGTTGAGTGAGAAAGAAGAGTAAATTACCATTAGGACACCCCTTGGCAAGGATAAGCATGATTCAATATTTAATAATGCAAAAGAGGATGAGTTACAAGAGGTTATTAGGTACAATATGAGACATAAGAGAAAGATGTTTTAGATGAGAAAGAGAAAGATGGTTCCCATGAACTCCTTGGTCACATGGTAGCTTCCCTCAATCATGATAGTCCATAATAACTTGTAGTAGTTATAATAGACAAGTGTAGACTAGCCAAAAATGTTGGTAATATGTCCTACCAAGGCCAAATGCCAACCCATACATTTGAAAAAATTTCATGGCATCTACTTGAACATTTACATGATACTATCTTGAGTCATAGTATTTTGTATTTTCTTATTGAAGTCTTTAAAACACTCCTAGATGTGTATTTCAATCTATTTGTGATCACAATTTATCCTAGATGTCCTTAGTGCTTAGATGATGTACTTGATCATCATAGTGTTCATTGACTATCAAGTCAAGGGGTTAGGTTTAAATGTCTTGTCATGGTCATGTCTCAATTTCATCTCGTGTTAATTATACCCATGATGTTGAGTATGTTTTCCTTTTTTGATGATGAATTGAAGTGGTATTATGATCTAAAATGCCTTGATGGAGATGTATGAGAGGTGGTATATAATAAATCACTATGAGTTTCTTAAGTATATTTAGTATATTCAAGTATGAAATTAACTATAAGATTTGAAGGTGTGATAAAGACATATTAAATCCTCATTTAAGCCTTTTAAGAAGGCTATAATGTATTCTTCATGATACTCATTGAAAATTCTCCTTGTAAATCTATGTATATTTCCTAAATATAGGTTTTGGGTCTTTAAATGAAAATTTTTGAGTCAAAAGGATACTATGTCATTCTTAATACCTTTAATCACCTTCATATTCATGTCATTTATTTAAATCAGATTTCTTATGCTTCAGAAATATCTCCTCTACAAGTTAGCGTAGTTTGGCCTCTAAAGAGCTCTCATGTGTGGAATAAGCCCCCATTTTGATCTCAAAATAATTATTACTTTTTTTAATATGACTATTAACTTTTAATGTTCCTTATGTTACCATAAATTGGTGGTTCAAATCTTAAAGTGTGGAAAAAATGTAGGAGAAAGTGTATTTTTAGGTGTTTCATGTAGAAAGTATGAACTTGTATGGAATATTCTATATAATGGAGGTAATTAATTTTAAAGTGGATTCATGATAGGAATTTTATTTGAGTTTCATATAAATAATGATCAAAATATTCTCAAAAATGATCCTCAAACACCACTGAGCTCCTTTGCAGCTTGAGAGAGCCCCTTAGGTTTTCAGAAGGTATGACCATGAGAGAGAATTTAAAGATATAGAATTTTTGGTAGAGTAGGGGACCTTAGATAAATTAAATATTTGGGAATTGGCTATAAATTTGGATATATCTCCTTTATGAACCATCCTTTACAATTTAAGGCACTCATAATGCATTCTTCATTCAGGTAGGGAACTAATTTTATGAGTTTTCTCCTCTCCTAAACATGATGATAGAAAAATGGAAGTTTATGGAGCCTTTTAGTAGTCTAAACCACCTTTAAATGAAATTATTCAACTTCATTCCACACGTGTGAGGTTATATATATATTAATAAGATATACGGTGCTAAATCTGTAGTTTGTAGGCAATTTGATGGTTGAATGATTCATGGTGGTTTCACAATGTCAAAACAGAGTTAGTGACTATATATGAGAGGTCTCACCCATGTAAATATGTCCTCTATTTATTTTTATCAAATTTTCATCAATATTCATAGTCTATAGATCACCAATAAATCCTAAAACACTCTCACACTCTCAGGAGCAAAAGACCCAGTAAAACCATATATGCTTGAAAGCCAAATCAAGCCTAAAGTAGTCATGATCAAGCAAAGGTATGATAAATTAATGGATTTATCTTAAGGGATAAAAAGGGTTAAAATAACAGCAATCCATTTCAAATCAACCACCCAAGAAGTCTTCATGGAAATCATGGAGGAAAACACCTATTAAAGATCACTAATTCTAGTCATAAGCATTATAAATCCCTTTTTTGGAGAGATTCAGGTAATTTTGTACTATTTAAGGTAATGGAAATTTTATTGTTAACATTAATATTCAAAGATATTATGGCCCATTTATGTTTATAGAAGAAAGGTGTGGACTATTGAGAATCAATGATAGTCTTAGAACATTTTTTTTTTGAGGTCAACCTCCTACTTATCATTAGTTTGTACATAGGGTTAGAAAACCACCTACAACAATCATCACAAATTAACTTCAAAGTATAATAGGAGAGTCTCTTGAAGGAAAATTTGTGATTGGATGAAGGATTATGATTTGGTTTAAGAGAAGTCAAAATACTAAGTGAATATCATGGACTTATCTTAAAACATCCACCTTATGTACTATACTTAGAATTGTCTTAGTATATATAGCAGGGTTTGGAGCCTCATGATGACTGAGTTTCTTGAAGTAAGATAAAGGTATATATTTTGGGTAAAATTAATGGTGAGAGGGTTTCAAGAGTGAAATTTTAAATTTTATATCATTACCATCTCACCTCATGTTCTAATCAACCTATTATCTCATACCAGGCTTAAATAAACACCTATAACCATTCTTGTTTGCCTCACTTAGAGGTATGAGATGAATACTATTGCTCAAAGGTGGTTGGTGGATGATTTAAGTTTATAAACACATTTTAAAGGTGAGAGTGACAATCAAAATTCTCATAAAACCTAGATGGTGAAACTCACTTTTCTCATAGCCAAAAATGTAGGATGTACACCTACAACCACCATGGTGATGTGAAGTGATATGTGAGAAAGGTAGAGATAAAAGTTGGTAATAAAGGGAAGCTCATGAAGGTAAAACTAGGATTTGATTATATTTAAAGTTTAAATTATCCCATGTTAGGCATCTCACATCAAGACACCTAAAGTGAATACCTATAGGTTATAAATCAATACCTATAACCAACAAGTGCATTGGTAGTCTTAAGACCTATTTGAATAAGGATAATTGAATAAGACAAAATGAAGGTACATATTTTATATGATTTTGATAACCTAAAGGATATATTTTAAGGGGATCTAAGGGAAAAATGTTTTATAAGTCAGAAAACACCTCAAGAAAGGCTATAGCCAACCTAGTACATGTATACAACTAAGTAAGAAAATCTTAGGATTGTGCTTTTGGTTGAGGTGTTGGTAAAAAATATAAGAGATAGTTGAAAATTATTAAGAAAAAAATTCAATTTCAAGGAATATTATAAGCATCATTAACATGAAAACATGGTCCTTAACATCAGAACATAGTTAAAATAAGCTATGGTATGTTTGTCTTCTAAGGGTTCTTACCTAATTTGAAGAGTGATAAGATTATGGGTATGCATGATGAAGGGACAGAGGCCCATTTAAGGGTTTTTATGCATGAATTACCAATACTAGTCCATTTATACCTTGATATGAATATGTAATTATTAAAAAGTATAGGTGGGACTTATTGAAGCCTAAGATACTTTAAACACACAGTCAACACCATTGACAATTTTGGGAGAATTTGTCATTTTTGAGGCATCTACAGGTGTAATTATGCCTTCAAAATTCATAAAATTAGTCAGTGTAAGTGGGTAAATATTATCATACCATCATAAAGTTCATATCAATAGTGGAAATAGTCACAATTCTATCATAAAGCTTCCCTAGTTTGTTGATAGTCATTATAGACCAAGTGAGAAAATTAAAGGTTTGAAGAGCTGATAAGGAGACTTAGACTTGATAAAAGGTCTTGAGATAATTAAATATGTTATTAAATGTCCTCATATTATCTTTTACATATACAACATTCAACTTTCAAATCAAAACCCTTGAGGGCTAATTTAAGAAGGCAAACCTATAAGTAGTCTATGCATACCAATTGAGATTTTGGTACACATTTAGAAGTTATTTATGGTTGATAATAGCTGATATATTAGTGATTAAAGTATATAAAAATATTTTTATGATAATAAAACTCATTATAAGCAAGAAAAGTCACCAAATTTAGTCAATAAGGGTTACACAAGCTTAATTACTAAGAAACTCTAAGTAAGGAGATACGAGTATATAGGTAATAGATCTAGAAGAGGGTTTCAGGTAAGAGAGGGTGGAGTTATAAATCAATATACATAATAAAAATTTATAAAAGTGACCATTTAGAACCCACATTATCCCAAAAATCTATACTTGATAGTCCTAGCAACATAACACTATAGGCACAATCATGAGATGATAGAGACAAAGTGGAGTTTAGGTAGCCAAAGGTAGTTCCAGGGGTTAGGTAAAAATAGGAAACAATGTGTTATGCTAATTTTTAACCCCAATATCATATATATGTTCCTTATACCTCAAAAATCATTATTAGACCAATGAGGCCTAAAACCCTATTTTAGGCCTAAAAGGCCTATACGACCTTAAGACACCTTCATAATCTCATAATAATTTTGACACCATGAGAATGTGTAAGGAGATGATTCATGTCATAAATTATATTTTTAAATTATTTAGAATATGGGAAGGTCATTTTTAATCTCAAGAGCCATTTTGGACTACATAGTCTTGAAAGCTAGTTCGACCCACCTATTTAGATGCATGGATCTTTTGCCATAGGAGGACTTGGAACAAATTATCTTACCAAGATTTTAGGAACTATATGTAATTAAAATACATAGAGTATTTTTTTTATGGGAACAAGTTTATGAACCATTTATAATACTATAAGTAGGTCTATAATGCATGTAAATAGCTCATGGTCAACTTCCCTATGTATGTATCTTGACACCCCTTTTGCATGGGAACCCAATATTCTCAAGAAAGTTGAAGGGGTAAATTAAATAAATATCCATGGAAAGGGGTTTTGGTTTTGAGGTTTTTAATTTATGAACCATCATTAAGATGGTGAACCTCCAAAACCCTCCCTAAACCCTACTACATACTAGTCTTGAAAAAAGTGAAAATTATTGCACCTAAATGCCCATGAATCATCATAGAAACACTTGAATCATGAATTAAACTCAAATAGGGTCTTGACCGTGGTACTTTATTGTATGGCACGATATGAACCTATCAACAAATAGTTTATTTTAGGGAAAAAGAGTAGAAAGAGAGGTACAAGGTAGTTTAAAATGATGGAACTTATTGGAGATGTTTGTTTTGCACTTATTTCACCTTTTTAAGGCATTAAATGTACATAAAATTGACTATAAGTGCCTTTTAAACTCTATTTTAATCATCCAATTTGTAAGAGTGAAGGACAAGGTGACTCAGTCACTTATTTTGACAAGTTTTTAGGTGTTTCTTTCTCAAAAGGACCAATTTTATGATTTAAGGCATTGATTAAAGCCTAACACTCAGTGGTTCATAGGTTTCTAAGGTTTCATATAGGGTTTTTATGGCCATTAAAAGCTAAAGATAGGTTACTAGGCCTATTTGTCCTAGCAGACCTACTTGGTCAATAAGGTAAGATAAATAATGGAGTAGAAGACTTTTGAGAGAGTTAATGTACAGTAATCATGCCACATAACTATTCTCTAAGTGAAAATTTCATGAATAATTTGTCTTAAGTGTCAATTTCATTCATAACTGATCCTTATCATGCATAACTAACCCCTGAGTAATCAATCCACACATAATTGATCCTTAGGAGGAATTGTTTGTAAAATAAAGGTATATAATTCTTTAATATAATATTGAATTAGTAATCTACATATTTCAATACCTCATTTAATTCATAAGGAATCATGCAAGAACATAAAATAATGGAGGGATTTTTTTAGGACTATTTGTAACTAGTTGTAATTAAAGTAATGTTGAGTTAATGATGGTAATTGATGACTTTTTATCCTCTCATATATACCATTTTACTTCTTATTCTCTCCTCATTTTCTATATATTCAGGCCTTCTATCCTTAATTTGTATCCCTCACCTGGGTATGAGAAAAATCTACTAGGTTTTGTATTTGATGGACCTCTTAAACTAATGAATAAACTATTATAGATTCTCCATTATTGTCTTATAGTGTCTTTATGATTTTTTAGATGTGTATAAGTGGTATAAATATTCCCTTGGAATTTAATTTTCACACATATATGCTGATTATTTATATTATGCAAGTCGTGTGAAGTGTCAAAGTTTGATGATCATGTTTGTAGTGTAATCAGGGTAAAAGTGCCTCAAGAGAAGCCTCTCATCCTTCACCTCTAAGTTATAGTCATTTACTAGGACATTCATATTAAATATTATTTCTTAAAAGTTTTTTAGATAATTATTTATTATAATTCTATTTCATTAGTGTTGTAGGAGTCCAAGATTGAGTAGATAAGCAGAATTGCTGCATTGCCATCACTAGTCTAGGTTTTCCCTTTAAGTTATCTTTATAAATATTTTCACCCCAAAATAAAATATTTTTAGATAAAGGATTCAAATTTTATACATCAAAGGAGATATAATAATAATCTAGATGTTTTTTCTATCTATATTCGACCCACAACCTATAGACCAATCAAATATTAGTCTAGGGTTGAAGTAAAACTAAACAGTGTACTTCATAGGTTGAAACTTGGGTTACTAAAACTAATAAAGGTAATATTTTATTACTTATTCATCCATATTTTTATATCAAACATATGATTAGTCATATTATAGGTATAAAGAATTCAAAGATCATCCCATGTATAATATTTGTCAAATTACAAGCTAGATCACTGCATACATCATCATATAGTATATTTCACCCTTGTGAACACACTTTACCACACATAATGGATAATTAAATAAGTATGAGACCATCCTTGGTTAATAAATTATATATTGACAAAGGGGTCTTTCATATCAGCTCAACGCCATGAACCCATTAACCCATTTTTAGCAAAATTTATTCCAAGGGTGAAGAGCTATGGTTTGATTAATAAAAAAGAGTGACAAATTATATCTCAAAAATAAATACACTAGAATAAAGGTAAAATAAAACATAAAATATAAAATTTGGTTTCATATATATCCAATCATTATTCTAGGTTGGACACTTGTGTTACAATTAGACACTAACATCAATGGTATTTTGAATATCTGATGATAGTGTTTATAGCCACATAAATAAAATTTATTTAATATTATGATAGGTACATAATATTGATCCTAAATACTTTACACATATTTTTATCTACCATAGTAAACCAATTAATTTCCATTGTTTCTTATTTATTATAATATCTTTTAATGGTTGTAATTTACCATTTTAGTAATATTAGTTATATAAATTTAGAATATTATTTAAGTTTTTTATTAATTAACCTACTATATATTAGTTTAGAATCCTTGTGATTAAACTAATTATATATTATTAACCCTATATATCCTTCTAAAATTTAGGTTTAAACATTTGGTGAGCCTGACTTTTCTATCTCTTTATGCAAACCCTAGCTTGTGCTAGGGTATTCAACCTCCTAAGGTTTTTACTTGATATTTTTTTTCTAGATATATTATATCATCTATATGTAACTTATTAATAAACATAAATTAGGTGGTGTTTCTATTGAACACTTGGATATTCTTCTATTTCCATGAAAGATGGATCAAACTAATAAAGTATCAAATCATATGACTAATGAAAGTGCCAATAATGAAACTAAAGAAAATACTGAAGATGTTACTATTGCCACTAAAAATTTCACCCTAGAGAGGTTTTTCAAGCATTCTATAAATTTATTGAAACATTGGATTACCTCTAGGCCTGTGGGTTGCCTATAGCTGAGGTAAACCTGTAGGTTTAAGGGCTAACTCTATAGATTAGTCTTTGATAGATTATCACCTACACTACTTGATTTATTTGATGAAAAGGGATAAAAAGAAATAAAAAATTATCCTATTCTAATGAGCTGATACACTATATTTATCTTCACTATACTACCATACACTTGCACTATGAAAAATGACTCACAATATTAGTCCCAACATCCTAGATTTCTCTAATATAAGTGTTTCAAACATGGAGGTGATATGGCTTGCACTTCTCAAGGTGAGAGAATAATAGGTCAGATTGTAGACACTAATTATACTCCTTACACTTATAGATAGATAAATACACTAACTACACTTCATGTGAATTATTAGAGGGAGAACTACTTACACCAGACATGAAATAGTAAAGAGAACACAAGGATATATAATTATCACTTGTCATTACACTATACACTACTTCACACACTTAGACAAGAAGCTATGAACTCAAAACAAGATTTAAAATCTTTATTTTAAAGGAATATATAGTATTCAAAATAGTAGGGCTTCACCATACCAAGTGTGGATCCTTTATGAAGCCAAAATAGATTTCATATATAGAGCACACGAGATGAGAGTGAATAATATAAGTGGAAGGGTCACAAGGCCAAGTGTAAATACATGTAAACCAATTATAATTCAAGATAATGAAGTATAAAATAGGTCTTAAATTCCTCCATGATAAGTTGTCATAAAAAACATGACATATCTTAGAGGTTGGCATAAAATTACATCATGATTATTCTTGAAACTTCCCTTCTCAATAAAAAGTCCACTTTATTGATTGAAACTATCATAAAAGGACTTGAAACATATGTAATAACATGGGAAGTTGTAAATAAGTTAGTGAAAATCATCTATACCTCTCTAACTGATGAACTCCCCTTTGTCACTTGTCATTCACTATCTGTAGTCATTCATTAGCCTTCTAGAATTTAATCTTCACACTTGTCACTTAGGTGGACTATAGTTTCTAAAATAAATCCATTTCAGGGGTGTTAAACACTTGTTGAATACTTTTATCTTTTGGTTAATAAAATAGGCCACAAGAACCTCAATGTCACACTTCTCACTATCATAATTTGGCAATGACTTTGCCTTATCACTATCCTATTTAGACTACATACAATGAAAGGTCTATAAAATGGGTTTTCATGATTAAATAAGGTGAGATATGAGTATGAATATTTATATTACATCCCTACATACCTTCTTCAATGGCCTTATTTCATTAATTTCCCTTTGTACTTGTGAAACACATCAAAAACCTGTAAAAAAACTAGAATTAGGTCTATTTGTACTAGTGAAAGTATGGATAAATTAGTTATCAAGGAACCTAAGAGATTTATAAATAGTTTAAAATAACTTCCAAGGCTAATTTTCCACTTATAGATTCATAACTCTCCATATCTTCTCCATCAGGTTCAAAAAAGGGTTTTAGGAGGGTTTTGAGTCATTTAGCTTCTTAGTAATGATTCATAAAATATATGCATCTAAATCTCAAAAAAAATCCATAAATTTTTAGTTAAATACCCTATTAAACTACCCCTAAATAATTTTTTAACCATTCACAACATCTATACATATATGAGTGAATAAAGATGGTTTTCGAACTCCTATACATTCTAGGTAGGTTTGAGATAGTTTTAGGCCAAATTGAACACATATATGTTATTCCTTAAAAACCAATTGATTTTATAAACTCTCCAATAATAAATTAAGTATATAAACTATTTTTAAAATTTCACATGATGCTATGAGTGAAGTTGGAAGCCATTAGGTTTCTACTTAATTTTAAGCCTAATAGGCCTAGATTGTGTTTCTTGAGTATTTGACCACATGTGGGTGATTCTATGAATGTAAGTACTATTTAATTTTTTTTTACATCCAAATAAGATTTATATATCATCCATAGTCATCAAAGGATGTTTCTTTCCATCTTTCTTCATTCATGTACCCTGCTTACACGTTTGCCTTAACTATGAAGTTCCCTCTATTTGAGACAAAATAGAGGGAAATTACCCTATTAATATGATAAAAATTAGATAAATGAGGGATTTATTAAGTCATGAGGACAATATTCACAAAATTTCAATTATTGACTATGCCCATACATCCTTTGACATCAAATATTCCCAAAACTAGATTCTATGTTATGACTATGTACATGATGTTTACAAAGTTTTAGAAAATTTAGAGTTATGGATGTAGGTTGAGGTTATTGTTTACTGATATCACATGGGAATATTATATTAATACTTTTATAGTGGTATAAACACATTCATCCATCTTAAACTACTACCAACCTTTCACACTTGTACCCTTCATTTGATAGAACTAGTCTACAATCAAACTATAGGTGTCTTATTAAGGATTCCTATATTTGCTCATTAGTGCTTTCATACTGTGTTTATATATCATAATTACATATTTAATTCATTATAATGATTCCATATATGGGTGATTTATTTTCTAATCTAAGACCATGTTCTCATATCTTACCATCACTACACTATAAGTCACTACAAGTTATGTTTCTATAGGTTAATTTTAATCATATTAACACTATGTTTACTAAGTATTTCTAGTTAAAAATTTTCTAAGTTGTAAACCACTCAAATATCATTCTATCTTGATCAATAAACCACCTTCTTATGTCAAGATAGTACCCTTAGGCCTAGGCTTCTAGCATGAAACAACTAGACTTTCATAGACCTCATGGATCTTCACCAATGGATGTTACAATGTGAGGTAGGATCCCTTTCTCAGATAAGTTATGGTAATTAGTCCCATTTGTAACTTTTTCACTCTTTGAACTTGGATTTAAATTTGAATGTATGTAGTGACCTTACCACTATCACTATGCTACTCTATTCTCTCAGACTTTCCTAACAGTCTTGATTGGATTCCAAATACATCCAAATCCCATTTCATCACTACTTATACCGATGTTATATTGGCTTCGAACTACTATTTGAGATTTCCTATAGGTTTATATGATATAGGGTTGTGTGTTAGGTTATAACCTTATCACCACCCTAATGAAATTTTAATAGGTTCATAAACTTTGTTTAAGATATTCAATTACGTTAAAAACCTTTAAACACCACTATGTTTCCTTTCATATCTTGATCCTTCTTTCAAATTTGAGAATAAGACCTAAAGATGCTTGCTCCAAAACTACTTAATTGTATCAAGTATCCCAGGCCTTGGGTTTAATAAATAAAACTCTTGATACCAAAATTTACATGAATAATATGATCAACATAATCTTAGAGGTTGAAAACAAACATTTTATCCTTGTCCACTAGTCACTCATAGGAAAACAAACTCTAAAATAGTTGAAACACTATCTTCAACCTTTAATAGTGTCTACTTCTATCTCAATGAGAGTTATTCTAGTAATCCTTTCATATCCACATGTACAAACTAGATTTAAAACCATATGATATATATGTTCATACTCTTGAAGATCACATACACTATTTGGTTTTCTCATATCAATGCAAATAAAGAAGAAAAATGAAGCTATTAGGGATGTGTAGGCAATTTAGAGTCACTAACATTCTTAGTGATGGTTAATGAAACACAAACCACCAAAATAGAAACTATTACCATATAAAGGAAAGACACAAATGATACTACAACCCACTAAGTGTACTCACTTGAACTCTACTTCTCTTGTCTGTACCAAGTGTAAATCAGTTGACTTATTTGACCTTCTCAAGAGAGTGATGAGAGAGAGAGAGGTTGGTTTTTGGAATTTTTGGACCTATAAAATCTAACTAATAATGGAATTGAATTGTGGGGATCTCAACATGTCTCCTTGAAGTGGTCACATTTTCCAAGTGGGTTATATCAATCTGTACAACAACTAAAACTAACTTTTTTGCTATGATATTCATATTTCCATGTTGAACCTACATCCTTTTCAGTTTCAATGAAATATTTCTAACATGTGGTATGTTATATGTCCTATTGAAATTTTTTTACTTAGTGAAAAACCATAAAATTTTATTTTGATGCTAAAAGGTGACATGAAATAACTTAAGATAAAATTAGATGATTGTGACCAATGTTGATAGAAATTATTTAACCTCATTAATGACCATGGGACCAATTTATAACCTAGGAGACCATATGAAAGTTTTAACTTGCAAGGGCGGTTGAATAAATTTAACCTAGGGTTAAATTTAGTCAATAGTTATCATACAAGATGATTCTGATCATGAAAATAAATAATCTAATGCAAATAATGAATATAATAAATAGATCAAGATAAAATATAAGATATTTATAGTTTTTAAGAGCATACCCATCAAAAACATGAATATCTCGATGAGATAATCAAAACCATATTGGAAATAAAATAAAAACTAAATACATAAACAACCATGTGCATCTATTTATTATGATATTAGAGCTATGGAACATCCCCATATTCATATTTCTCTCCCTTGAGTACATAATCAGTTCCTACATTTTATAGCAACATAGGGTATGTGATTACATTATTATTCATCAAAATAAATCATACTATTTTTACATCATCCATGGGAGCAATTAGAACTTAAACCCAAAATGTATATATCAAATAAAACCATGGGTACATCCCCTTTTTTGACTTCTCAAACTTCAAACCTTAGTAGTCAAAGTGTGCAAGATCTTATACAATCTATAAAAAATTTTCAAGCTAAGGTTACCACCATTGAGAAAAAGTTAAATGAATTCACCTCAAGATATATATTCAATATATGTGTTACATAATCCTTTTGTACCCAAAATATATTTTCACCATTTAATAAATGGTTTTGTTTCATCCAAGTTCACATTTTATGATGGCAAGGGTGATCCTAAACAATATATATAAATATTTATGAGACATGTCTTGATTATGCCTCCAAAGATAAAAATTTGACCATATTATTTATAAGGATATTAAAAGAGTATGATTTATGATGGTTATATGATTTACCAATGAAATTAGTGAGAGCATTCAATCCTATAGCCAATTATTTCCAAGCACATTTATCTATCAACATCAATTAAAATATGTCATATGCTAAAATTGAAAATATCAAACAAGAAACTACTGAACTTATCAATGAAAATATTTTTAGATATGAAAAGTTGTTGGCCAAAATGATAAATCCAATGGTAGATAAATAAATGCAAGATATCTTTAGGAAAATCTTGCTTGCCCCATTACATGAGTCCATACTTTTCAAAAAGTTAAAATATTTTGATGACTTATGACATATTGTTTGAGATTTTGAAATGAAACTTATTTCCTTGAATAAGATTAAATATGTAGAAAACACATTGAATACACATAATACCAAGTTTCATATCAAACCAAGATATAAGGAAACCTATATAAACCAAAAAGGGAAAAATCCATAATGGTTAATACAATGTCACACCTAATCGACTCATATTATCTAATGAACCTAAGATAAAATTTACATGATTAAGTATGTCCAACTTCTTTACTTCATAAGATTATCGAGTTTCATATCTTATTTGTCCCTCTTCCCATAAAGGTTCATATGAGTCAACCTCTGCCTGAAGGATATGATGCTAATGCATATTATGACTATCACTAAGGCCTTGGGAATTATAGAAACAAATGTTATAATTTGAATGAAAAGATCCAAATCCTTATTAATGACCAAAATATTAAATTCAATGATCATCAAAAATATTTAGGTTCACAACTTGTTGATCACTAGAATTAAAAAATATTTAATAATCCATTGCAAGATTATTCTAATAAAGATTGAAAAGTGAAAATGGAATACAATTTACATCCTCATCCATGACATTATGGGCACCCATTAGATGAGATTATTGGTAATTATACACACACAATATCTCATATGGTTTAAATACTATATATTACATTTTATGGCTATGAAATAGTGAATGATGACTCTGATATTCATTCCTTATTTATTCAAGCATACCTTGCCATAAAATTATATATAGTGTTACAATAAATAATGGTGATAGTGAGAATATATGTACCATGACACTAATTACACATTTTGGATATACACATGATGATTTATGTCCTTTGACCAAAATAGTCATAACATTTTATGGGATATCATAACATGTTATTGGTGATATTGATTTACCTTTATAGTTTGGTCCAACACTTATGGTTACCACATTTTTTTAGATCATATACATGAGTATTTTATATCTTATTGGTATAACCTTGAATATAGAAACTCTATGCAACACCTTACATAATGCGTAGGTATATAAAATACATTCATACCAACATGCATTCATAGTTCTTGGAATTTCATATGAATATCTATTTAAATAAGAGAAGTTTATTCAAATTAAAATAATTATCAAACCTACTTAGGTTATTTTTTTTCAAAAGGGTAAAAAACATGAAATCCCTTTTCCTAGGCAGCCCATATCGAAGAGGCCTTTACACTAGAGAAAAATTGTGGATTCCACATAATATTCATCTAATCCTACACAACATACTCAATTACCTAGAGAAGATAAACCTGTTACAATTATATCTACTCCAATGAAACCATAGAGCACAAAAATATGGGTTCCTTGAACCCCTAATCCTTATATTATTTCTTTATGACCACAAAGTCCTATTACACATGTACAAAACAACATGGGTTCTCCAAATCCACATATGACACCTATGTATGCTCTTTGGTATTACCACCAATTTTATATAACATAATACAAGTTGGTATTTACCTATGAGAATACCTTAGGTGGAATCATATGCTATACTTTTCCTTTCAAATATTCCAAAAATATAGAAAAGTAAAATATTCCAAAAATACAAAGACATTCAAATACATTCAAAAATTTAAAAATATTTAGCATTCCTAAATTTTATTATCTTCTAGGAATCTATGTTATTGGATTTGTGTTATTAGATAACATATAATTTCATTCACATATACACATTTTCACACATCTTTGAGTTTGATAGAAACATACCCAGACACATGATTTGTGCACTTGTAAATGTTAGACCTCTCCTCTACCTATGTCATAAAGTATGTTGGGGTCATATACCTTATTTGACCATGATTGATATAGGATACATATAATTTAGTATATCATTTTTTAATTATAATGTTTGAGATTATATCCTAATTATTACATGTGTCTATATCCATGCTCATATATTTTATAGTGTACTTGATATGCTATACTTCATAATGTTTCTTCCTAAAACATATATGATAGGACTAGTATAATATGATTATGTTATACTATTATACTTCATATATTCACATAATCACTTCCTTGAGTGTATTACTTTACTTTATATATTATTATTTTTGGAACATTTGAATATGTTCCTTATTTTTTGGCTCTTGTGCCATTGTATGTTGTTTAGATATTTAAATATATTATTCCATGTCGATTGGACATTTAAATATATCATAAATTTAGATAATTTAGCATTTGATTATACCCCTTTAATGAGGTCTCCTTAGACCATTAATTTTAATTACATTAAGTTCTCTCAAGTGTGTTTCTTGATTTTGTACTGTTACTCTCTAGATATTTCCATGATCTATATCATACATCTTAGGACTTGATATGATCACATACTATGATCCTAATTGATATATATAATTTTAAATGTTATCAATACATGATACATGATTCATACACAAATTATATAACTACCTTATCCTTTTGAGTTATGGTACCTTCGACATTCTAGTTACCTCCCCTCAAAAGAGGGGCATATCAGTGGGGGCATGTCATATAAGCATGACCTCCATACTTATACAAATTTTCATACTATTTATATTTTAGTGGAGGAATATCATAAAAAAATGACCTCAAAACTTATAAACCTTCTTAGTATATCCAAATTTTAGTGGGGAATTGTCATAAAAACATGACTTCCACACTTGCACAATCTTCAATTCAGTTTCATGATTCATATATAAACTTGGGTTAGAATCCTATACATTGCACCAATTTTGCATATATTTGGTTTTTAATTTAAGATTTATGACATGTATACTCTAGGTCAAACATTTTATAGGTGTAATTCCATTATATTGCATCAAAAATTTAAAAATTACTAATTATAATATTTAGTAGGACATATTGATTACACTAGGATTTACTATTATCAAGCATTTTTTGCTATTATAGTGGGTTCATTTTATTGTTTAAAGTGATTAAATAATTAAAAATCACTAAATTTATATATTAAAGTGATTAAATAATCTAATATCACCATATTTATAGGATGATTTGATTAAATTACTCACCCTCACTAGATTATATATATTCACACTTAAAATATGCATTTGAGATATAATGATCTCAATGGTTGTGTCATAACTCATCCTTGAAATGGATTTGGGGTATAATACCTTCTAATATCCATATTAAAATCTCCAAATTTTATTTTTTAACCTTTTATATCTCTAATTATTCTATTAAATCATCATTATCAAGGTAAAAGATCAATAAAAAACACGGTTGCATCGACACATATGTGTACTTCCTTTCTCTATTTTTTATCAAACATTATATTATTTAAAATATCAGATTATATGAACTAATTTATACTATAAAATTATCTTGGTTATAGGTCATACACTATAAAATCACTCAAAGTGTGCCTAAGCAAAGGTAAGGTGTGTTCTACACACCTATGCACATATTTCCCTTTACCACCACTTAAAACCAACATAAAGCTATCCTATACATTTTTGTGAGATTTGAAACCTCCCTTACAAAATAATATAAGTAATTAAACAACTTAAAATAATACCTACCTAATATAAAACCTCTTTTTCTCATTTACCAAACAAAGTCACATGGGCTAATCATGTTCCTCAAAATAAGCACGTTAGAGGACTAGGTTGGCCCCAACTAACTTAGTCAAGGACCTAACTAGTTTATCTATTAAATAATAGGGTCAAATAGGCTAAGTATATTGGTTAAAAAATTATAAGGGTTTATGGTTAGATCCAAATATATAAACACATCATTCTCACCATCTTCATTAGAGTGAGATAGATATAATCATTCATTTACACTTTACAATTTGCTCTTTCACCATTTTACTTGAGGAGTCATTGCTTGGGGTTTAAACTTGGGGAGATGAATATTGTCCTATAAAAAATCCCTAAATTCATATGATAGGTTATATAGAATAAATATTACCTATCTTTGTGATTATTATGAACCATAATAACCTAATGTTTGGCAAAGGAAGAGTTTGAGCCTCAATGGGTTCATCTTTAATGTGAGTATTCCTATCTCTTTTCCTCTATTTTAGTAGATATAAGTAGCATAAGTAATGGATTTTGAAGTTATTTATTTCTCCATGCATTAGGATTACCTATAAATTGACTAGAGTATATTCCTTCTTTTTATGTTTAATTTTATGTTTATTATCCCCATTTATGCCACATGTTTTGGTGAGTACTATATTAGATTTGATTTACTTTATAATTTAATTTGATAAGAAAATATAGAACCTAAATAGGGTTATTGTGTGGTATTTATTTACTAGAGGATTTTGAACCCTCTCTAGTGATATTGTGTGTTAAGAGACCCCTTAGTTAGATCTAGTGGATCTATATTAATGATGACCTTGATTATCTAAATGTACCGACAAGCAGAAGGGATAGTGTGATTTATTTTCTTCAAGATAGGATTGATTTGTAGATCAAATACAATTTACCTTGTATACAATATGGTTAACTTGATATGAACTAACCCTTGTAGGTTTTATTTCACACTTCATTTATTATCTGTTTCATTTTTACATCAATGGATTGAATCTATCGACTTAGTATAATATTCTATGTGTAGTTTTAAAACATAGTCACTCTGATAAACTCTATTTTTCTTTGTGTAGGTCATCTTCAACCATATGTAACTAGATCAATCAACTATTTCAGTTTATTTCTTTACATGTAGGTTTTCAAACTTAGTCAACCCAATTGACTCTATTAGTAGAATCAAAATATTCATTTGGAGAAATAATTCAAAAACATCAATTTCATCACCTTCAAAATTATCAAGTTTATTATCACTATCTTAGTCGTTTATTTTATTCATTAAAGTTCTATTTGTCATAGTTTTTAGTATATAAAAGTATAACTCTACAAAAAACTAGGTCAACTAGATCGACATAGTTCTATAGTTTGATGTTTTACCTAGGAGACTTAATCACATAGGGGATGTTAAAGGGGTTCCCCTAATATAAATCATTGGAATTAGTTTTTGGAATGGACCCATATCATTTATAAACCATTGATAAGAACATAAGCCTCTCTAAAGCCTTCTTAAACCCTACAAATAACCCAAAAGAGAAGATATGTTTCTTAATCCCCTTAAATGACATTATTTGACATCTAAAATATCATAATGACATTCATAACTCTATTAATCTCCACTTAAAGGTGTTTTTTCACATGTGTAGCTATAGTACCATATGTTACAAGGTAAAATATGCAATTTAAAGCTTGTTTGTGAGGGTATGAGCTGTGGAGTGATCTTTAACACTCTAAACTACACCCTAGGAGGAGGTTGTTCATGCCTACCTCCAAGTATATAGTAACATGGGATTATCCAAATGATGTGGGTGACCTATGGTTAGGCTAAACCTTTAGTGTATGGGGATAACTCCCATGGTGCATAAACAAAAGGTTAAAATCTTAAACCTATTGATTGTTGTGGAGAGGTGATGCACCAATATGACTTATCCACTCTATTTGTCCTCTTAACAACATAAATGAATAATAAATATGAGTGAACCACTATCTCTAAGAGCTTAAAATAAATAGTGTTTCACATAGAGGTTGTATTAGATGATCAAAATATGAGGGTAATGAAGGGAAGTTCTAATTTAAGACACTTACAAGTCAAGTTTCCACTCTAACACACTATATGACCTATATAGAACCATACAATAGCAACTAGGTGAGGTAAGGAACTATAAAGGGAGATTAACCCACCACATATGTAAATAAAACAAACATAACACACTAAAACAATATCAAAGAAGCTAAATCAGTCCTTGTATTAGCTCAAGAGGTAATAAAGTACAAATTTGGGTAGAATCTCTTCATACCTAGTAGAGGGATATATAAAATGGAACAATAGACTAAATATATAAGAAAAAATAGTAATAATAGAAAAATATGGTATATAAAGGGAATTAATAAGTCATAATGGTCACCATTCATTTAACCAATAGTTACAAGTAATCCTTCATGGTCTCTCATGCACTGTTTTGGTGATGAGTGGCATTTAATGAGCCTTTTGGGGAATTGATGTCTATTTTTGGCCAAGATAACCCCATGAAGGGAATGTGTACACCAATAATAGTTAATTATTTCTCCTATGATAGTTACAAAGCATTGAAATGTTGTAATTAAGCCTCTATAGATTCTCTAGCAACCCACCTTCCCTTTGTGTATGTCAATTAGGCTAAGAAACTACCCATTATCCATGATGACCATAGAATATTTTATATTTACTTCAATTAATTATTTAAATTTGTGTCATAACCATATAATAATTCCCTTAGAATCCTCCTACACCAAAAGTATCTTCTCTTGTTTGACCAAGTAGGTCTACTAGGCCACTAGGCCTAACCACTTGACTACAAGATATTTGGATGGACATGGGGCCTGAATAGGATCTTAAGTATAGGTAATTTAGTATGATTTATATTTGGAGAACATATCATGACATGACTTATGCATCCTAAACATTGCACACTTGCAACTCTACCCATCTAGGTGACTAGGACCCATCTTGTTAGCTTTTCTAGGCTATTTGTTTGGTGTAGACTTGTAGGAGTATTTACATGAATTATTCTAAGTGATTGGTGATATATAAAGGTGAAATATTACTTATATTACTCTATTCCATGATTTTTAACCTTTCAAACAAATATACACCTTGTTTTTTACTCAAAACCTTATAAAATTATAGTTTTTGATGAGTCCATTAGTAGTCTATATAGACTAGTACCATGGATAGGACCTAATTTAGTGTATCATGAGATACAAGTATATTTAGGACTAATTTATGGAATTTGGGTGATTTTTTCTTAACTTTTCTTCAATCTAGTCTCTATTAGGGTTTAAACAGGGTTTTAGTGGCCTACCATCTTAATGATGGCTCATAAATTATAAGATTCCAATAAAAAACCTTTTCCCATAGATATATAACTAATATCCACCATAAAAAATATTTAATAACTACTATTCCCATGAAATTTGTATGGTGATATGTGAGTGAAAGTTGGTGGACCTTGATTCCTTTAAAAGCATTCTAAGTAGGTTATAAACTTAGTGATTGTTCATAAATTTGGGATCCTAAATCCTAGTACTTATTCCATATATATTGAGTGAATATGTGTCCCTAATGAGCCCTAAGATAACTAAGTCTGAGTCCTCCTTCTTGGTGAGAAATGAGCATTGGATTAGGCAGCTCGAGGTGCCAAACTAATACGATAGAGATTAAGAGAGGTGATAAGGCTAAATGTGACAATTTTATTTCCTTAATTAATCAAAAAAATAATCCTTAGAGACTAAAAAATACTCATATATATCTTCTCATTATTTTTAATTTACTTGGGAGGGATTGGATATTCCACAAGATAGAGATGGGATCTTGAGGCCTAAGGATGGCTTTAGGACTTGTAAGCCTAAACTAACCTTTAGGACTATGAATCACCTATAAATGAGTTTATGACATAAATATAATCATATCACCCTTTTATACTTTATTTTCACCCATTTTCACTCATCTCTAACTATATAGACCATCATCTCTACCATTCTCGCTCATAAGTTTGCCTTGAGTATGATTGTTACTACCATGTCTAAGGGTTAGTGACTCAAGTATTATTTTCTCCCCTTAAATAATAATGATTTAGTTGAAATAATTATGAAATATTAACTCATTTACTATTAAAATATTTGGAATTATATCTTTTTTCAAGCCTACCCTCTATATACCTCTCATCTCCTTAGTTAGGATTTATGAGCAGTTAGGTCTGTGTAGCTCTAAGGGCTTGGTTGAGTGCCTTCATAACTAAAATTTATGATCATATAATATTTAAACCATTTTTAAAAATATATAAATTAAAAATCAAATGCATAAATGCTTCCAATATCCACCAAACCTATATATGCCTTCAAATTTTAGGTACAGGCCCGTAGATGTGACTTTTAGGCCTAATAGGCCTAATTATGCCATTAAGCTCTCTTTTATTTATCTCAAGGACCAAATTTATAAATTAAAACTTGTATATTTAATATAATAATTATTAATACCCTATTTTAATCACTCAATAGTCATTTATATGTAGGGTTCAAGACATTTTGCTCTTTTTAGTGAAGATCCTACCTGTAAGTGGTAGTCTTGCATTGTAACTAAGTAGGTATACCTGTATCCTCATTGATAATGAATTTTTTAGGTTCCATGAGTATTTAATAATTATAAATAGGAAATTTTATCTCTTATTAGGCCCTATAAACCTTTTTATCATCCAAATTAACTAGGTAGGTCTATGTGTACTAGGTTCATCATGTGTGTGCAGGGTTTTAAGAGTTTATCTTGAACATTATTATTGATAATACAATTAAGTACTAATGTAATATGATAATTTAAATTAATCCATACCTCATATTTTTATACATTATCTATGTCATTTTGGCTATTATCTCTATAATCTTATCTCATACACTTGAGAATAAAGACCTATAGGTATGTAATTCATTGCTTGAAGCTCTTCATGGTACATGTGTGGATATTTTTGGAATTGGAAAAATATTAAAAATATAATAATATTATTCGTCTTTATCTCCTCAAATATATTTATTCAATAGGTTCAATCATGTCTCCACACATAAGCTTGTGTATCACTACTCAACTCCCTCAAGCCTAATTAGACCTTTGTGCATGAGATTGTCTTCAGTATCCATAGTGATTGATGGATTTGGTATATTTTATGACCATAATTCATAAATATTAATGTAATTTATTATTCTCTTTTATATCTAAATATCTCCCACACATAGTGTTCTTTTTCTAACAGTGGCTAACTTACTTAGTTTGCCCAAATAGGCCTATAGGTTCTTAAATGAGAGCTTGTCTCTTTAGGGAGTAAATATGAAAATGGAATTGAATATATGGAAGTGATGGGAATTATGGAAACATAAAATATCATAAATTTAATATGGATTGTATTACTTTAGAAAACTTGATGACTCTCTATAGCTACCTTGTTCTCACTTTACAAGAAGATCACATTACATGAATGATAGCCACCTTGGAGATAAGACCTTGAAGGAGTTATTTTATCTAATGGAAAAAATGATTTATTAGGGTATACAATTAAAAATTTATGTCTACTATAAATAACTCACCATCTAACTTAAAACCACCACACACTTCCATTTTTATGCACTAAAGACTCTGCAAACTACCTATAACCTACAAATGTGACAATCTTGGAGGTTTCCTTGATTTATAGAATCAAACATGCCAAATATGAGTGGATAATTGTTAAAATGGATTTTTATGATATTTGGAAGAAAAATCTAAACACTTATTACATCAAATATACCAAAATTGCATTAAAATCATTGTAAATTTGACCCCTACATAGATGAATAATATGAATCTGGTTGATTGAGTTCTTAATTTTTATTCATAAAGAAAGGGATTAAATATTTAAACCCATGCCCAATATTATAATTCCATTATAACCCCTTCCTCTACTCAAAATATTGGATCACCACCTTCTCTCTTTTATCCATACAAACCATAAACATGATTGACTCTCTTGAGTTTCCTAGGAGTTTGATGGAATAAATGGATTAGTTTTTGGATTATTTGATCTTGAAACTCATTTATTATTTTAAATAAGTCCTCTCTACATATTTCTAAATTATTTTGATTATGGTCATACTATACAATTTATACAAGTTTGAAAACACTTGCAACCTTTAACTTTCCTTCATTTTCTCAAGTTTCAATCCTTAACACACAATTAGAGGATGAGAGGAGAAAAAATAGGGGTAAAAAAACCTTTAAAATCATATGGTATGGTTGAGGAAGTTGAAAGGATGCATTTCCAAGCACGTGGGGCTCATTTGGTGAATGATAAATGTATTTGACTTCTAAAATGGACCCTTTGTGCATATGAAACCATCCCAAAATTACTATAGGATGGAAATGAGACATTTTAAGACCCTTAAAAATAATGTGACACTTATTAAAAGGTGCTCTAACTGAAATATTCCTTCTATGATATGATTTAAGGGTGTATTTGATGACTTGAAGAGCTAAACTAAGGTTTGAAATAGGTTTGAATAAGTAAACCATGGAAAATAATGTTAGATATAGGTCAAACCTCATGTTATGACTTATATAATATTTAGACACCCTCTCCATCTTGATACCAAGGTTTCCCTTTGAGAAGTGGAAAAAATAGGCATAAATACAATGAGAACTAGAAACCTTAAATTTCTCAAATTACCTTAACTTTTGCTAAGAGACCTTAATTTTGTCAAACAGAGCTTAAAACATTATTTACACATCATAAAGAACCTCGACACTCTTCCAATCATCTAATGACCACCATGACCACTTAATACATCACCTAAGGACTCAAAGCAACTATGACATGATGATTTCACAAGCAGGTTCTAACACATATATTAATGCCTTAAACAAGGATAAAGAGGCATAAAATGAGAATTTATAAGACCATGACAAGTTATAGATCACCATGTAAAATTTTGGAGGGGATCATGTGATAGTTTTTGATTTTAGGGGTTGAAATTTGGTCTAGGAGGCTAAATTTTCAACATATTTGGTAACTCATAGGGGTTGACTAACTTGATGGTCAAAGGAACCCACTAATTTAGACATGACAATGACAAGAATCATACATGATATCATGACTTGGATGACCATCTCCTTATATTTTCAATAAGATATAACACCCTATGAAACTTTAAAGGATTGAAACAATAACCTCATAAGTAAATAACACCAAAAAAACATCTAAACACCTAAGAAGTAATAAAACAACACACCACAACTAAGGCTAACACACACCAAACATGTGATGACACACTTATTGTAATCCATAAAAAGACAACCTACTATAAAAAACTAACCTAAAAAAAGCCTCTTTCTCCTCTAGGATCAAATGACAAGCTCTTTTGATCAATATGGCACCAAGAGGTCAGATTACCATATGATGAATGAAGTGAAATCAGGTATTTATCATTGAATGAGGAATTCCACTTGAATTTAAAGATATTTTCATGTTAATATCCTATTAGAAGAGTAAATGAATATTCTTGATCCATTCTTAGGTGCATAGATTGGTTATGCGAATCAAGTACCTAGTCATATTCATCCCACACTTGCCTATTATGCATGAATATTCTCATTTTTGCCTTAGTCATGTGCTGCTCCTAATCAAGTTAGATATTTTGAGGTGGATTTTATGGCATGATTGGAGATTTGAATTTAAGTAGGGGTGAATCCTACTTTATGAAATCTTGAGGCCAACAAGGTTTAGTTCCATTATCCAACAGTGAAGGGACATCTATAAATGGGAGGAGGGGTTGATATACTTATTTTGAGATCTCAAATAAGTCACCTTATAATGAGATAGCCTCTTGGAATAACATATTCGGAGGGGTTACTTTCTCTTGTTTGCTAAAAATATCTTCCTCAATCTGAACTTGATCATGATATACCTCAAAAAGAGAGTAAACTAGCTTTATGATGATAAATAAGTCCTTCGGTTGATCCTCACATAGTTATAGTTTGATTGGAATCTCTTCAAGTTTGATAGTAGCTGATGTAAGAGTAGGAATATCTTATCTTGATAATGAATTAGAAACTATATCTTCTTGATTATACTCATGAATCTCTAAAAAATTTTATACCATATTTGATACACCCTTAGAAGCTATTTATCTATCATCACAACTTGGTCAAATTGTCTCTCTTTCAAGTCTCCTTATCCTATAGTTGTAGTAATTTAAACAAGTTCCTTATTTCTATATTATTTAGGACTATCATAGAAGAGAGTAGCTACCATGTCATCAAGGATATATTGAAAATCACCCTCTTCTTGGCCAACTAAAATGTCTTTTTCTTATTACTCATCTTGCCATCAAGCATTTTATTGAAGATCACCCTCTCTTGCATTGTTGAAGGATGAGTTATGTTTATCCTTGACAAGAGGTATCCTAATGACAACTTATCCTTCTAGCTCACTTGCATCACCTTCATCATCTATCACTATAGCTAGATCTTCTTCACTTACCTTGCCAAGGAAAGGCTCATGTTTAAGAAGTGGAATGGGAGATTTTTGAAAGAAATCTAGAAGAGAGGTCAAGTCTAGTTGTGTTATAGATACTTCACTCTTCTCATTAATTTTATCACCTTTGAAAACCAAAACCTCATCTTTATTTTTCATATTATATTTAATGGACCTCTATGATTCAAATACTTTAGGTTCTTGAGGAAGGAGGGATCGGGATTGAATGGTTTCATATTTCTCTTTAGCTTCAACATATTGGTGTAAGTTTGACTGATCTTCCTTTCCCCATGACTTCACTACTTAGCTCCAAGTTGGTATTTTGACACTAAAAACATGTATTTCATCTTTAATAATGAATGAAGGTATATTATCCTAATATTACATTAATCTAGTAGCTACCATTGATTGGGACAAGTGTTTATTTTCAAATTTAACTTCTCTAACTAGATGATCTTCAAAGTTAAGCTTTAATTGATTAGAGATCTCCTCTTGTTGATTAGAAAGGGAATGGTCCTATAAAATTTGATCTGAACCATGAAACTTAACCCTCTCAACAAACACTTCTTACCTCCTTTGAACTCTCTCTTAAATAAACTTTGAAGTAGGAAAGGCTTGAGGGACTTGTGAGGAACATGGAAGGTTTTGACACTCATATGACTTAGCATTTTAAGGAAGCATTAGATGATCAAAAAAGAAATAATATAGAATGGGGAAGGGCATATTAAGCTTATGAATTTGAGCCTTATACCCCTCATGAACCACCAATCTCTCCTCTATGCTTGAAATCAGATCACCTATGTCTAAAATATCACTACTGAGCCCTGAATGTTCCTCTCTCATAAAAGATGCCTACTCCCTCTTAACTTTTTTTAATGAATCTCTCATATTATTAATAAGATGCCTTTGAACCACCTGACCATAACTTATTTTTGTGTCAATCCCTACCATGTATCTCTCATAACCTAATAAGGTTTTATTAAGGCTTGAAATTGATTGGTTTGAGACATGGTTAGGCTAATTAAAAGTATCATGATGTTGCCAAGGCTGATTAAGAGAATAGGTTGGCTAACAAGGAGGTGGATTGGGGTCATAATGTGGGTAAGATTGGTATTATTAGTAGTAAGAGGATCATAAAACTAATGTGACCCCTAATGTTGATGACATGGGTTAATGTAAGGTTGATAGAGCTCATGGTGGGGCTAATATCGGTCATTGTAAGGCTAATAAGGAACTATAGGACACACATATCCTCCATATCCAACCATTACATATCATGAAATAATTGAAGAGTAAATTGAATTTTCAACAATATATGTTATTAACCCTAATGAAGATCTTCTAATGAACACTTTGGCATGAAATTATAACTATAAATATACTTATACGATGCTTATAGCTACTTGAGATCTCCAAATGAGGATGGAATGTGTTCCAAGCTTCTTGAATAAAGTCACACCCAAGTGTTATATAACTATTAACACTCCAAACTACCCTAGGAGTATGTTGTTTAGGCCTACCTCAAATTTTGTGGTAATATGGGATTAACCCAAGGATGTGGGTGACTTATGGTAGGGAATATAATTCTAATTTATGGGTCTAACTCCCTTGGTACATATATTAAGGTTAAAATATTAAACCTATTGATTTTTGTGGTGAAAAGGGATAGATAAATGCATAAAATAAAAACCTATACTACTAGAGGTGATACACCAATATGACTTATTTACTTTATTTATCCTCTTAAAAAATTAATAAACAATACATATGATTGAAAAAACTATCTCCAAAAGATAATAAGAAGTAGTGTTTCACATATAGGTTTTATAACATGATCAAAATAAGAGGGTAATTAAGGGAAGGTATAATTGAAGACACTTACCATTTAAGCTTCCACTCAAATCTCAGCCACTAATCACTCTAACACACTATGTGACCTGCATAGAACCACACACTAGAAAATAGGTGAGGTAAGGACTTATAAAGGGAGAGAAACCTACTAAATATGTGAATCAAACAAGCATAACACACTAAACCCATATCAAATAAGTTGAATAGGTCTTGGTATTAGCTTAAGAGGTGACAAATTACAAATTTGGGTAGAATCTCTTCATACCTAGTAGAGGGATAGATACAATGGATTAAGAGCCTAAATATATATAATAATAAATAAGAATAAGAATATAATATATCATGTAAAGGGAATTAATAGGTCATAATGGTCACCATTCATTCAATCAATAGTTACAAACAACCCTCCATACTCTCTCAGCATTGCCTTGGTGATGGGTGGCCTTTAATGAGCCTTTTGGGGGATTGATGTTTATTTTTAGCCAAATTTTACCCCATGAAGGGCATATTAATTCCAATACTAGTAAATTAATTCTCTTATGATAGTTTCAAATCATTGAAGTGGTGTAATTAGGCCTCCATAGATCATCTAGCATCCCACCTTCCTTTTTGCATGTCAACTAGGCTAATAAACTACCCATTCTCCATGATGACCATAGAATGTGTGAATGTTTCCTTGAATGAATTATTTACAAGGGTTTTATGAGCATGTAATAATTCCATTATAATCTACCCTATGCCAAAAGTATCTTCTCTTGTTTGACCAAGTAGGTCTACTAGGCCACTAAGTCTAGCCACTTGACTAAAAGTTACTTGGATGGCCATGGGGATTGAATATAATATTAAGTTTAGGTAATTGACTATTATTTATATCTAAATAAACATATTATGCCATGAATTATGCATTCCAAGCATTACACACCTGCAACTCTACCCATTTAGGTGACTAGGACAGCTCTTGCTAGCTTTTTTGGACTACCTATTTGGTGTGACCTATAAGAGTATTTAAATGAATTATTATGAATTATTGGTGTTATTTAAAAGTTAAATATACCTTATATTATCATATTACATGATTTTAAACAAATTATACAACTTTGTAACTTGTTTTTTCCCAAAACCTTGTAAAAGTGTAGTTTCTGATGAGTTAATATAGCAATATATATAGACAAGTACCATGGATAGGATATAATTTGAGTGGATCCTGATATATAAGTGTATTTAAGAAAAATTTATGGAATTTGGGTGCATTTGTCTCAAAATTTATTCAATCGGATCTCTAGTAGTGTTTATGCAGGGTTTTAGTGGCCTACCATCTTAACGATGGTTCATAAAGTACAAACCTATAATATAAAACCTTTTCCCATGGATATATATCTCATAGACCCCTAAAAAATATTGAATATTTCATATTCCCATGTAACTTATATGGTTATATGTGAATGAAATTTGGTGGACCTTGATTCCTTTGTAATCATTCTAGGCAAGTTACAAAGTTAATAATTGTTCATAGAGTTGAGATACTTAATTCCACTCCTTCCATGGATATTATGTTCACATGGGTCCCAATGTCCCCTTAAGATCATTGGGTCTAAATCCCTTTTATTGGTGAGATATGAGCATTATAATAGGAAGCTCAAGGTTGTAAAGTAATATAATAGAACTTGAGAGAGGTGATATGACTAAACCTAAACTTTATTGACATAATTCATCAAAAACATCTTCCTCAGATATTGAAACATCCTCATATGTCTTCTCATTGATTTAAATTTACTTTGGAGGGATTGGATATGCCATAAGATAGAGACAGGGTCTTGAGGCATATAGATGGATTTAGGCCTTATAGTCCTAAACTCATCTTCATGACCCTAAGTCACCTATAGGTGAGTTTATAGACTAAAAATCATAATAATTCTCTTCTCTACTTGATTCCCACCCTTTTTCACTTATCTTTAACTATCTAGACCATCATCTCTACCCTTCTCTCTCACAAGTTTGCCTTGAGTATGACTGTTACTACCATGTCTAAGTATTAATAACATGAGTATCCTTTTCTCCCATTCAAAAATAATATAGTTGAAATCCTTATGCAATATTCCCTCATGTACTAGTATCATATTTTTAATTAGTCTTTCTTCAACTTTGCCCTTTATATACCTCTCATCTCCTTACCTAGGGTTTATGAGCAATTAGGTCTATGTAAGCCTAAGGGCTTGGTTGAGTGATTTCCTACATTAGAATGAGGCTCCTATCATCTTGAAACACTTGTTACATCTCTTTAACTTCCCTCCAAATGTCTACATACTTACAATAGCCTCCAAACTTGTATATGCCTTCAAAGTTTAGGTACACACCTATAGATGTGCCTTTTAGGCCTAATAAGCCTAATTATGACATTAGGATCTCTTTTATTTGTGTCAAGGACCAAAGATCTAAATGTAGACTAAGAGATTTAATAGTAAGTCTTAATCCTCTATTTTAATTACTTAGTAATCATTTATATGTAGTGTTCAAGACATTTAGATCTTTTTAATGAAGATCCTACCTGTAGGTGGAATTCTTGTAGTTTGAATGATTAGGTTTACTTGTATCCTCCTTTATCATGTTTGGTGTTTTGAGGTTACATGAGTATTGAAGCATGATACACAGGGTTTTGATCTCTTCCTAGGCCCTATGAACCTTCTTAGCATGCAAATTGACTGGGTAGGTCTATGTGTACTAGGTTCACTATGTGTGTAGGGTTTTAAGGGTTCTTGATCATCCCTTTAAGACTTAAAGTGATCTAATACTTTACATTCATATATACCTTAGGTTTGCATATATTCTTTATGTCCTTTTCGCTAGTATCTCTATAAGCTCATCTCATACACGTAAGAATGAAGACCTACAAGTCTGCAGACCTGTAGGTCTATAATTCATTATTTTATGTTCTTCATGGTGCATGTGTGGATAAACATTGCATTTGAAACATATTCACACTCTAATAACAATCTTGATGTACCTTTAGATCCTCAACTCTATTGACTCATTAGGTTCAATCATGTCACTACACATAAGCCTGTGTATTACTACTCAGCTCTATCAAGCCTAATCTAACCATCATTCATACCTCTTCATGGCCTTTTTTATTCTCCTTAATCTCTCAGTATCTCCCAGACATAGTGTTTTTCTTCCAATAGTGGATAAATTACTTACTTAGTCTACCCAAATAGGTCTGTAGGTGTCTAAATGAGAGTTTATCTCTTTAGGGATTAAAAATGAGAATGGGATTGAGTAAAAGATAGTGAGGGGCATAATGGAAACATCATAGAGCGTGAATGAAATATGGATTACGTGTATTCCTTTAAAAAACTTGATGACTCTCTATAACTACCCTATTATCTCTTTGCAAGGAGCTCACATTACATGAATGACAACCACCCTAGAGATAGTAACTTGAAGGAGTTAGTTGATCTAATGGATCAAATGAGTGCTTATTGAAGATAATGAATAATTTAAGTGGAATATAAGGAAATCACAATCTAACTTAAAAATACCACACACTTCCATTTTTATGCACTAGAGACTCTACAAACTACTTGTAACTTGAAAATGTGATAATCCTAGATGGTTACTTGCTTTCTAGACTCACACATGTGAACTATTAGTGTATAATTGTGGATATGGACCATGAGGATCCATAAAAGACACATATAAACACTGATTGAATCAAACAAACCAAAATTACATGGAAACTATTATAAATTTGACCCCTGCACACATGAAGAATGTAAATCTAGTTGTTTGAGTTCTTAATGTTTGTTCATAAAGAACATGGGATAAATATTAAAACCCATGACCACAATTAGAAGGTCATTATATCCCCTTATTCTGGCCAAAATATTAGATCCTCACCTTCTATCTCCTATCTATATAAACCACAAAATTGACTGGCTTTCTTTAACTTTCTAAGATCTTGATGGAAGAAATGGATTGGTTTTTATCTTGTTTGATCTTGAAACTCATGGATTCTTCCATATGATGCCTAAAATAAGTCCCCTCTATATCTTTATGACTTCTTCTAATCATGGTCATATTATATGGATCTGTACAAGTCTAAATGCACCTATAACCTATAAATTTCCTTCATTTTCTCAAGTTTAAGAACTTGACATGCCATTGGAGGATGATAGAAGGGAAAATAGAGGTCAAACAACCTTTAAAATTAGATCATCTAATTGGGGAAGTTGAAAGGACACATTTTCAAGCATGTGGGGCTCATTTTGTGAATGAGAAATATATTTGACTTCTAAATTGAACCCTTTATGCATATGAAACCATCCCAAAATCACTAAAATATGGAAATGAAACCTTTTAAGACACTTCAAAATAATGTGATACTTTTTAAAAGGCTTTCTAAAGACAAGAATCCTTATATGATATGATTGAAGCTGTATTTGATGACTTGAAGGGATAAATTAAGGATTGAAATAGGTTTATATAAGTAAACCATGGAAAAAAACCTTAGATACAATCAAACCTCATGTTATGACTTAGATAAGGTTTAGACACCCTCTCCATCTTATCAGCAAGGTTTCTCTTTGAGAAGTGGCCAAAAAATGCATAAATACAATGAGAACTAGAAACCTTAACTTTGTGAAATTACCTTAACTTTTTATAAAAGACCTTAATTTTGTCAAATAGAGCCTAAACCACTCTTTAGACCTTTAAAATCACCTTGACACTCTTCCACTCATCCAAGGACCACTATAAATAGTTAACACACCAAATAAGGAATCAAAATAACTATGACATGATGTTTCACAAGAAGGTAATATCACATATATTGACACCTTAAACAAGTTAAAGAGTCTTAAAATAGGCATTTATAAGACCATGATAGGTTATAGACCACCATGTACAAATTTGGAGGGGCTCATCAGAAAGTTTTTAATTATAGGGGTCAAAATTTGGCATGGGAGGCTATATTGTCAATAGTGATCTCTAAACCATTTACATAGGATTATAGGGGATTTATATAGGTTTAAAAATCATTTAAACTCTTCTAAAGGTCTCTCAAGTTGTTATACCATCCTTGAAAGTTGGCCACTAGGTTAAATAGTGAGAAAACTTAGTTTTGCAAGCCAAGAATCAATGATGAAGGCATATGAGTATAATAAGAGACTTAAATCTCAAGGAATGAGTTTTTTAAGGGTTCTAAACGTATTATAATTTATGTTCAAGCACCAAAACCTATAAGTTTCATGAAAAAAATTTCAAACTACCCCTCAAGCATACATAAGCATCTAGGTTTGTCGTTGACCATTTCATGATTTTACAATCTACATAAGGGCCCAAAAATTTAAATTAGACATGGAGGATGGTATTAGGCCAGGTAAAGTTAATAAAAATATTTTGCTATTTTCACATGTGTGGGTGTCCATTTGGGCCAAATCTCTACTTTTAGGCCTATGAGGCCTAATTAAGCCTAATTAGAGAGAGAAATGGTAGAAAATATATACTTCCACTTGGAATTGGATACTAAAACTTGGAATGGAGATGTAAGGTAATAGAGGATCCTAAAAAATTTATTTATTTTTATATTATAGTCTATACACTCTTCAGCACAAGGAGCTTTACCAATTTTAAGGCTATAAGGAATATGAAAAAAATACATGCTATAGGAGAAAAATATCATCTTTTTGAGGGTTTTATGGATGCAAGTGACTTTTTTTAGGTTTAATATGTTTTTTTAAATCCATTCATTGAGTATAAAGTTTTTATTGAAGTCAAAAAAAACTTTTCACCCTTCTATGCCTCATTGTAAAGGAATAGTTCAAGTGGTCAAAACACTCAAATTGATGCATAAAACTCTTCAAAAAGATTTTTTAAGGATACCAATTATCCTCTACAAAACTTATAGAGTTTTAATAATTCATGAAATTATTTTCAAGAATAATTAAAATTTTGAAAATGTCTCCAATAACCTAAGCAGACTCTTTCTTTCTCCTACACCTAATCAAAAAGACAAAGTCAAATAAGCTCAAGGAGTCTTCTAACATACCTTTCAAGGTATAAAGGAATAATAAATGGATAAATACAAGGTTTTAATTAAATAATTTTTCAAGAAATGATGACCTATTTTTAAGGAAGGATACTTATTCATTAATGAAGATAAGCAAGCTAATATATAAGGTGTGCAAGCAAGAATGTAAGCATTTTAGTTGGTCTAACTCCTCCAATAAATTCCCAAGACTCCTTAAACCTTAAAAACAAGTATACCTCAACCTATATAACATTTTTCAAAGGTTGGATGAGATAAAATGAAGTAAATACTATGTAGGATTTGTGGAAGACTAATTGGATGTCACATTTCCTAGTTTTGGGCCCTCTCTCTCTCTCTCTCTCTCTCTCCTCTCTCATTTTCTCTATATGTAATCTTATTTTTGGCATTGAAAATAATAATTAAGATAAGTTATGGAAATTACCTTCTCTAAAAAACACTTGTACTTACCGCTATAGAGTGAATATGACTAAATTCATGCCTCCTCAAAGTTTGAGACTAGTGTATTCTAATGGTTAGTTGATGAATGATAGTGATAATTCATGCTTCCTTTCATTTTTTCCTCTCCTAGTTACCTATTTATAGGTGTTAGATAATACTTATAGGTTGCATAGTGTGATTTAATTATATTGTATGTATAGAAAGTGCAATATTTCTTTAGTGTCTTTGAGAGACCTATTGATCAACTAGCTTAGATCATTCATCAAGATAAGCCTCTATGTGAAATATTGATGTTTTTAGACTTTCATTTGAGAAGTAAAATTAGGTCCACGTATATATTCAACATTATTAGTGCATATTAGACAAGTTAAGGACACATTTTGGTGTATCACCTCAGTTAGATATGCTTGCTTTCAGTTTATCTTCTTCCCTTTTATCTAGTAAGTTGGTAGTGTAAATTAGAGAGCCTAAATGATACATCATGGGGAGATATCCCTTAAAATATAGAGATTCATTCTATGTATTATGCCACCCACAACCTAGGATTGTCTCCATGTTACTTCAAACTATGAAGGCATGAAACTACCTTCACAAGAGTGCAAGTCTAGTAGATAATAGGTATATTATTTATGAAATTTATTTAGTAGCTTGTATATTCTTTTTTTTTATACTAATGATTGCATTTAATAGTGAATTTAATTTTGATATATAGAAATTCACTTGATCTAAGTTTTGAATGATTTGATTTGTTTTGATTTAACCCAAGAAATAATATATGTTAGGGGATTGGATTGGGAATGATATATCTTGATAAATTTGTGAGTTTTGATGTGCCCAAACAAGGATGTATGTGAGGGGTTGGATTGAGAATGATATATACTTATAAATTTAAGATCTTAGATTTGATTGATTATTTGTATGAGCAAGCATACATCAAGGAGTTAATCAATTGTGTATATTGATTATGTGATTATGAAGGCTCATATTTATGGATATTATTATAGAGGTATGTGATGACGTGATGGATAGATTAACACTCATGTTGTATTATTTATGATGCACATTTAGTTAGTGAGAATGGATGTTAAGTATGGATAGTTAGTTACAAGAAATGTATGTTTGGGAATAGATGTTGATGATGTGATGGTGTATGTTACTATTTTTTCATGAAATTTATTTGTTTAATAAACTTGTTCCTTTATATAAAATATGAAAGGAAGTAAAATGATATGAGAAACAATGATGATTTTTTTTGTAAATGTAGTAAAACTAAAAAAAATACAATAAATAAGAAAACACAGAAATGATGAACATTAAAAAAACTATAATAATAAAGTAATAAAAACACATAAAAACAAGTTATGTTTTATCCTTTATAAATTTAAAACCTTTAAGATTTATTGATTGATAATAATGATAGGATTGGTAATGATATATAATGATAAATATGTAATCTTATAATCAATATTATATATAAGGGGGTTGAATTAGGAATGATATATCCTAAAAAATCTATAATATTTAATTTGGGAATGATACATCCTAATGAAGCTATAATTATTAGTTTAATAGTGATCAAAGATTTTAGTTAGACTATGGGAAAGATAAATTATTTTTTTGGGTTTTGAACTTGGCTAATGTTTTGGGTTTTTTATGATTTTTGACATTTTCTTGAGTTTTAGGATTTTCTATTATTTAAAATATATTTTTTATTTTTACTGAGGCTACAATTAAAATTAAGCTAATTAAAACATCAATAATGAGGATGGTAACAGATATAATGCTGAAGGTATTTAGGATGGGAGCTCCAAGGATTATCTCATATAGTAACCATGTACCCACTTTTCTTCATGCCATGATAATGTTATGTTGCATTATGCTCTAAAGAAGAAATAATATAATAAGATTTTGAAAAACATGTTTCAATACTTTTTCCACTTAATTATTGAAGTTAAAAATAGGGAGAAAGATGATCATTGTAGGTTTGGGATAGATTAGTTATAAGGATGGTTTATGATGTTTATGGATTTGGATGGAGGGATATTTAGGATGGGATGGAGTGAGGCTACCCCGAAGTGCAAGATATTTTTAGATAATGAATTTTATGCATGAAATCATAAAATGGTTTTTATCGTGGTACTTTAGAAAGTTGACATAAGAAATGTTTTTCACCTTTGGATGATATTTTTTCTCTTTTTTTAGTTTCAATGATTTTTTCAATTTCTTTTGATTTTTTTAAATTTGTTTGGTGGTTAAATTATAACATTAATGGATTCAAAAAGATCCAATAATATCATGTTCTAAGCAACTTATTTAATAGGACTATTCCAAAAGTATTTAATCCACATATTTTGTCATGAACCTATGTGATTGTTAAGTTGTCTTCTTTTGAATATCTTAACAAAGTTCCATTATAGACCCTACAATAGATGGTTCTACCAAGGAGGATTAAGCTAGATGTGCTTGGGATGAGTTTTTTTTGTTGATTGTGTGAAATATTTGTATGGATGGTGTGATTCTGGAGGTAAGTATAAATCTCATGATATCAACAAGGACTAAGACCAAAAATCTCACACACTATATTTAGCCATCCAAAAACATCTAAAAATTATGCTTGGAAGGTGACAATGGTTTCCTATTTATTGGGACTGAGAGTAGTCACAAGTTTAATGATCTTTGTATTGTATATTATTCTAATATTAGCATCAATAAGCTATTTAACAAGTGATTTGGAGTTTTCATGTAATTATGCTAGTGTAGGGGGAAAATTGAGTTCATAAATTTGATTTTATTTATTTGATATTGCCTAAAAAAGGTTTTTTTTATTGAAAACCTATTTGTAGATGGATTTGGTGTACGTAATGATTCTTTGGCTTAATGCCAAGACTGAGGGGTGTCAATTCCATCAAATTCACTAGGATCATGATCTCAACCTCATCCCTTTTTGGCATATCTTGGGATTTGTATCTTGGTGGATGGCTCAGAAGCACCTCTTAAACCATCATCCTCACCATTGGATTACAACCTACTTGATGCCTCAAAGAGGTTTTCACTAGGGGATAATGATTGTTTATCTTTTTATTTTATTGACTAAGGAGATCTTCCTTTACCCCAAAATATGTTGTCGAAACAATATTAATTTTGAATATCTATTTTTGATCCCCTAGTGGGATGTTGTCTTAAAGTCTCATAAAGCCTAAAATTACCTAATCAATTTAAAAGAGTTTAATGTGTGAACAAGGAATACGTAGAGGGGAGGTTAGCGTTGTGTTAGTCCAAGAAATAAAACTCAAATAACTAACACCTCTAGCTTAGACACTAGGGAGAGAATAGGTCAAAATCATGCATATGAAAACACAAATAAAATATAAAAAAATACACTCTTTTACCTTACTTGGATTTCTAAATGTCTTGTATAAATGGATTGATCAACTTGTGCATCAATAAATCTTCATCAATGGTGATTTGTTGGCTTCACCTTTCCTTGGCACCTTGGATTTGATTACTTGTGTTAATATTTGAGCATGGTAACACTAATTTTAAGGCATTTAGGAATTCTAAAAATAATTCAAGAGATATTTTTGAATATATTTATGCATTATACCTACTAGTAATTTGGCCTGCCAAGGCCAAATGTCAACCCCTATAATGAGGCCAAATGTCAACCCCTATAATTAAAACACTTTTCTATGATAATCATCTAAGATTTCACATGGTGATATATTTCATGGTCATATCCTTATTGATATTATTTTGAGCCTTGGTAGCACTATTATAAATGTCATAAATTGTTATACATCCTGCTTGTGATTCCATTGTGGTATGGCTACCTTGAGTCTATTCAATGAGGTGATAGTGGTTATAGTAGTCTTAGAATGAGAGAGGAAGTGTCAATAAATCTTGTAAGGTTAAAATAATGGTCTTAACCCTATTTAATACTATTAATTTTATTTATAAAATATTAAGGTAATTTGGAGAAAATGAGGTTTTCAATGCTTATGGTTTTAGGCCTATCTAAGCTATTTCATGAAGGGTGAACTTTATTAGTGCAATATAAAAGTAGTTAAACCTTGTTAGAAGTCATGAAATTAGGTATAATAGTGTTTTTGAGGTCATTATTTATTATTTACTGATCTAATCTCAATTCACACCTTATTTCACCCTCAAAATCCATCAAATACCCCTTAAATGCTTCATATGTGTCAATATGCCTTATAAATATTTAGAGAAATGGAATAATCTTGTGTTTAATTGCTTAAAAGGGTATTTAAAAGGTATTATTATTATATTTTCATGGCTATGTATTTCATATCGTTAAAGGTCCATTTTGAAACTTATTTCCACTTCCCACTAACTAAGTGGACCACACACATGCTAATACGTGTCTCTCTAACTTCCCCCTACCATTTCTCTTACTTTAAAATGTTATTTAACACATGTTTTCCCTCTTTTAATCTTTTAATGGTGAGTCAAAGCTTGAAATTTGGATAAAATGTAAGAAAGAAACTATTTTCATATGTTTCTTGTAGTTGTACAAACTTACAAAGTCAGTTCATATAGAGGGAGACCATAGGTTGTAGGTGATCTTATATTAGACATTTTAGTGAATTTTCATGGCAGGAGGATTCAAGACATGTCCAAAATTGACCTCTCTCTTTAGCCAAGCTCCTTTACAACCCAAGAAAGCTTTCAAGTTTGTAAACAATATGGATTGGAGAGAGAAAATGGGGAACTAATCTCTTAGGTAGAGGAAGGGGGTCTCTTGACCTTCCAATACATGTCATTTTTCTATACATTAATATTATATAATTTATGAAAAATATCTAACATCTTGGCCACTCTAATGAGATTATTCATCTATGTAGAGAGTGGAAAAGACACTAGTTTTGATGCATATTTAAAGTTTTTTTAGAACCACTACTTTATTTGTGTTATAAATATCCTCATATCCAATATCCATCATCATCCACCCATGTTTCACATGTGTGAGGGTATGTAAGCAATTAAATATTATGGTTTCTTCCCCTTGTAGACTATAGATGGGTTTCTCACACTGCAGAGTCCTTGTGCATAAGATGGGAGTATGGATAATTTATTGGATTTTATTATGAGTTTTTAAAGTATTTTCAATCCCTATCTACCTACTAAAATTAATTGAGTCACTAGATAGTCAAGTGATTCTTCAAAGGTCTTACCTCCAAGAAGATGGCCATGAGTAGATGTGATATCCTTGCAAGATGAAAATAAAGTGGCTATAGAGGATATTTTTATGGTGTTTTAGATATACATATCTCCTTCATTAAATCCATTATATTTTACCTAATTTTAATATTTATCTACACATTAACCATCTCCATACTTATCCTAGTATACAACATCAAACTTTCACTTAGTCATTACAAGCCTTTCAAGTAGACTATATAGATAGGGTGGACGCTATTACAATGGGATATAGAAGAATATAGGGACTAAAAGATAATAAAAAGGGCCTACAAGAATTTAAATGAATAAAATAGGGGTAGATAGATCTAATATATCTTCAACCCCTCAGAGATGTCATGCTGAAGATAATGAATGTAAACTTAAGGAATGTTGAGAAGATGCTGATGATTTTTGAGGATTAAGTATCTTTTAAAAGAAAAAAAATCAAAGATATGTAAATTAATATACAATCCCACTCAATAAAAAATTAAACACAAAACGTTTATAAGTAGTACATACAGTCTAGGCCTATAAAACCAATCTACAGGCTAACTGCAAGTGAGGCAAGATTTGAGCTAAAAACCCTACTTTGAGGGTAAAAAAGGTGAAAAGGAGATAAGGATATTTTTTATTAAATTTTATCTCAAAATTATAATCTCCTTTGGTTTCTTGATCCATTGGTTGAAATAGGGGCCCTCACAGTTTAGCTCTCTTAAGACCTAAACTAGGCAGTTATAGGCCTATGTATATGAATTGAGGTATCTACATAATCATAAGGATTGATAGAGGTCTCAAGAAGAATAAGGATGATAAAAAGAGTCTCTCATTATATTTTAAATAAATTTTATTAACTATACCTAATATATCTTGGTACCTTGAGATAAGGGATCCAACAACCCAAACATACCTATGCCTAAACTAGAAATTTCCATTTGTTTGAAGGATAGTTAAGGATAGTAATATCCTAGAAAGGAGAGTTCAAGTGGGAATCCTATAGAGATATTTATGAATAATGTTTAATAGATACATGGATATGAAGATACATAAGTTCATACCTAATTCTAACTCTAAAAAATAAGTTAACCCATAGTCAATAGACCCACAATAAACACCTATACGTTTGAATGTAAAGGGAAGCATAAGGTGAGCTAAAAGACCAACCATAAAATATTTGGAGGAGTGTGAAGATATAAAAAGGTATAATAAGATAGTGTATTGTGCCTCACAATTCCAACATCACTTCGAAGACCAAGAGATAAGTCTTTTACACCCATAACATAGTCATAATCTAATATCACTACCTATAGTAGACACCTACAGGTAGGTCTTTTAAGAAGGGAAAGTGAATGTTTAGCCTTGAAAATAATTTGCTATTGGATGATTTTAAATATAGAGATAATTTTTTCATGAATGATTATCAATATTCCCATGGAATTATCTTAACCCTAGCAGACATTGAAAACATAATGGTTTAAACATGCTTGTTAGGCCTAGTTGTGCCTAAACAAGCCTATATATGTCAGTCAAGGGCTTATACAGGATGATTGAGGTAATATAAGTGTTTTAAAAACTGAAAAAAGTGGATAAAGAATAAATATTAAGATACTTAAGTGAAAATTAGTCCTAGACTTAAGAAAAGGGAGATGTTGAGAGCCTAACTAGGCCTAATATGCCTAATCTAATATACATAGTCTTTTATGAAATTGAAGACATTTGATTTTGAAGTGATATTGAGATGGACATATTTGAGGGAAGATATATGATAGGGTTTTCAAATTTAAAATAATATAATTATGGCATAAAGAGTACTAAAATCAAGACCAAGGGTTGTACATGCCTAATTGTGTATAAACCCTAAGCTTGACTATGTAAGGAATGTAGGAAACATAATTTCAAGAGATAGGGATCAGTAACAAGGATTTTGGTAACCATAAAAACATACCATGTTAACTCATAAATCCATAAACTCCATAATAAAAATGGAGATAAAATCCTACTCAGACTCCAAACCCCAAACACACAGGCTAACCATGAACTGTCATCTACTAGAAGCCATATGAGATAATACATACAGAGTGGGGTTTTGAGTAGTTAGAAAAAATATAAGAGGTTTATATTAGGTGAGGAATATGGTTTTATGATTATATTAAATCCCCATATCACCTATAGGTCACTTGGACCTCTAAAACTTAGTCAAGGTTAATTAGGCTTAAAAGCCTATCTTAGGACTAGAAGGCCCACACCACCATGGATATATTATAAATAACTAAAAATAATGTTTGATACTATGAAAATATACATTATTTTGGTATAGGTCCTATCTCAATTTTTTTTTAGGTTAAGGAAAGAATAAAGGAGAGTCAATTTAGTCTTTGAGCCCTTTTCAAATTCAATAATGTACACAACTAGCTTAAATTGTCATTTCAAATGCTTGGATATTTAATAGCATAAGAACTAGGATAAAATTATATTATTAAGAGTTAGGAACCCATATTAACTTGAGATTCATGATATAAAGAGCTATATTTAGGGGAAAATTTTATGAACAAATTTTAAGACTACTAATAGGTCTAGAAGGCTTTCAAGGAGTACAAGGTCCATCATCTTACATTCATATCTCTCCACACTAGTTACATGGGAACCAAATATTGTTAGAGGTTTTAGGGGGTATATGGAATAAAATCCCATGACCATTAATTTAGTATTGGAGGTCTCATCTTTATGAATCATAGCTAAGATGGTAGACCTCCAAAACCCTGCTTAAACCCTAAAACATACCAGTCCTAAGAAAAGTGAAAATTTTGGAAAACAAACACTCATGAGTGACATAATAAACACCTAAAACATAAATATAACTTATAAGATACCTTAAAAATGGTACTAATCTATATGAACACTATACATAATTGTTAAAAACTATACATTTCTAAGTATTTAGGAAAATAAAGGGTGAAGAACTATTTGGGATGATTATAATAATTCAAGGGGAAGGTTTGGGATTATTTTTATCTCATAAAATAATTATAATCTCAAAAATATTAATGGAAATTACTCTATAATCTTCTTCCAAATAATGAGTCTGTTGATATGAGAGAGAAGGTGACCTAGTCACCTAGTTTGGCAAAATTGTAGGTGTTCCTTGCTCAGAAAGGCCTATGTTATCATACATTATGTTGTTTTAGACCTAAATTTTGATTTATAATATGATATTAAGGTATAATACATACTTTCATGGCTTCCAAACACTAACAATTAGGTAACTAGGCCTAATTGGCCTATTTGGCCTACTTGGTCAATAAAGAGAAAGTTCAAAAATGGAATAGAGATAATTTTGGAGGAGTTATTACAAAGATAATACAGCATGAAACTAATGATAAGGGAGAAATAGGCATTCCCCATAGCTATTATGGAGGATAGGAGGTAGTTTCTTGACTTGATCAATATGCTCAAAAGGAGGATAGGCTATTGTATGCTTTATGATGGACTAATTAAACCTCATTAAAGTTATAACTACCAAGAAAATGAGGTATTTTAAAAAATATGGGTGTATCTATTGTTTAATATATGTTTAAAAAGTCAACCATACCTTCCACTACCCCACCTCAATGATTAAAGGGTCATTAAAGAGCATCAATACATAGAGAGAGTTGAAAATAGGACTGTTGTAACTATTTTATAACTAAATTTTGAGTTAACTGTGGTAATTTATGACTTTTTACTCTCCTCTCCATTCTATTCTCCCCCTCTTTCTCTTCCTTTTATTCTATTTATTCATTCCTTAAGGCCTTGAGTTAGATCCCTCTCCTAGGTATGAAGAAACTCTACCTAGTCTTATCTTGATGAACCTATTGGATTGAATAATAAACTATTTTAACTCTTTAATGATGATATATAGTGTGTTAATACTTGTTTAGATTTGCATATGTGATGTATTTACCTCATTTATAGGTCCTTATTCACCTATATATAAATAAGGTATCTTATGTAGGTTATGTGGTGTGTATAAGTGTTGGTGATGGGGTTTAAAGTGTGATTTGACTAGTAAGAGTCTCATAGTGGACCTTATTGTCATGAAATTTGCACTATGATTACATAATACACCCTCAAAATGAAACATTTTTGCATAGGAACTCATGAATATGGTTGTTTAATTGCTTATTTAGTCCACTAATGTTGTTAGGATTCCAAATTGAGTGGATGAATGATCATATTAGTCATCACCACCCCTTAGAGTAGATTTATTTTATGAACCTTCTATCCCTTTTCACCCAAATAGTAATATGTCTTAGTAAACTAAGCTAAATATATGCACCATAAGAGCTATCCCCATAATCTAAAGGTTTGATCTAGTTATAGGTAACCCACAACCTGTAGACCAATCCCATGTTAGTCTAGTTTTGAAGTAGAATTGAATACTCTCCTTCAAAGGGTGAAACTTGGGTCACTAAAAATAACTTTGCACCAAAAATAACTTGTGGATTAAGTATCTATTAATAAATCTACAATATCCAAGCCTAGAAATCAATAGGCATGGCCTTGTATTTAGATCCTCAAGAATTAACTCTCACCTAAGGTGAATTAAGGTTGAGTTTAAACATGGAATGGATTCAAAAAAACCTGAAGTGAGTTTATACTAACTCCATTTTAGTTAATATTTTTCCTATAATTATGATTTTTAATTACTATTCATCACTATCAAATTAGATATTTTAGGATATTTTGGAAGAGCTTGACAACTCATAAAAGGCAATGATGAAAAATATTGATATTTTGATTTTTAGAATTTACATTTTTAGATATTCATTAATTTCCAAAGGATAATTCAAATAAGAATTTAATATTTTATAATTAGATGATTTATTTTGATTAGTATTTTATCTCTCTTAAGATTTGATCAAGTGCCCCACTTAATGGGTCTATAGGCCAAATTGTTAGTTGTTATGCCACAAGGTGATTAGGGATGAATCCATGAGAGGTTATTGTTGTATATGAGACAGTATCCCAAATAGGGATGCCTTAACATGACTATGAGATTTGATGAATGATGCATGAAACAATTTGTGATGTTTAGTGAATTTTAGGCTTAATTTGTAATGATTGGTAGGAATCAGTCTGAAGTCTAGTTGAAAGCTAGTTGTGTATAGAATTATATGTCTATATTTTGCCCTTATTTGGGAAGGTATTTCAAGATATATTCACATTAAAATCTTCTCAAATAATTGAAAGGTATTGAATGCTTAGTACTTCAACAATAATGGATGAGTTATGAATGCCCCCTCGAGGGAGCAGTTGGAAAATAAGGTCAGAGATTGGTCCCTCAAAATAAAGAAAATGATGGGACCAAAATGATAAAGGTGGATGGTAAAGACTGATTTGCCTATAGGTAGTTATAATCACTGGCACAGTGAGCTGCCCCAGTTAGGCAGATAAATAGGATGGTTTTCCCAAAGGTCATTATAATCATTGGTATAAGAAGGTAAACAGATAATGATTTGACCAAAGGAAATTATAATAGTTGGCTAAAGGAAAATGGTAACAAGATAATTATCTACCCAAAGGTAGTTATAATCATTAAAAGGGAAAATAATGATTTGCCCATAGGCAATTATAATCATTAGTAGGATAAAAACATGCCCCAACTAGGTGGATATAGATAATGATTTTATCAAAGTCAATTATAACCATTAACATAATGAAAATGTGTCCATATTGGGTAGAATAAGGATAATGATTTGCCCAAAGGTAGTTATAATCATTCTCGAGATATATAAAAGTATAGTGATTATCCCATAAGTAGTTATAATCATTGGCTTTGTAGGTGAGATGATACACAATTATTTACACAATTATAGGTAGTTATAATCATTGGATTTTTAGGTTAGAATTATTGGTATAGTGATGGGAGTAATATGGAAAATTGGAATAGGGGTCTTACATACTTAATCTGTACTCACAAAGTAAGAGGAAGATGGTATAGAGGAGCAATATGAATTTGGGTAACATGTAAGTATGGAGATGCATGTCTTAACTAGAAAGGATTAAAATTCTTTCATGATTTAATTAATTTTTTAATGTGAAATGATTTGGATTGATCAAGAATTTTTTAGGTGCTAAGGAGATGTACCATGGATGCATTGCTTGTAAGATTTCTTGACCTAATTTTTACTACAACACATGATGGTAGGGATCATGAAATAAAACATCATGATAACTTATCCAAAATATTCATAAGGACTGACATGAAATCCAATAAATAATTAGAAGTAATGCACCAATGATAAAAACCATGATGTTAATGTTGTCATATGAATATGGATGGATTTAACTATAATGTGCAAGGAATCACCCAATGGATTTATATATAATAAGTCAAGGCACAAGAATGAAAGAAAAAAAATACGTAAATAAACAAATAAACAAACATGAAGACAATAAATAAATAAAAAGTGAACAAAAAAACAAAAAAAATATGAAAAAAACACAAAAAATGGTTAATCACAATGTTAGTGCAAACAAAGAATAAACAAGATGATAAAATTAACCATAGGCTATAGGAGACAATGAAACAAACACATAACATAAGGGAAAAGAATAAAAAGGAGTAGCTAAGATAATCTAGATACACTAGGCAAGTGGATGCTACCTACATAGTTCTATAGACATAAGGTATAACATAAAACATAGGCCAAATGTAGTTCTCCTAGGAGATAAGACAGAAGAAAAATGATGATCAAGAAAACATGATGATGTTATATAATAAAGTGGGAATCAAATCATAAAATGGAAACACCGTGAGAGTCCTAGAAATCATTAATGTATCAAAGTTGAATACATTGTTGGAACTGTTATGCCTCAAATTTTCACCCTTTAGAGGAGGGTTCTTCAGGCCCTTTCTGATTTGCACAAAACTAAGGGAACAAACCCTAGGCTATGGGTTACATATGGTGGAGTTTAACCTTAGAATAAGGATGACTTCCTCTTGATGCTCAAATAAATAAATTATAGACTAATGCTTTGTAGGGAAAAGGGTTAGAAAGAGAATCATGGCTCCTAAGAAGGCTAAAAGGGTGATGTAGGAAAGTTAAATGGATACTCATATAAGCTTGAACACACATTGGACTAGCAAAATACAACTATGGATTACTAAATCTCATAATCTTATTAATTACATAAATCTTTCATAAAATAGGTTCCAAATAAAACACTAATCTAGACCTGAAAGTTAGCTTGAAAGCACCTTCAAAGAGGCAAGTAGAAAGATACTAAACTAGGAAGAATCTACTTCAAAAATTCACCATACACAAGCATGCTAAGCAATGATTAAAGATAAGATACGGGTAAAGAGTTGATATTATTAATTCAAAAGGTAATTTTTATAATATTTTGATAGGGTTTATCCTTATCAAATGAGTACACTTTTTCAAGAGTCTTGATGAGTATCCTTGTCCTAGAAAATAAATGATAAATTCTAAGAGCTAAGAACCCCTTCAATGGAAATGAGACTAGTATATATAAGAGAAGAGAGATATAAAGAAAGGATGTGTGAGCACACCATAATAAAAATAACACTTTGTCCTAGGTCATTAATTGAACTTGAGCCACCAACTTTTACACCTTATCCAATGGAAGCCTTTCCACCCTTTTGATCAATCATGACACTTCCCATGGCTTGTTGAGTGAGAAAGTCCCCAAAGGTTCCAAGGATGAATTTAATTATCTTATCTATATTTCCCAACACTATACCTTTTCTTTTATCCTTGATGCCATTTCTCTTTTGAAGATAAAAACTCATGCTCATGGATCTGAATGGATCATGGCTTTGTTCCTTTTAAGTGGTTGGTTATTGAGACTATGGCTAGGCTAAAGGATCAAGACCCTTTGAATTAATCATATCTCTAATTTATCTTCATGTTTGGATCATAGGTCCATTTATAAGTGGAAAACCAATCTAAGGTTATTAGTTTTCCTATAGTTTTCATACTAGTATATACCTATAGACTATATAGCATTTTTTGTATTATAATAGGTCCAAATAGACCCATATTTTATTTGTAGGAAATAAAATCCCATATATGCATACATGGACCCTTCTTATAAATGTAAAAAGCTATTGAAAAAATAACATTAGTCGAGAAAAAATATGAACTAGAGGTCTATATTTAACCTTAATGGTGATCTATATGTGTTCCTTATATCTTATTACATCATATTGACCACTCTATGGCATTTAAATGAGATTTAATAGAATCAAGATGAACCTACAAAACCTTGATGCCCTTGGTTAAAAATGGATTTTCAGCCTTTATCAAAAATATTGGGCTTTCCTTTATTTTTATTGGCCATCAAAATTTGACTTGGCTCATTGACATATTGACTCATTTCACTTTGTTGATTTTGAACTATATGAATTGCTATGAGTAATTGATCCTCTACTAGTTGAATGTGCTATTGAAACTTATCATGCATGCATTTTATCTTGAGATTCATTGACCCCTTTGACTCCCACTCATTGTTAGATATGAATGATTGATCAAATGCCAATTGTTGAACTATTAAGACCCACTAGTTAAAAGATAACAACTACTCTATGATCTTAAAATTGATGTCCTCACTCTTATCAAATGATGTTCTTGTGACTATCATTGACATTCATGTGACCATCAAAATTAAACTCAAATGGATTTTCTTTGATCTATCTAAAACATGATTTTTGTGATAACATCTTATGATTTTTAACCAATTTTGAAGGCTTGGATCTTGAAGTGTAAGAATCTTGGAGTCAAAAAACATTTAGGATATGTTATTGAGGCCAAAAGGATCGAACCCATTTGATCCACTAGTCTTGAGAGATTTATAAGTGTGTCTAAAAAATATTAAATCTAATTAGTCCATTTATTCCCACATGACATATTAATGATGGTCTAGTTCATTTGGCTAAGTATGGGAAACTTAGTAAAATCTGATTGAGGAGCCAACTTTAAATAAGCATAACTTCTATTGTGTTTTGGTAGATGATCTAAAACTTAGTGTTTAACAACTACGAACCAAAATAAATAAACCCGTGTGATAAATTTTTATTGAGACTACCACATATTTAAGATATAGCTTCATGAATATAATCACTTGGCTCTATTTGAGTTTCTTTGAAAATGGTGAAGTATGGAAACTTAGCAAATTTTGATAAAGAGACCAACTTTGGATCTTCATATCTTTTTATGCACTTCTACAAATGACTTAAAACTTGGTACATATGTTCTTGGGACTAAAATGAATAAACCCATCCCTTGATACCCTCATGTATGTAAAATATAGAATAAATAAACTACTTTCTCAAAATTTCTACCACTAACCCCAAAAATGTCTATATGAACATAATGAATAACAAGATGAAAACCATGGAATTCCATACTCATTTTAAGAAATTTTGACATTATAAAGGGTCTTTGAAATTTTTCCATCTATTCATCCATTATTAACCTTATCCATATGGGTACAAGCTTGGTATGTGGGCCAAAAATGGCCAATAGGAACATAACTATCCATTGAGAAGGGGGTGAATCAGTAGAATGACTTAGTCTTTTTTAAATTTTTTTAATGTGTACTAAAAATATATGTAGAGATCACACACACAAATATGCATAACACTAGATATACCATAGAAAACCCAATATGGGGAAAACCACCATAAAAATATCTATTAGAATCTACTATTCTGATCCAACCTCACAATAAATAACCTCCTTGGTTATAATGTTTAAGGTTACCAACTCTAAGGAGACAACAATCCCATGATTTAAGAGCACCTACTCTAAGGAATCAAAAAATCCCTAACTAAGCACCAAATCAGCTTATCTGATGAGACCTACCTATTAGATTCTACTATGGAGATACAACTCTAGATTATAAAATGATTCATAAATGAATCCATATCAATTCTTTGTTATAATTTTGGTCTGTAACTGCTCATGATCTGCACATCTCTCTCTTCTCTTCTCTTCTCTTCCACTTTACCCCCTAGTTATGTCTCTATAGTGTATAAGAATTTGATCTAGGCTTTAATATCTTGTTTATGTTTAGACTTGGATTATAAAAAATCATGCCAATACTGAACTCAATTCATATTCCTTGAATAGTAAGTTTATCACATCTTGAAATCATGCTCCACTGCTATTATTCTTGGTCTCATAACTATTTTTAACATATACTAGGCTTTGGTTTTTATGAACATGCTATATTGCACAAATTTGATAGATCACCACAATCAATTTCTTTATCTGCGTCACATTTTATAGCTTAACTACAAGTTCCTCTGCTTGACCATTGGGATGAACATATCTTTAAATATTGACCATAGATCTTAAGTTTTGTTGCATGATCTGATGATCCTCATTTAATTTAAATAAATTTAAAATACATCCATTAGATCAAGTTCTGATAGGCTCACATTCTCCATTGGATCCTTGTATGCTTTTGGTCTTTAATGTTCCAAATTTAAAATGCATCCATTAGATATTTTGATTCAAGCTCCCACATGTGATTAGATATTAAAATATGCACAAATTTTACCTCTATCTAATGTTAAACCTTGAGCACTTGGTCTAATCTAATTGCTTCTTGATTCTTTGGAATGAATATGCTCCATTGATCTCATCAAACTAGCTTAGTCTTTAACTAACCTATGTGTCAATAAATATCAAGGACTTTATCCCATTGAGTCCACTCACTCTATTATATATTCATTGCATGATCAACTAATCACCATTCGATCTTCTAACAAGATAAAACTTTATCTCAGATGAGCTCCTATGAATGTGACACTTGACATCCTTGCATTCCTTTTGTGCCTTTGCTATCAATTCCTACTATTGAGACACTTGGTATCAATATGTTAATCCTTTAATATTTGACTTTAAACCACTCCATATATTTACTATGCAATCTTCATTATTATGACACTTGTCACCAACATGTTTACTCATAGGTGCCTTTGATAAATTGACTTTGTTATGCTTCATTAGATCTTTAAAATATGATCAAGTGCTGACGATTGATCATGCTGGGATAAATATTAAGTTGAGGACTTAGGAAATATAAATCCCTAGAAATTTACTTGGTCCAATAATTACTAGGTTGAAGGGGCCTGTTGCACAACGATGAGGAAGACTTAAGTCATAACTTAAGTAACTAGTTCCCATCTATAGCCAGTCAACATAAAAATAGAACATGCCTATGAATACCATGGCTTAAACCCTTATGGTTTAACTAAGAAACCATGTAATGTCTGAGAGAAAATATAAATCAATTTTGAGATCATTTCTACTCAACTAAACCTATGCACCATATATTTAATATGCTATTGAGAAACCCATAACAGATCTTCTATTAATTGCTCTTTAAGTGGTCCAAAAATGGTATCTATAAAAGCATGATAAATTTACATTATGTAATTATAAAACATGCTATTTTATCCATAAATAATGCCTGATCCTTTGAAATTAATGACATCCATAATGCCCCTTTTGACATCATTAACAATCATATGGCCAACAGTTTCCCCCTTTAGCTTTGATGGCAAACTAAATTCTCTGATCCTTCTCTTGATCCTGCTCTGACATTGACTATACTTTCATTGCTTGCATTGGATTCAAATGAAATAAAACTGAAGATGCTTATATCAAAATTTATCCCCCTTAGGCAATGGCACTTTTACCAAAACTCAAATTGGATACATGCTTTTCTCTTTTTAACTTTTTATAGAGAGCATTTGCACTTTTTCTCCCCCTTTGACATCAATGGCAAAGGGACTCCAATTTTATCATAGTTTGTCCAATTTTTTCTCCCTCTTTATCAGATAAAGGAGTTTTTCCAAGAATGTGTAACCATTAACTCATTATAAATTTTCAAAATTATGCATACCTAAGTTTATTTTTTCTCTCTTCTTCTAGGGATAAATGAATTTTCTATAATACTCACCCTAGAATCATGCCCTATCACTAGGATATACTGATGTGATGTAGGAGCCATCACTCCCAATTTCTATCTCAAATACTCAAATTGTTCCTTGAGAAGAGGTTTGGTGAATATGTATATAATTTGATCATGTGTTTGCACGTATTCCATTGTGACCTCTTCATCTATAACCTTTTATCTTAAGAAGTGGTACTTGATTGATATGTGCTTGGTTCTAGAATGCATCATTGGATTCTTGGATATGATAATAACACTTGAATTATCACAAAGAATAGAGATAGATGATTTGTACTCTACCTTGATGTCTTTGAGTGTTTTATTTATCCATAAGACTTGAGTGTAACATGCCACTATTGCCACATAGTTTACTTCTACTGTAGAAAGAGTAGCTAACTCTCATTTTTTGCTTAGCAATGTAATAAGTTTATTTCCAAGGAAAAATGCACCACCACTAGTGCTTATTATATCATCCACACTTCCTACCCAATTAACATCTATTTATGCTATCAAAATGAAGTATTCACTTTTAAGATACCATAGGCCATAGTTAATTTGATCTTGATATATCTAAATATTCTTTTCACTGCATTGACATGTGACTCTTTAAGAGTAGCTTGAAAGATTGCAACCATGCACACTTCTTTCATGATATCAAGTTTTGATGAAGTTAGGTATAAAAAGATACCTATCATTGATCTATACAATGTCTAATTTATATAAATAGACTTATAATTTTTACTCAACTTACATCTAGTTATCATGGGAGTACATTTAGACTTATCTAGTTAATATCTTCCATTCTAAACTTCTTGAGCATTTCCTTAGCACACTTGGTTTGAGATATAAAGATCCCTTCATCAAATTTGTGCTATTTATAGTCCAAAGAATAAATAAATTTATCCAAGCATATACATATCAACATCATTTTTCATTTGAGTAGAAAAGTATTAGCACATTCTATTGTTACTACCACTAAAAATGATATCATCTACATAAACAAAAATAATCAACATATGCTCATCATTTTATTTGAAGTATAGATTGTTGTCTTCACATCCTTTATTAAATCCTTGTTATTTTAGGTACAAAATAATCTTAAATACCTTGCTCTAGGTGCATATTTTATACCATACATAGCTTTCTCTAGTCTACAAACATGATCTTATTTTGATAGCTAAAAACCTTTAGGTTGTTCTATGTAAACTTCCTTTTCTAGGTTCCCATTCAAGAAAGTGGACTTAACACACATTTGTTAGAATTTGAATTTATGATAAATAGAGAATGATAAAAACATTCTTATGGATTCCAATCTAGATACTACATCAAATGTTTCCTCAAAACCTATGCCCTCAGCTTGTGCATATCCTTTCCACACCAATCTTGCCTTATTCCTTACAAAATATCCATCCTCATTGAGCTTATTTATAAAGACCCATTTTGTACCTATTAAATTATTATTTGAAGGTATTAAAACTAATTCCCAAGTTTTTCTCTTTTCAATTTGGCTTAGTTCATCTTTCATGAATTTTAGCCAATTCTCATCCTTGCTAGATTCAACATAGCTCTTAGGCTGAATTCAGACATTAGAGCAAAACTTATTTTCTCCTTGTTTTGTGTAACTCTTCTCCTTGTCTGAACTCCTTCATTCTTATTATCAATGATTTGCTCTATAAGATGATCCTTTTAAACAGATCTTGTAGGATCCTTTTCATTTACTTCCTCATGCTCTTCATTAGCTACTTCTTCAAAATCTAATTCTTCAATACAGATTTATCTATCATGTTTTACATGTTTCAAGCCTTCTTCAACCTTGACATTGATGCACTCTACAATATTGTGTAGCATTTTACTATAACATATGCAAGATTTAATTTAGGTGGAATAACCAAGAAATATTCCTTCATCACATATTGATTCAAAGCTTCCAAATTTGTCTTCTTTTTTCTTGATGTAGTATTTTCTTCCAAACACTCTAAAATACTTAATAGAGGTAGGTTTTCCATACCATAGTTCATAGGGAGTTTTATCACTATTTACCCTCAGTTGAACTCTATCCAAGATATATACTACTATTTGAACTATTTCTCTCCAGTATCCATCAGGTAACATGGATTTTTTAGCATTGTTCTAGCCATCTCCTTGATTGTCCAATTATTTATTTCAAAAACTCCATTCTATTGTGGAGCCCTTAATATAGAATAATATCTTTAAATTCCATGCTTATCATAGTAATCTATGAAATCATTTGAGGTGAATTCTCCACCTTTATTAGATCTTAAGCATTTGATTTTTTGTCTAATATCATTCTCTAATATGGACCTAGAGATATTAACTCTTCAAATGCCTACAACTTATCCTTCAAAAAGGTTACCCATGTCATTCTTGAGTAATAATATACAAATAACATAAAGTATCTCTCTCCTTTAGATAATATTATCTTAGTAGGACCACAAAAATTAGTATGAACTAATTGTAAAGGCTTTATAGTTGCATACTCCTTTATTTTAAATTTGACCCTTGTCTGCTTGCTTTGTTGACATTCCTTGCAAGCAGTGTCTATAGGTTCGATTATCCTAGGCATGTGTCTACAATATTTATTTGACATGACTTTGATTAGGTTATAATATTTCACATGATCTATTCTTCTATGCCATAACCATCTCTCATCAATATTTCCTATTAGACAACTATTTCCATTCACTTCACTAATATTATAGATATTGCTTTCAATTATTTTGCCTTTTACAATTGGTATTCTAGATCTCCTTATCATGCAAAATTCTACATTAAATGTGACTTTATATCCATTATCTCCCATTTGGATAACACATAGAAGACTATGTTTCAATCCTTCAACATATAGAACATCATGTGCAGGCAATTTTCTATCTATGTTCAAGGTAACTTTACCTCAAATATTTATTGCAGTGTTGTATCCTAAGCTAACAGATCCTTCCTTACATTTGATAAATTTTATGAACTGGCTCTTGTCACTAGTCATATTTTGATTAACCACTATTTATTACCCACAACTTTTATTCCTTGGCATGAAGTGCAGTTTGAGAAATCATAGATTGATCTTTCACTTTCCACACATCCTTGGGTTTCTTATTTGTCTTCTTTTTCTCCTTTTTAGAGACTTGTGAACCTTTGTTCACACTAGGAGGTATGCCTTTCTTCTTAATTTGTTGTTTTAGTCTTACAAAATTTTTCTACATTTTTTAGCTATGTGACCAAAATTATTACAATTATAACATATTACATTTGTATCTAACAAGAGTGCAAATAAATTTATGATTACAAAATTTATTCTCCTTTTAGGTATAATTATACAATAAATATCCTTATGACCAAACTAATTATAGGTATAATAATAACCATAAAAATTTGAGGAACACCTGGTCATAACATTTCTTTATACATGATGAGGAGTTCTTCTAAACATTGGCTTCTTCTAGTCTCTCACTCTTATGTAACCATTTTCATCAGCTACCTTTGTGTTCTACATCTTCTTTGAGTTTACATAGATTTTCTCATTTCTCTTCTTCCTTTTTTTAGGCTTCTCTTCTCCTTCATATTTATTCACATCAATAGTGCTTGTGTCTAGCTTTGTATCCTCACAAGCTTTCTTTTTTTGCTCCTAATTCTCCTTTTGATTGGAAGTCATCATATAGGTTTTCAGGCATACTAGTTATGGAACCTTTTATTTTTTCATAACCAAGACCATATCTCTCTTTTGAACACTTTTGAGATTTGATCTAATCATCAAGAATGTTTGATCCTCCTTTCAGCTTCAGACCTTTATCTATTTGATCTTTAGCTTTCTCAATTTTTTTCTCAAAGCCACTATCTCTGATTCTAACTTCATGCACTCATTAGATTTATATTATAGTTCAAGTTTGACTACATCTTCTATTATTTTAGCATATTTAACTTATGTCTTTAGGCTAACCACCATCTAATCAAAATTTTATAGACTTTTAGACATTTTTTCAATCTCCTTTTATCCAAGTTTATTCTATTTTGAGTTCTCTATTCCCAACTTATAAATTTCATCTAGAGCATAGATGAGTTCACACTCTAGATCCACTTCTCATTTTTATTATTCATTTGAGTCTTTAACTTAGTTTTTATTCATAAAAAATGATCCTAATGGCATGAATAGGATTTCATTTTCCTCACACATAAAGGCACAATCAAGGTCATCATAAGAACTATCATAATCATCCAATGAGTCACTGTCTTTTTTTGTGTATAATCATTTCTTGTTTTTGAAGTTCTTCTTCTTGGAATAGTGGGGTTTCACATTTTTACTATCCTATTATTTCTCAAAGATATCCTTTTTATTATAAGGTATTTAACAACAAAATTTCCTACTTTACTATAATTAAAGCATTTAAAGGGTAACTTATCTTTGCACTTTCTAGACCCTCTTCTTAATCTTCTAAAAAAGTTGGCTTCTTCTTCATCAGTCTCCTAAGATCTAGATGTAGGTGCTTCTAAATTTATTAATTTGTATGCTTTGAATACAACTTCTCTCTTGAAGGTATTTGTTTCTCCCATTCTCATCTCATAGGTTGTGAATGTTCCATGTAACTCATCAACATTGAGTTTATCCAGATCTCTTGCTTCCTCTATTGTAGATATTTTTGAGTCATACCTTGATGGTAGAGATCTTAGGACCTTTTTGATAATGACCTAATATTTCATCTCTTCTCCATGGCCTTTGATTACATTGACCATTTCATCTAATCTATTGAGGTAGTCTACAATTTTATCTTCTTCATTCATTTTAAGGCTCTCAAACTTGCCTTTGAATGTTTATAACTTAGACTACTTTACATTGTCATCACCTTCATAGATAATATTTAATTTGTTCCATATATATTGTGCACTTTTACAATGCATCACTTTGAAAAACTTTGAATTAGACAATCCACATAGAATAACATTCTTAGCCTTGAAATTACTCTCATATCCTTTCTTAACAACCTAATCAGTAGTTGTTTTAATAGGATATTTATATCCATTTTTAATAGACATCTATCAAAACCTAATGAATATGAATATTATTCCTTTCTAATGATCCAAAATTTATAGTGTGATCCATAAAAGAGAGGTATTTTGTTTGAGGAAGATCCTTCCTAACTAGCCATTTTTGTTTACCATTCAAGATCTACTTGAGCTGATTAAGCTTCTTCTACGGAATCAAGGCTCTGATACAAATCATTGGAACACAAATATCTAGTAAGAAGGGGGTGTATTAGTAGATTGAATAACTTATTTACTTAAAAAAAATTAATATATACTAAAAATATATGCAAATATTTGTGTGCATAACACTAGATATACCATGGAAAACCTGATATGAGAAAAATGACCATGAGAATATCTATTAGAATCTACTTTTACTCTAGCTTCACAATAAAGAAACTCACTAGTTACAATGTTTAAGGGAACCAACCCTAAGATGATACCAATCCCCTAATTTAAGATCACCTACTCTGAAAAAGCACAAAATACCTAACTGAGCACCAACTTAGCTTATCTAATGGCACCTACATATTATATTCTACTATGGAGCTACAAATCTAGATTAAAAATGATTCATAAATGAATCCAATTCAATTATTTGTTATAGGTCTGGTCTAAACTACTCATGATTTGCACATCTCTCTCTTCTCTTTTCTTCCACTCTACCCCTCTGGTTCTATATCTCTATATTGCCTATTTTACACACTTCATTAATCTCTTACTCTTTGCCTCTCTCTCTCTCTCTCTCTATCTCTCTCTCCCAATTTGAATTTATTTGGTAGCAATAATAATAAATTTATATCCTAAATGACATATCTATATATATGTATATACATACATACATACACATACATATATGTATATGTGTGTGTGTGCATGTATATACATATATACATACATACATACATATATATATATATATATATATATATATATATATATATATATATATATATGTATGTATATATATATGTATATGTATATGTATATATATATATATATATACATATAGATACATACATACATACACACACACATATATATGTATATATATATATATATGTATATATATATAAATATATATACATACACACACACATGTATGTACACAAAAACATGTATGTGTGTGTGTGTGTGTGTGTATGTGTGTATATACATATATGTACACACACACATATACATATGTATATATTTATACACACACATATATAAACATATATATGTGTGTGAGACTAACTTAGTTATTTTTTAAATTTTTTTAATATAGACTAAAAATATATGAAAAGGTCACACACATAAATATACATAAAACTAGATATACCATGGAAAACCTAATATGAGAAAAATGACCATGAGAATAGCTACTAGAATCTAATGTTATTCTAGCTTCACAATCAAGAAACTCACTGGTTATAATGTTTAAGGGAACCAACCCTAAGAAGATACCAATCCCCTAATTTAAGATCACCTACTCTAAGGAAGCAAAAAATCCCTAATTGAGCACCAATTCAGCTTATCTAATAGCACCTACCTATTAGATTCTACTATGGAGCTACAACTCCAAATTAAAAAATGATTCATAAATTAATCCAATTCAATTATTTGTTATAGGTCTAGTCTAAACTTCTCATGCTCTGCACATATATCTCTTCTCTTTTCTTCCACTTTGCCCCTCTAGTTCTATGTCTCTATATTTCCTATTTGACACACTTTATCAATCTCTCACTCTCTCTCACTCTCTCTCTCTCTCTCTCTCTCTCTCTCTCTCTCTCTCTCTCTCTCTCTCTCTCTCTCTCTCAATTTGACTTTATTTGGTAGCAATAACAATAACTTTACATCCTAATGACATATATATACACACACACATATACATACATACATACATACACACAAATATATATATATATATATATATATATATATATATATATATATATATATATATATATATATATATATATATATATATATATATATATATATATATATATATATATATATATATATATATATGTATGTATGTATGTATGTATGTACACACACATACATATATGTATATGTAATTGTATATATGTGTGTGTACACAGATACACATATATACATATACATATACATATACATATACATATACATACACACACACACACACACACACACACACACACACACACACACACACACACACACACACACACACACACACACACACACACACACACACACACACACACACACATGTGTGTGTGTGTGTGTGTGTGTGTGTGTGTGTGTGTGTGTGTGTGTGTGTGTGTGTGTGTGTGTGTGTGTGTGTGTGTGTGTGTGTGTGTGTGTGTGTGTGTGTGTGTGTGTGTGTGTGTGTGTGTGTGTGTGTGTGTGTGTGTGTGTGTGTGTGTGTGTGTGTGTGTGTGTGTGTGTGTGATCATTTGATATATGGTTCAATATCTTATATGTGTTCACACCTAGATTGTAACACATGACACCAATACTAGACTTAGTTCATATTCTTTAAATAGTAAGTTCAAGATGTAAGAAACTTACATCACACCAATGATCTATGATTTTGTATCTTCTCTGTGTTCACACCTAGATTGTAACACATCACACCAATACTATAACTAGTTCATATTATTTGAATAGTAAGTTTCTAGCATATTGAACTCATGTTCCACCACCATGATTCTTGGTCTCATTACTATTTTTATCATATACTAGGATATGGTTTTGATGCACATGCCATATTACACAAATTTGTTTGATCACTACAATCAATTTAATTATTTGTGTTGCATTTTATGGATTAACTACAAGTTCCTTCATTTGATCATTGGAATTAACATATATTTAAATATTGACCATAGATCTTAAGTTTCATGCCATGATTTGATGATCCTCATTTAATTTTCTCATCTTAAAAATGAATCCATTATATCAAGTTTTGACAGGTTCATACTCTCTGTTATATCTTTATACACTTTTGGGCTTTAATATTCAAACTTTAAAATGCATCTATTGAATCTTTTGATCCAAGATTTAGCATGTCATTATATATTCAAAGATACATGAAATTTACCTATATCTAACATTAAACCTGAGCACTTTATCTGATCTCATTGCTTCTTAAGTCTTTAAAATGAATATGCTCCATTGATCTTTTCAAACTAGCTCAATATTTAACTCACCTCTATGTTGATAAACATCAAGTACTTTATCCCACTGAGACCACTCAATCCATGATATCTTCATTGCATGATCAACCCCTCATCATTTACTCTTATGATAATATCAAACTTTATCTCTGATGGGCTCCCATGAATGTGACACTTGGCATCCTCATGTTCCTTTTGCACCTTTACTATCAATTCCCACTATTGAGACACTTGGCATCCTCATGTTCCTTTTGCACCTTTACTATCAATTCCCACTATTGAGACACTTGGCATTACTGCATTAATCCTTGACTATTTGACTTTAAATTACTTTGTAGATTTATTATGTAATATCTATGATTGTGACACTAGTCACTAACACATTTACTTAGAGGTGACTTTGAAAAATTAACTTTGCTATGCTTCATTAGATCTTCAACATATGATTAAACATTGACCATTGATTGAGCTAGGATAAATATTAATTTAAGGACTTAGGAAATATAAAGTCCTAGAAATTTTTTTCAAGCTAGTAATTACTAGGTCGAAGGGACTAGTTACATAATGACAAGGAAGAATTAAATTATAACTTAAGTAACCATTTATTGTTTATATCTAGTCAACATAAAAATAGAACATGCCTATGAATGACATGGATTAAACCCTTAAGGTTTAACTAAGAAACCCTATAATATCTGAGAGCAAAGGTAAATCAATTTTGATCTCATTTCTTCTCAACTAAACCTAAAAACCATATTTTTAAGATGCTCTTGAAAAAAAAATAATAGATCTTATATTAATTTCTCTTCAAGTGGCCTAGAAATGGTCTCTGTAAAAGCATGACAACTTTTCACTGTGCAATTGTAAAACATGCTCTTCTCTCCATCAATCATAGCTGATCTTTTGACATTAATGACATCAGTAATGGCCTTTTTGACACCAATGATAATCATATGGCCAACATACATAATGCACATAATAAAAACTCACAAAATAACAAGAGCATAAGGCTTAGGCCAAATAATGATGGGGAAAGTAAATGAAAAATGGTTTCTTGCAAAATAGCTATGGTTTCAGAATCCTTAAGGTAAAAGAGTGGTTAATTTGGTGATTTTTAAGATTTTCTAGATCATTTAATTTTTTTTGGAAATTTTTAAAGTATATCAACTCATTTAAAGATGACAAGTTACTAAATAGTCTAACTTGAAAAATGGTGAGAGCATTGAAACTTAAAAATTTCTTATAAAAAGGAGAGAGCATGGTAAAGGGTGACTAAGATAACATCAACAAAAATTGAGTGTTGCCTACATAGTCCCAATATGGGACCTTAAGTCACTATAGTTATGCCTTATAATGGAGTAATATGAGTAGGTAGTAATAAGTTTTCAATTTAGACAAATGACATATTATGGCATTATAATTGTAAGGTGGGACTTCAAGGCATGAGGAAGGTGTTGTTCATAATTTACCCATAGGTGTTTATAATTAGGACACAATTACATAGGTAAATGATACTAATTTTCCTAAAGGCAATTATAATTGGTAGCATGGAGTGGGAGACTAATTTTCCCATAGGTGGTTATAATCAAGAACAATCACAATAAAATGAAACAAGAAATGAAGGATGCAATTGTCATACCATTGTCATACTGGTCCAAAATTTTGTCTCTATCTTTAATATTGAATCAACTTCTAAAATGTGATATGAATGCCCTCACTAAAGGTGGCTGAAGAACTAATGAAATGAAACTAAGGTCCAAAGGGTTGGATAGGGAGGGTAAAAATAGCTTTGGAAATAGGGAAGGTATGGTAAATAATAATGTCGATAGTATGATACAATACAAATGTGCCTCATAGATAATACTTTATGTATATTAAGAGAAGTAACTATGATGATCATTGGTTCATTAAGTTCATCTCTATCTAGTGTAGTGATCTTATATGCTCTAGATCCATAATTTACATCAATGATAGAGAGGCCTATCCAATTGGGTTTAAACTTGCCCTTCTTCTTCTTCTCAGCTGTGGTGTTCTTTTGGTTTTATTTCAGAACTAGATCCCCAAGATCAAATTCTCTATGTTTGAATCATCATTTATAGTGGCTATAGATTTAGTTTTGGTATGATTAAAGGATATTGATGATGTCCATGCATTTATCATCAAGTAAATCTAGCTCATGCAAGTGAGTAATTTTTTTAGTAGTCATCATTTAGGACATGTTTTAATGATATGCATAGAGAAAATAACTCAAACTAAATGAGAAGAATGGCCTCAATGCCATAAAATAGGGAATATGGAGTGGATCCCATTAGGGTATGGTAATTAGTGTAGTATGCCTAGAGGGAATGAAATATTTGAAGGTACCAATTATAGCCAACATAATTGAACATATTTTTAAATATGTTGACAATGGTCTTGTTAGATGAATCTGCTTTGCCATTACCTTGTGGGTAATATGTGGTAAAAAAATGTTGGGTAATATTTTACTCAAAGAAAAGTGTTTTGACATCCTTATTTTTAAATGATCTACCATTATCATATATAATGTTGGATGGGATATCGTAGTGGTAGATGAGATGATTGAAGATGATCATGGAAATTTACTTATAGTCATGTAAGTGAGGGATATATCTTCAACCTACTTAGTGAAATATTTAGTAGTGGTAATGATGTGTTTCTGGTCATCAGATGAGGTAGGGTTAATATTCACAATGAGATAAATTCACCATGTTATAAATGACCATGGATTAATAATTGGTTTTAGAATTTTGACTAGGGTATTAATCATATTGGCATGCCTTTGACATTTTCTACACCTTTTGACATAAGCAGCTGCATCTACATCCATAGTTGGTCAATAATAATTGATACGCAGAATATTTTTGGCTAGGATGGACCCATTGGTGTGGGATTCACATAGATATTCATGAAATTCCTATAATGCTAATGTTGATTCTACCAAATTTAAACAATATATCAGAGTTCCATCAAAGCTACAATGGTATATGTTTGGTCTAAGTAAGGTATAACATACAACTTTATGGGTGAGTGCCTTTCATTATTTGTGTGATAGTTTGAGTGGCATGATATGTTTATTAAGGTAGGTAAAAAGGTTTGAATATTGTATAAATATAAGACCAATATTATAATAGATCATTAAGATAGTTGAAGGTTCATGAGTAGAATATTTTCAATGAGGAATTGATATTCTTTTGCCTTTTTTGTGTTGTAGATCAAAGAGCCAATGGTGTCTATGGTACCTTATATTATGTTAGTGGCCCTTGGTATGTATTAAAACTATATATCAATAATATACTATTTAAGAGTGTAAATTATGGCTTTATATAATATTAACTTGCAATCTTTGCTTTGAAAGTGGTCTATAATCTAACTGATGATTAACTGGGAGTCACCATAAACCTTAAGATGTTGAATATTCCATTGTATTTCTTAGAAAAGACCTAAAATGAGTGTTTCATATTTGGAAATATTGTTATTAAAAGGAAATTTGATATAGAATGATTTAGGGATAAGATCCCCCTATGGTGTAATAAATAATATGCCTACTCTAGATCTGTGATGTGAATGATCCATCAAAATACAACTTCTAATGATGCTTCTCAAGAGGTGCTTCAATGATGGCCATAATGGACTGACCTAGGAATTGTGAAGTAAGGGGTTCAATATCTTCAAGGGGAGCTTCAACAAGATAATCTAAAAGAACTTGTCCCTAATATATTTTTGGTTGACATAATCTCTCTCAAACTCGCTTAGAAACATGATCCATTTGGCCATGTAGCCTTGTAAATTTATTTTGGATAGTAGATACTTAAGTAAATATACTTTATAAATAATCATGGTCTTATTTTTAAGAATGTAATACCATAAGTTTTGGTCTATAAAGACTATGGTTAAACATGATTTTTATATGGGCATGTAGTTATATTAATATGTAATGAGTGTAAGGATTAGATAGTACATGATATATTCTTTTCCATTGTCATTATGCTGAGCTAAAAGTTCCCCCAAGCCTTTATTTATGGAAGATAGATACAATAGGAATGACTTTTGTGGCATAGGTGGTCAAAAATGGGTGGATTGGCAAGATATTTTTTGAGGTGTTAAAAATATTTTTGGCATTCTTCATCCCAATGAAATGTGACACCCTTATTCAATAAGTGTGTAAATAGATGGCATTTGTTAGCAAACTATGATATGAATCATCTGATAGAATGAATATTTCCCTAAAAAGTATGAAGATGCTTCAAATTAGAATGTGCCAACATCTTGATAATGGCTTGTACTTTGGTTGGATTAAATTCAATGCCCTGACAAGAGATGATGAAGCCTAGTAATTTGCTTGAAGTAACCCCAAAAACACACTTCTTGAGATTGAGTCAAGATTTATATTCAAAAAACCTCTCAAATATTTTTTGTAGCATGGATATATGATCAAAATGGGTCTTTAATTTACCCAATATACTATCAATGTAGTATTCAATAATGTCATGCATCATATCATGAAATATGATGGTCATGGATCTTTGGTATATGGACCCAACATTTTTGAGACCAAATGACATAACCTAATAACAAAACATTTCCCATGGAGTGGTAAATGATGTCTTATGTTTGTCTTCTAACACAATATAGATTTGGTTTTATCTTAAAAATCCATCCATAAGTGAAAGCATTTCATACCCTAATGTGGAGTCAACTATCATGTCAATGTTTGGTAGAGGAAAGTCATCCTTAGGGTAGGCCTTATTTTTATCTTAGAAATAATTTTATATTTTGATTCTTTCTAGATTATTACTAATTGGTACAACATTTGAGATCCACTCTGAGTAATCAATCGGTTGAATACATAACACATTTAAGATTTGTTCCAACTATTTATTTATTAATACAACAATGTAATGATGCATCTTGCATAATTTATACTTCATCAATTTGACATCAAGTTGTACAACAAGGTGGTATACAACTAAGATGGGGTCTAAATCTATCATGTCTAAGTAGGTCCAATAAAATATGTCAAAATATTCCCTCATAAGGACTATAAATATTTCATGTTCCTACTCAGTGAGAGACACACCTAATTTGATCCATTTTGGGTCATCTAAAGTTTCAATGTTAAATTTTGTAGTGTCTTCTACATCCTCCAAAATGGTTGGAAATGATTTAAATTGACCTATAACTATAAAGTAATCTACTTATATTGAATTTTAAAATTATCCTAAATAAGATGAATCAAAATATCCTAATGGTAGGGATGGCCATGTCATAAATACTATTGTAAATTCTTGGATAATTTTCTCAAAGGCATGTTGTTCTTTAGAACTAAACTTAGACGTAAAATCAAGTTCATTATTGGTGGTTTCCTAAGTTATGTTTGAGAAAATATGAACACCCCCTTCTACTGATGCTTGAAATAGGTTTTCACCAGAAGACTGACCTTTCACATTAGTTTTACCCTATTCTAAAAGTTCCTTAAAGAGGTTTTCACTTTAGGACCTTAATGTTTTATTTATTTGTTTATGGCTAGGGGTGTTCACCTATTCTCAAAAATAGGTTGAAGGATCCAAATTAATAGAGAAACCTTATTTTTGGTCTCCCAACAGAACATTGTCTCATAGACTTAGAAAATCATAAAATCCCTCATCATTATCAAACTTATTTATAGGCACTGTGGATCTTATTAGTCCTAGGCTATAAGTTGAGGATAATAAAGAGGAAGTGAATTATTATGAATAACTAGGATAAGGGTAAAAATGGCATGTGTGTTAAACACATTAGTATTAGAAAGGTATTAATAAATGTTATGATCAAACTCTACTTTGCTTCTAGAATTGTCATCATTAGTCATTGGCATTAAAATATTAATAAGATACATGGTTTTACCCCTAGGTAGTCTAAATACAAGACCATAGGTTCCTTTATATCAAGTTATAGAAAATAGCTCAAGATTTCCTTGATGATTTGACTCAAGGGCTCCTCCTTCATATTCTTGGTTCTCTATGATCTTGTTAGGAATTGGGTATTTGGAATTTTTGTAACAATCATCCAATTTGTAATTGTATAACCATGTTTATTCATTTACAATTGGGTCTTCTTTTTGCTCATTACTTGGTGTGAAAATGATAGGAATTAGATTATGGATTTTTCATTTTTCATTTCATTACCATTCCATGTAAGGTGGCTTGGATTTAGGTATTCCATAGGACTTGGGGTTCTATGGAAGCTTGGTAATGTGAAATGTGTCATGGGTCAAATATTCTCCTAGGCCATTGGTTGAGATGATAAAATGATTAGACAATTCAGGAGGTGGCATATGGGAAGATTAACCAAGGCTATCTAGGTCTATGAAATTGGCCTCTAGTAAGTTAGTAAGTATTTATTTGCCTTTATCCTTTTTGGCAATCAAATCTAATCTAAAATGGTAGTTATAACTTTCATACTCAACTTCCAAATTTTTACAATTTTCATAAGGCTACAAATCCCCTATGATGGTGACCTCCATGATTGAATGAGACAACTTGAGACATTGGTGAAATGTTTAAGGGATTGCATGAGTTATGTGTATCCAAGGGCTATCCAAGAGCAAATTGTATGAAAGGTCTAGGTTTAACACATGACAGAGTATATCATGGGTCAAGGTCCCAATGATAACTAGTAAGCTTATAGTGCCTTATGATTCTTGATCTTCATTGTCATAAGCCTTGATGGTAATTATCTCCAACTGTATATTGACTATTACATATACAAGATGCTTGATGAGTTTTAGAGACATAATATTCAATCCCAACCCTTTGTCTATGAGGACATGTTTCACTTTGTGATGTGCTCTATGAACTTCAATATATAATAAATTATTATGGATAGGACCAATAGATGACATATCCCTTTGGTCAAAGGTCAATAGTTGGCCTAGGGCTAGGTGTCCAAATAAAGATTGGAATTTGTCTATGGTTATGTCATTAGAAACTTGAAATTGACCTAGGAGTTTTGTTAATATGTTCTTATGGATAGTAGATATACGCAATAAGTCCAAAATGGATATGTATGTGGGTGTTTTTTAATTTTGTTCCACAGTGTCAAACATAATTTCCTTTATAATGATAAATGGCTTGTCCCTAGCTAGGATAGTGGGTTGGATGGGTTTGATGGAATATGGTTGTGGGTTGGGAATGGTAGTCTTTGACTTCTAAATTGTGATTAAAAAATTAGGATTAGATAGAAGATTATTGTTGCTAGAAAATGATGGTGGAAGGGGGCCACATAAGATAAATCTCAATTATTGGTGAACTTGGTTTTGGTCACATGGAAATGATGAGGTATTAGTATAAGGTCCCAAAATAGTAATATTTTCTTACTGATGTGCTTGTATTTGGTCTTAGGTCAAGGAAGGATTATTGACATAGATGGGTTGATTAGAATTATTTAGCAATAGTCCTATTTTGTTAGAACTTGGTCTTAGATTAATGGTGATAATTGAAATGAGACCTCCCACAAATTAACCTACAAATTTGTTGAAGTCATGGACAAAAGCATGGTAAGTCTATTGGGTATCGAAATTATCTTGGCCTTGGTTCCTTTCATTCATTTGATGTTATTTTGATTGATATTGGTACTTTTATTATTGTTGTGGCTATTGATACTATTATTTCTCTTGATTTATAATTTTTTTTTATTGTTGTTGTCATTTATTATTGTTTTTATATTGCAAAAAAGAGTTTTAATAAATACCCAAGTTTTGATTAGATGTAGATGCTTTATTATCCAATGTAATCTATCCATTTTTTAACATATTTTTAATGAGTTGTTTCATTTACACATAATGACATATATGATATCCATGAACAAGATGGTATTAATATAACTCATTGTCTCTATACCAATTTATATATGAAATATCCTCAATATAATGCTTTGGTACTAGCCAACTAATCATGTTAGGAGCAGTTAGATTGAAAAACATAGATTTAATAGGCTCTTTAAAGTCACTCGAGACTCTACAAGTAGGAAAATTTGTCCTTGGAGGAGGGGTTTATAAAGGTAATGGTTTCTACATTTGTTGAGTTGGTTTAGGTTATTGTGAAGGCTATGCTTATTGAATGGGTTGCTAGTGAGGAGTAAGATGCATTTACAGTTTAGGTTGAGAAAATAGTGTTTACACCATGTGGACATGATGTGTCTCGATTAATCCATTTACAAAAACATTAATTTTGTGGTTGAATTGCTTATATTTTTCATAATAATTATCTTGGGTTAGTGCTAATGCTTATGCTTAGACTTGGTGTTGGTCTTGATTCTAGCTTACTCTTTAGTTTCAATTCTGATTTTGGCCTGTGCCTTGTTTTTGATTCTAAATGTGATTAGATAAGGTTGAATTAATAATACCTTTGTTAATAAGGGCCTTTTCAATTTTCAAACCCTTTTATATTATTTATTTAATAATATGCACACACTAGAGCTCTAGATGATAGGATATCTCATTGTTAAATTTTTTGGTAAATACAGTGGCTAATTGTTTATCTGGTAAGATATGGGTGAAATGGATTTCAAGTGATATCCATATCTATAGATAGATTAAACTTATTTCATTGAATTTTTACTTGTCCTAAGTAAAATATAATAATGAAATCTCATGTTTGAGATTGTAGGACAAATGTTGTTTAAATTTATCTGAGAGATAGTCAAAATTAGATATGGAATTCTTTGGAAATTTCAAGAACCACTCCAAAGCCTGTCGCACTAGAATTTAAGGAAATAATAAGAGGAGGTAAATGTAATTTTAAGCCATTGGATGTAAAGTAATAAATAATTCTATTAAATGGGCCTTAGGGTCTCCTTTACCCTTGTATTTATCAAATTTTGATGGTTCATACCTTGGAAGAAATGATATTTATAGATACTACATGTTGAATGGGTATAAACACACATAATATAATTTGAAATTCTTGGTTTGTTTCCCTAATTTAATGGTAGAATTTGAATTATTCATTTGTTGAAGCTCTTATTCCAAGAAAATAGATGGAACATTGGTCTAAGGTGGAGGCTAGGCAATCAAAGGTGGATTACTTTGACCGAGATATAATGGATGCATGGTTTGTTATGGAATATTGGTTTGGTTAATGAACCAACCAAGAATATTAATCAACAATTTGGGATGAGATTATTGTAATTGCACACATTGTGGTGTAATATTCTATTTTGGCTTTGATATATAGGCTTTATTTTCAGGAAATTATGGATATGATGGAAGGATATGGATCTAGGTAAAGTAATATGCCTACTAAGGTTGATTAAGGACTTAATTTTGATCATTCAAACATGGATAAAAAAGGGTAACTTAAAATCTAAGGCCCTATCATTGAATCTATGTCATGTTTGGAATGAAAGATAATTATTTCTTAATTGGTACTTGTGGGACAATAATACCTCTTTAGTGCATGAACACCTATTATGAAGTAGATTATTATTGAGTGTTTAGAATTTGTCATGACCAATAGACATAAATTATTGATTATAAAATGTTTTTAATTATAAAGGCATGTTGGTCTATGGCTATTGAGGTATACTTATCACTACTTGATGAGGTGAAACATTCATTATGTCCTATTGAGATGGTGGAATATTCTATCTCTACTTCATTGGTATATTAGATTGTGACTATTGTTGTGGAATGTTAGTCATCACATGTTAAGGTGGAGTATAATTCCTCACATTTTGTTAAGGAAAGGAACTAGATGGTATTTGATTACTTAATCTTTTATATTGCATGCTTGATGAAATAGCTAGTTGTGGATTAGAGGTAGCTTCATATGGTTGAGGCATAATATTTCTTATCCCTTATAGTTGTAAACCACTCAGGGTGTTAACTAAAGGAAATTGTTTGGAATAGTTTTTGGTGTAGTTAAAACACTTTGGCCTAGATTGGATGACACTTATGTGTTATCCACCATGTTTGGCACATTATTTTACATAGAAGTAGTAGACACTTATTTAATAGTTGAGATGTTAAACATGTTACTAACTAAATTTATTTGTGTAAATGGGTTTATACCCTAATTTTATTAATCTATCAACTCAATTAATACCCCTATTGAAGGAGATAACTATATGAATGGAGCATTTGACATGGCCATGTTATTAAAATTATGTGCTAGATTTAAATAGGTTTGATACATTATTTGCATTTATAGAAAGTGGTCCTCTATGAGACCCTTTCCTATAACAAGCATATTTCAATTCTGATACATCATTGGTATGAGAAATTGAGGATTTAAATAAGAGGAATGCTAAATTTTTTGATTATAAGGTATGTTGAAAGGCACTATAACTATACTAGGCAAATTTTTGTGGGGGAAGTTTACTAAAAACTTGGTCCTTAGCTCTATGGCTTTAAATAAAAATTCATCCTTATTTTGAAGCAAGTGACAATTGTTGGGGATCAACCAACACTAGACTACACTTGTGAAAGCAATAAACATGGAAATAAATCAGATAGATAAGTAACTGGAATGATAAATAGCATAGAATAAGAGATACAAGAAAACACCCTGAAAACTTGTATTAAAACTCTTTACAAAAGGAATACAATTGAAGAAACTTCTTTCTTCCACACCTCTCTCAGATGCACACAAGATCTCTCACTAGATCTCTATTCCTCAAGAGCTCTCTCTCTCTCAAGTACACTCAAATCCAACAACCTGGATTGATGCAACTCAATACTATCCTTCAAACATTCACAATGTTCTACTCATACTCACACCATAGCTAAGAAGATCTTTCCTACATATAGAATTAGGAAACTTGAGCATGCTCTTACAATAAACAGTTAAGCCTCTTGAACAAGGGCTCTAAAAATAATATTGCTAATAATAGAGACGCGAGCTTAAGTCTACAACTCAAACTCATCATGCAAAAACTCGCTTCTGTCCTCAGAAATTGCTTTTTGGACACACAGGTAACCGACGCCGGTTCCTACCTGTTCGCCCGTGACCGTCGCCGGCCGACCATACTACCAACATCGGCACCTCTGCAACTGCAACTGATCAACGTCGGTCACTCCTGACTGACACCGGTGTCTGTGTAGACCTGAACCTATTTAGTATGCTCCTTGGTGAAGCTTTTAGCTCCACACACCCTAACAATCTCCCACTTGGAGATAAACAGCTGCACCAGTACCTGTACAACAACATCTTCTAGCTCCTCCATCTTCAACTCAATCATGAAGACCAACGGAAGTTGAATGAAGATTCAACTTATCCTTTGTAATCAACTTAGTTAGCATATCAGTAGGATTCCTATCTGTATGAATCTTCTCCAGCTTCAACTCACCATATTCCAATACCTGCCGTATGAAGTGGTACCTTAGCTGTATGTGCTTGGTTCTTGAATGAAAAGCTGAGTTCTTAGCCAAATGGATTGCACTCTGACTGTCACTATATAATCTGCAACTCCCATGCTCCCTTCCAAGCTCTTCCATGAACCATGTCATCGATATCATCTCCTTGCTAGCTTTTGTGGCTGTAATATACTCTGCTTCTGTAGTTGACAAGGCAACAACCTTCTACAACTTAGATATCCAGCTAACCGCCGTTCCACCTACAGTAAAAACATAACATGTGGTGCTCCTCCTGCCATCCAAATCACCTTCCATATCTGAATCTACATAACCATGTAGAGAAGTATCTGAACCTCCATAGCACAAGTGCCTACTGCTGGTTCCTCTCAGATATCTAAGGATCCATTGAACTGCTTTCCAATGTTCCTTACCTGGATTGGCCATATACTTACAACTCCCACTGCTTGGGCAATATCCGGTCTAGTACACACCATTGCATACATCAAACTCCCTAATACGAAAGAATATGGAACCTTACTCATGTAGTCTACCTCATCATGTGAATTAGGACATTGTTCTTTACTCAACTTAAAATGTCCAGCCAAAGGTGTGCTTACCAGTTTAACATCCTGCATATTGAACCGTTTCAACACCTTGTCCACATAATCCTCTTGAGACAATATCAACCTATGATTTTTCCTGTCCCTCTTAATGCTCATGCCAAGGATTTTCTTAGCTACTCCCAAATCCTTCGTAGCAAATGTTTGAGCTAATTTCACCTTAAGCTCAGAGATATCCTGCATGTGTGATCCTGCAACCAACATATCATCTACATACAAAAATAGAATAATATATCTACCATTATCAAATCTCTTGAAATATACACAATGGTCAGATTGACACCTACTGTAGCCATGCTCAGTCATAAACCTATCAAATTTCAAATACCATTGCCTAGGAGCTTGCTTGAGGCCATACAAGCTTTTCTTCAACCTGCACACCAACTTCTCCTTACCTTTGACCTCAAATCCTTCTGGCTATTCCATGTATATTTCCTCATCCAAATCTCCATGAATAAATGCTATCTTAACATCTAGCTGCTCAAGATGCAAATCCTCAAAAGCAACCAAAGACAATACAACCCTTATAGAAGTCATCTTAACAACAGGAGAAAAAATCTCACCAAAGTCAATACCTGGCTTTTGTGCAAATCCTTTCACTACTAATCTAGCCTTATATCTCATCTGTCCATCCTCACCTTCTTTCAACTTGTAGGTCCATCTGTTCTTTAGTGTTCTCTTACCAGCTGGAAACTCAACCAAATCCCATGTTTGGTTCTCTCTTAAGGACTCCATCTCCTCAACCATGCCACGCTCCCACTTACTCCTAGACTCCACCTATAATGCTTCTTCAAAACTCTCTAGTTCTCCACCATCAGTTAGCAATAAATAATATAAGGAAGGAGAATATCTAATTGGAGGCTTACTTACCCTTTTTGACCTCCTGATGGGTGTCTTGGACTCATTTTCAACACGCTGTCCACCCAAATTTTTTGACAGTGACCGACCTCGGCCACTTGTAGACCTATTACTGGCCGACGCTGGTTCTTCCTGGCCAACATCAGTGCCTGTTCTACTAACGTCGGCCTCTGTATGACCGACATCGGTTTCTGTACTGCCGATGCCGGTTCCTAACCTGCCGACGTCGGTCTCTGTGTTTTCCTGTAAGTGATTATTTCTTTTTTCCGTGAGCTCATTTTGAACCATAACTTTGTCTAACTCACCATTGCTCTGACCAGATTGATCCAGCTTCCTTATCTGATCATTATACATCACTCTTTCATTGAAAACAACATCACGGCTCCTGATTACCTTGTTAGTTCTTAGATTCCAAAATCTGAAACCAAAATCATCTGAGCCATAGCCAATAAAAGTGCACCTCATAGACTTAGCATCAATCTTCTTTCTATTTTCCTTATCTATGTGCACAAAGGCTTCACAACCAAAAACTTTGAGATATGAGAGATCTACCTTTTTACCTATCCATGCCTCTTCTGGAATTCCACCATCCAGAGTTGTAGAGGGTCCTCTGTTAATCAGGTACACTACGGTGTCAACAGCTTCTGCCCAAAACTCTAAGGGCAACCCTGCATGCAATCTCATACATCTTACACGCTCCATGATAGTTCTGTTCATCCTTTCAGCAATACCATTCTACTAAGGTGTCCTTGGAACCATCCTTTGCCTATGGATTCCGTGAGTGTAACAATACCAGTTAAACTTAAGACTGCAGAACTCATTGCCATTATCAGATCTTAAGCACTTTAATCTTTTGCCTATTTCATTCTCAACCATAGCTTTCCAAATCTTAAAAGTCTCAAAAACATCAAATTTCTTTTTAATACAGTAGATCCATACCTTCCTTGTAGCATCATCTATGAATGTAACATAGTACCGTGATCCTTCAATAGAGGCTACCTGAGCCGGTCCCCACACGTCTGTGTGAACAAGCTACAACTTCTACCTTTTCTTAGTAGACACAGTCTTGAGAAAACTAACCCTTTTCTATTTTCCAAATACACAATGCTCACAAAATTCTAGATCCATACTTTTCAAATCTGAAAGCATACCTTTAGACTTAAGAATTGACATCCCCTTCTCACTCATGTGGCCAAGCCTTGAGTGCCACAATTTAGCATCCACATCTGAAGTAGATAGTACAGAAGGAGATTTGTTAGTAACACAATTACACAAATAGAGAGTACCTTATCTCTTACCTCTGGCCATAACAAGTGCACCCTTGGTCACCTTCCAAGAATCTGCTGTGAGAGTTACTGTACAATCCTCATCACCCAGCTTACCTACAGAAATCAAATTTCTCTTCAAACTAGGAACATGCATCACATCTCTCAACACCCATGTGTTGCCATTCTGCATCTTTAGCTGCACTTTACCTTTGCCAATAATCTTACAAGGCTCATCATCCCCTAAGTACACTATTCCAAAGTCTCCATGGATATAGTCACTGAAATATTCTCTGTTAGGGGTAGCATGGAAAGATGCACCAGAATCTAATACCCAAGATTCTATATTATTATACAAAGAGAAAATAAGAGCATCCTATGCAATACCTGTAACCTTTGCCTCTTCCTTTCCTTCATGCTGATTCTCCTCCTTAGGCTTTGACTAGCAATCTCTGCTTATGTGCCCCAACTTTCCACAGTTCCAGCATTGTGGCCTTCTGCCATTTCTGGATTTGGATCTGCCTCTTCCCTTAGATTTAGATCTTGATCTCCTCTTGCTCCTTTCTTTTTGCCTTCCCCTGCTCTCGAGATTTAAAGCATTCCCAGATGTCTCTTCTTTGCTTTTCCTATGAATTTCCTCATTCAAGATAACACTAACAACATCCTCTACTTTTAAAATATTCGAAGCAGAAGCAGTATTAGAAACTGCCATTACCAAGCCATGCTAGCTTTCAGGCAAAGAACATAATATTAAAAGAGCTTTTATTTCATCCTCAAATACAATATTGATTGAACTTAACTAATTAACAATACCATGGAAATCATTCAGGTGATTAGATACAGATCCACCTTCTTACATATGCAAATTAAATAACTGCTTCATTAGATATACCTTATTAGAAGCGGAGGGTTTTTCATACAAATTTGCTAACGTAGTCATTAACTCTACCATAGTTTTAGCCTATGACAAATTGGATATCACAGTGGATGTAAGACTCAGTCTTATAGACCCAAGAGCCTTTTTGTCAAGAACTTCCCATTCTTCATCCTCCATGTCCTTGGGCTTCTTTGCTATCCCACCTAATGGTAAGTAAAGATCTTTCTGATACAGATAGTCCTCTATCTGCATTCTCCAATGTTGATAGTTCTTGCCATTAAACTTTTCCATTCTCAACTTACTTTCTTCTACCATTACTTCTCCCACTCAAACAGAAATCCCTGCAGAAACCCCTGTGAGCAACCTGTAATCCAAATACACTACACAGATCTAAACCACCTGTTAGTGAACCTGAGCTCTGATACCACTTGTTGGGGATCAACCAACACTAGATTACACTTGTGAAAGCAATAAATGTGGAAATAAATCAGATAGATAAGTAACTGGAATGATAAATAGCACAGAACAAGAGATACAAGAAAACACCCTGAAAACTTGTATTAAAACTCTTTACAAAAGGAATACAATTGAAGAAACTTCTTTCTTCCACACCTCTCTCAGATGCACACAAGATCTCTCACTAGATCTCTATTCCTCAAGAGCTCTCTCTCTCAAGTACACTCAAATCCAACAACCTAGATTGATGTAACTCAGTACTGTCCTTCAAACATTCACAATGTTCAACTCATACTCACACCATAGCTAAGAAGATCTTTCCTACATATAGAATTAGGAAACTTGAGCATGCTCTTACAACAAATAGTTAAGCCTCTTGAACAAGGGCTCTAAAAATAATATTTCTAATAATAGAGACACGAGCTCAAGTCTACAACTCAAACTCATCATGCAAACACTCGCTTCTATCCTCAGAAATTGCTTTCTGGACACACAGGTAACCGACGCCGGTTCTTGCCTGTTCGCCCGTGACCGTCACCGGCCGACCATACTGCCGATGTCGGTGCCTCTGCAACTGCAACTGACCAACGTCGGTTGCTCCTAACTGACGCCGGTGTCTGTGTAGACCCGAACCTGTTTAGTATGCTCCTTGGTGAAGCTTTTAGCTCCACACACCCTAACAACAATAATAAAAATAAATATCATATGTTGATGGCATAGTAACATAATATAGCTATATTTGAACTTTTTGTACAACCGATGGTATGCTATCAAGTTATTGCATTATTTATTTTTGGTCCTGCTTTGAATATGGAGGTGTGTTATCCAAATAGTGGGCTAAGGGATCTTTATTTATTTACCTATTTGAGTATTTTAAGGAGGATAAGGATCCATATCACAAAATACATCCTCACCATAGGGATCCTGAAAAAGGTCATATTATGTGACCATATTATCATAACCTAGATTGTACATGGCTTCTCTATGAGTATAATGAGACATATCCAAATCAAAGATGAACATTTTATAGAAAAGGCCTAGAATTCTATAAAATCTTAAAAACAATGTCCAAAGGGTAAACAGTCCAAACATGGTCTAACTTGGTTTAAGGATTGGAGTTGTATCTCCAAAAAGGTTTATGCTTAAACTTGGTATAAAATAGTCTAATTTCAAATTCCTTACACAAAAAGGTCAAGTGGATGAATACAAACTAGAATACCAAATTTAGGTATAAAGTGTTTCAAAAAAGTCTAAACTAATACTAAATAAAAAAGGTCACCAAGTATTTTGGAAAATAAGGCACAAAATCTAGGCTCAAAATAGATATTTATAGGTCTTTTGGAAAATTCACAAAAGCTATACTTTAAAAAAAATGAGATCTAAAAGGAAAGAGAGTTAATCTAAAAAAATTGAAACACTTTGAAAAAACCTAGGCATTTGGATTTAAACACAAACTTGATATTTTAGAAAAATAAGTAAAATAATAGGCATATGGAAGATAGACCACTTCCCTAAATCTAGGCACAAGAATAGTCTCTAAATTGAATAAGGAATTAACCTAAGTTAAACAACCCAAAACTAAAAGATCAATGTCTTGGCCAAAATTACACAAGGTATAGGTATAAATCAATTAATGTTTGTATTTGAACTTGTCAAGGCCAATTTCAAACTTGATTTAGAAAACTAGGATTGTCAAAATAAATAACAAGATAGACAAGAACAGATGACATGATAGAACAAGGTCTAGATCCTAAAGGCACATGTGGCTCTAGTTTTAAAATTAAAATTTTAGACACAAGAAAAAAAGTCTTTAAAATAATTCAAGTAGTTTAATGATGTTATCATACTATAAAGGTATGAAAAATGATTTTTTTAATACTTAAAGGCACAAAATTTGGAATGAATTGGTTTTCATGATGACCCCATTTTCAAATAAGTGACACATACACACATAAAACTTTGACAAATTATTAAGGCAAAGGTACAATGTCAAATGGACAATATAATTCCTCTTGAAACAAAGGAGCGATGTGTAAAAACACTCATTTTTTGATATTGTATGGTAAACAAATAGTTTTGACTCAAGTCCATGCAAGTAAAAAGGATAAAATGACAAAACAACCTACGTGTAACATCCTAAATCCTAAAAATGAAAAGGTTGCATCATATTTTCAAATTCTATCTATATACTTGATCTTAATTTTTTTTTTAATTTATTAATCTAAAAGGTAAAAGTTCATGAAAATTAGGGTTTTTAGGCTCCCTCCTCTCTTAAGAGTTTATACGGTGATATGGAACTTTAGGGTACTTATCCCACATCAATAATATGTCCACAATAAACATTTTTATTTAAACTGTCAATTTATGTTTGTTTCTATATGGTCCCATATGTGTTGTAAAAACTTGGGAACAATAACATCATTTGGATCCACATCAACCAACTTGTTGTGAAAAGGTATTGTCCTTTTAACAACCAGTACATCCCTCAATTGGTTAGTGTAGTGTGATGTTTAAGTTTCCCCTATCTTCCAAGGTTGAGTACCACTGATGGAGATAGTTTTAACCACTCAAAACAAGTATATCAATGGTTAACCCTCAATTTATATACAACACCATGGAGTGGGGTTGAAATGATGTTAGGAGATGAATTTTCAAGTTAATACTTCCCTAGAGAACTTGTGAGGAGGCAATGAACTCCCATCCACAAGCCAAAATACATAAAATAAAGATAAGTAGAAGGAATTTAGGGTCATCCAAATCATACAAATTTTGGGGAGGGACTTATCAACTTTCCTTTCAAATTTTGGGATCAAAGAAATAAATGTAAAGAATGAACATTTTTACCACTCAAGTTCCCTAAAGGGGATGAGGGAGAGCATACACGCATCACTCATATTGATAAAACAAACATTTTAAAAAAAACATGAAAATAAAAATCTTATGAGTATTTAACTAATGTGAGATTTTATTTTAATCACCAAAACAAAGTATGTAGTGAAATTTTAGCCATTTGGATTTTGTTGTTAAAATTGCAAAAACTTTAAGAATAACTAAGAGATGAAAACAACTAAGTATATTTTAAGCACAAAATAAAATGTTTGTATGATTTAAACATGCTTAAATTTTTATCTTTCCACCTTAGGATGTACAAACTGTGAGAGGATTTGCCTACTTAGAATCTCAAAGTCAAGTGAGAAAACAATATTTCAAAATTAACACTCAGGTTTTTTCTAATTTTTGTCTCAAACACTGATCATCATCAATCCACAAAAAATGATTTTTGTCCATACATATCTATGTTTTAGATTATATTAAAAGTAGGTTTTTAAGGGACCTTGAAACCCTTTAATAGAATCAAGAAAGATAAAGCATTAACAACCACCAGGAAAAGCAGTCCTATAACCTACTAAAGAGCAGCATCAAAATCAAGTTTTACAGGGACCTGAAACCATAACCATAATCCAATAAAAGTACCCAGGTTTTACAAGGAACTGAAACCTAAAATAACTTATAGCATAGGGTAAATAATGCTAAAAAATATATATCTTTTAGCATTATGCCCTGGCCAACAATGTAGGTTGCCATTGCAATAAATAATAACGACACAAGCATTTACTAGGACATTAAAATTCCACAAAATACCTTTGGTTTCTCTATCAATTTGATTTGACAGAGACACCATTAGATCCAAAAATAATGATCGCCATAGCCATGTCAAGAAAAAGGCCGTGCTCCACCATGCCCTCAACCCCTAAAATCACACTGCCCACAGCCCTGGCATCCTTAATCGATGTCTCAAAATACAAATCCACAATATAGTTTGAATTATCTGACACATAGGGTTTATCACCATCCATGTGTAACTTGCCCTCATAGCCCTCTACATCAAAAAGTGCTTGCAATCATCGCGCATTGTACTCCCAACAAAACAACACCACTTCTACTAGCATGGCCAGCTTGCTCCTGTCAAGATCATCAACCAGCTTCGACTCATTGACAATGAAACCGAATTTTGATGAGTTGGCCTCGACCACTTTTTCCCTAAGAAAGGCATCGCTGTGGCTTAGTTCCATCCATAGATATCTATGTTGATAAATCCAATCATCAATTTTTTCTATGAAATATAGAAAAACACAATTTTTTTGATGTAAAAAAAATGGTAAAAAAATGAGATTTAAAACCAAAATGGCCACTGGATCTTGTAAGGATGGGTTAAAAAAATAATATGCAAATCCTCAAATATAAAATGAAGGTAAGAAAATGTGAGTAAAATTGCTATTATCCATATTCCTATAATTTTTTATATTTCACATAGGGATCATGGTTAATTAATGTAATCAACATGAATATAGAAAATTAGCGTTGATCCCTATAACTTACGACTAAAATCCAGTGTCGATCCCTATAACTTATGACTTGATTAAAACATAAAGATGTAAAAAAAAGTAAAAACTTGAAAATTAAATATATTTATGCATCCATTAGAAAAAATAAAAGTAGAATATAAATCTCCTTAGTTATATGGGATGCTTAGTCCCATTGGGCATGCCAACATGTGAACAAGGAATACATAGAGGGAAGGTTAGTCGTGTGTTATTATAATAAATAAAAATCAAATAAACACAGTAAAATCCTAACACCTCTATCATAGACACTAGGGAGATCATAGGTTAGAATCATGCATATTAAAAAACAACTAAAACATATAATAATACATTCTTTTACCTTCCTTAGAGCTCTAAATGGCTTGTAGAAATGGCTTCCTTAGCTTGTGCATCAAGAAATATTCATCAATGGAGATTTATTGGCTTCAACTTTCCTTAAAACCTTGGATTTGATTGTTTGGATTAATATTCAAGCATTATAACACTACTTGCATGGAATTTAGGCATTATAAGGCTAGACCAAGAGAGCTTGTTGAAGATATTTATGCATAATAACTTTACACTAAAAATATCTTGTGGAGTAAATCTTTCATAATAACTCTAACATATCTAAGCCTAGAAATCAATATGCATGGCCTTTTTTTATAGCCTCAAGAATTATCTCTCACACAAGGGGAATTAAGGTTGAGTTTAAATATGAAATGGGTTAAAACTAACCCTAAGTGAGTTGAAACTAACTCCAATTGAGTTAATAGCTGTCATTTAATTATTATTTTCAATTATTAGGCATAGCTCTCAAATGATATATTTTAGGATATTTTGGAAGAGCTTGAAACTCAAAAAAGAAATGATGAAAAAGGCTTGATATTTTGATTTTTATAATTTCCATTTTTAGATATTCATTAATTGCCAATAGATAATTTAAATAAGAATTTAATATTTTTTAATTAGATGATTCATTTTGATTAGTATTTTAACTCTTTTAAAATTTGATCAAGTGCCCCACTTAATGGGTTCATAGGCCAAATTATCAGTTGTTACACTGCAAAGTGATTAAAGATGGATCTGTGAGGAGTTATTATTACATAAAGGATAGTATCCAAAATAGGGATGCCTTAACATGATTTTGAGATTTGATGAATGATGCATGAATAAATTTGGTATGTTTAGTGACCCTTAAACTTAATTTACAATTATTGGTAGGAATCAATCTGAATCAGGTCAAAAGCTAGTTGTGGCCATAATTGGATGTTTACATAATGTACACGATATTATTGTTCCTAGTCAATGAATTTAGGATACTGAAGGTCAATGTTAATGATATAGATGGATATACCATTGAAAGGGTTGGTGACAACAAGATCCTTGTAGAGGCTATGGAAGGATCCTATTTCAATGTTGAGAGAAGTTTCATAAAATAATGTATAAGTATCACAAAATTATTCATATGGATCACCTAGAGGTTTATAACCAATTCCATGATAATATTTGTTTACACAAATTTGAATTGGTTCCCTAAATTATTGTTCTTTAATGCTTAGTCCCTTACATTTATAGTTTATGTTTCGACACATTTTATTTATGATGGGATATTAATTTCTCTAGAAATAATAAGCTAATTCATATTCATGCTATTAAGAATCATTGACACATTTAATGTTTTTTATATAAGGAGGCTTAATTTATTTATTTTTTCTAAATTTATATGTTGCCTTTTTTAATTTTTTTTACTTATGTAGGCCCCACCACTTCTAAGAGAGATAGGGAGTGTAGCCTCATGGATTATTTTTCAATTTTTTATATTTATATATACCTTATTCACTTTATTATTGGTGTTGAAGTGCTAAATATGTGAAAGGAGATTAGGTTATGGGTTAACAGATGGTATGTCATGTTCGTTAAAGGCGGGTTATTGAATCAAAGATAGGTGTTCAATGAGTGATTGAGATTAAAAGGTTATTTTCCACTTGATATGATTATTTTGGGTATTTTTACCTTGATTTATGGGTGGATTAGTTTGATAATACTTCAGAAAGACATCTTGGTATATCCCTAATTATTTATTTTAGAAGTGGATGCAATCTATTCTTGGGTAAACAATTGTCCTTAGAGTGGTCATGGTAGGACATAATTAGATTTGTTTTTGGCTTACGTGCTGATTGGTGATAGATTTATGATGATTTGATTATTATAGATAATAGGATAGATTGGTGTTTGATTTTTGTATCTTAGGGGATGAATTGGTAGGACATTGATTCGATGATTGTTGATTGAATTATGGATTACATTGTGTATTAGGCCATAACATATTGTTAGATTTTTGATAAATTTGGATAAAGTTATAGTTTTAGAAATTTAGGGGCCTAATTGGTATGGGATGGTTAGATTATTTATAAGGAATGATTTATAGAACAATCATTGAGTGATGAGTGGATTTTTTTATTGGATGGGGTTTTTGATAGGGATAGGTGAAAATGTAGTTTTGGCAGCTTAGGGGCTTGATTAATATGGGATTTTAGATGGTTTTATTATGAAATGTTAACTTTTGGTTAATATATATTTTTAGTAATTTTAAGATAAACTGGGGGATTTGGGTCTTGATGGTTATTATATTTTTTATGGGGTTTTTGTTGTTGTAAGATTGATTAGTGCATACAGGTCTTTATATCAAAGAATTGATATATGATAATAGGTTTACCATCTAGGTTAATCTATTATAGTTGGTTAGAGGATTTAATTTTGGAATTGGGTTGATATAAATAGTTACCTATTATAGTTGACATGGGGATATTGTGATTGGGATTGTAACTAGTGGATGTGAGTTTTGCTTAGTTTTACCAGTGGGATAAACTAGATTTTGATAAAAAAAGTTTTCATTGTTAATATATTGAGTCTATTAGGTTTGATATTTCATTTGATATGTCATTAGTTTGTTCAAGTTTGATTTATTTGGGTTTCATTAATATTGACTTGGTTTTATATTATTTTTTAACTCAAAGGGTGAAAAATAAATATAAATACAATGATTATCTTACACTAATCAAGTGGGAGTATAACCAAATAGTGGCCCATAAATAATAACTTAAAGGGTACATTGTTAGTGATCTTACAAAATTTTGTTTTAATGGAACCACTATATGATTATAATCAAATGGTTCTTAATCTAAGTTCGAACATGTTTATCTAGGGAAATCCTTATTATAATTTGCAATGTGTGAGGCTGAATTCTATGATACAAGGGTGTTCCATAAATCCTATGTATTAGTAGTTAGGTGCATCTCACTTCATGAAAACTAGGTAAAACCAAAATTATGCTTATCCACTTAATATGTCCATATTTTTTAATTTTTTATAGTTGATTGGAGCATAAAGTTTTATCAATTAGTGGTGATGAAATACAACTCATTAAACCCCTAGAAAAAGAAAAGAAAATGTCAACATTATTTCTTATTTTCAAGGTTTCTTTTCAATGTGAGAAAATAACATATACAATATGAATTGGGAGACATAAGTAACTAAGTCATTTATTATTCTCAAGACTAAATTTTAGTGAAAGAGATGAGTATGCATGAAATTAATTACACAAAAAAGAACAAAGAAATGCAAAAACAAACACAAAAAATTATTTAAAAATTTAATGTCTAAAATTTTAAGATTTAAATTCTTTGACAAGTGGGGTTTACAAAACATATATTAGTTGTTTCAATTTTGGTTTTAATCAAATGATTCTATACATGAGAGGGTTAAGATAACACACCCAAAAAATACCAAACGTGCATGTCATATAATTATATATTAGAGATGAATTTTTTTTAAGTATTGTTGCATGCATATTTATGAGATATTCATTTTTACATGAACAAGGGTTCAAATGGGTTTTTGAGTAAAAAATTATGGCCTCTAAAAGATATGCATCGATAGTAATGCCATTCAGTAGTGTATAAATAACACTCTTAGAATAGAAGTAGTACTCACTAAAAAATAATCATTTTTAGGTATGAAATGTCATTATTAAGTACAAAAATCCACTCTAAAAATAAAGATTACACTCACTAAATAAAAATCATTCTTAGGTATAGAAATGTCATTCTCAATTACATAAAAGTAACTCTCAAAACATGAAGACCACTCACTACAAAAGTTACATTCTTAGGTGCATACATGTCAAAATTTAGGATGAAAATATTGATTAATAGGTCAAAAATGTTGATATACAAAGTTTCATAGAAGATACATACATAGAAAAAATGTTTCTCTACAGGACATAAATGTTGATAGTTATTACAAAAACATAATTCCTAAGGAAGAAAACACTAATACATAGGATGAAAAATGTTTATTGATAGAAAATTAAAATCATAATTGATAATAAAAATAATTATTTATGATTTAAATCCAAATAGGCAACATTTAGAATCTAGACTATGCCAAAACTTATTGAAAAATAGAAATAGTTAGAAAACCTCTTCAAAATGAGTTAAAACATGTTAGAAATGAAATGGATAAATATCATATTATGTGTACCAAAATTTTATGAAAATATTAAAATATTGAAAAAAACATAGAACAATGTCAGATAATGCTTCTAGAATAATTGTGTGCATGTTTTTAGATCAGAGATTCAAATCATGCACAATGGTCAATCATCAAAATGAGAATCCCAATGGATCACTAAGTTTGATCCAAAACATTGATTCAAAAAGGTGTACACAATGATTCAAAAATAATTATCTTACATTCTATAGGGACCATGGAAATATTACTTCTCTTATAAGTTAGAAAAATCTAAACTCCTACTCTAAACCTAACATACACTCCAATTGAGACAAATAAAAGAGACAAAAAAATATATACCTTCATTTACAAACTAAACATAATTATATTTTATTGATGTGGATTAACTCAATACTAATGACTATATAATTTCTTAAATTACTTATATGCAATAATTCCTCCATGTACCTAGGATTACTTGATTTCTTGATTTCTCTAAATTTTTTCCTCTCTCAACATGATGATGCAAATGAATGGATAGATTAGATTATTTTATATTTATTTAAATAATATTATTTTAAATGGTTGAGGTTTGGTCTATGGGTCAAATGTATTGAATGAGTTCTTGTAGATACCCATATTTGGTACAAGTATGGTTTCATATTATGTTTTCATATATTTTACATGTATATACCTTTTGATAGAGAGTTAGGCATATAGTGGAATGGTATTCCATTAAACCTTTTAGTTCATGTCCCTTTTATTTATTTTTTAATTGTTTATATTTTTTGATTATCTAATATACCATTTTTTAGTGTATTTTAAGGATCCCTACCCTTGTTTTGATCATTCCTACATATTTTTCCATAGATAGTACTAGTGGATCAGGACATAAGCATCAATGGTAGTGTACAAATTTAGTGGTAGTGTCCAATATTATCTTTTGATCATTTTTCATACTTTTCATCTTATGACCATTTGTTAAGCCTTGTATGTTTACTCTATCATCAATTTTTCACACACCACTAGATTCTAATTTAAAGTTAAAAGGATTAATTATATATACAAATCTATGACATATTTTATGAATCCAATCAAAATTTTAAATTAGCACATATTTTATATTACTAAAGAGTTATTGAACCATGATATGTACAAAAATGATAAAATTGTAATTCTAAAGCATTCAAAAGTCAATTTGTATTAGCATTACTTGGACAAAGTGTTGTAATATGATAAAGAGTATATAGTTTCATAATATCCATTACACACATACCTACAAGGGATAACTACATGTGATTATGAGTCCTTTAGATTATATTGATATGTAGGAAGCACTTAACAATAATCAAGTTGTTAGGGTTAGTTTGACTCACATGCTAACCTATTTTTACCAAGTTAAAAGAGGTCAAAGGAATAATGAGCTATGATTTTATCCATTTACTATAATTCAAACATAATTCTATCTTTATATAAGGGGAAAATAGGACCATAGGTGACATTACAATAATAAGGAAAATTTGGATAAGTTTTAATAAATATTTAAGATTGGACACCTACAACAATGGTAGTTTCTAGGTGATAAAAATAGTTACGACAGAAAAAAACATATCTTATTCACTACTTTGAGATTTATTTGAGTCACTGTGGTAGTCCAAGACATAAAACTAAATAAGATATGCTCTCTTTACCCCTTAGTTATATAATATTTTCTATATTTATTGCACATGCTTAAATAGGTCAATTTATTATATATATATATATATATATATATATATATATATATATATATATATATATATATATATATATATATATATATATATATATATATATATATATATATATATATATATATATATATATATATATATATATATATATATAACACTTTAAATTCAAACATTTTATTTTCATAGTGTGTTTATGTAATAAACCCATTTCACATAAAACTTATGGTGAAATCATCCTCTATCTATGAAACAAGCTGTAAATTCCACTAAGGTTTTATCCTTAAAAAAAGTTTATTTTCAGATTTATATATTTTATTTTTCACATTTGAATTTATTTTCATGGGCATCCCTTATGAAATGCTTCTTTATATTTTTTAACTAGTCATTCTCTTTCTTTTCTATGTGATTGTGTTCAAACTTAGAGCCCTCATCATGAATGCTTTTATTGATAACCATAAAAGACCTTATCCTTTTGATATTTTGTTTAATTTTCCTTATGATCAATATATGTTTCTAATTCTTCTATTGTTTAGCATTATTTTTTCTCCTACAATCCATGTTTGTAATTCTATTGATGAGATACTTGAGCATTTAAAATAAGAATCAATAGTTGAAACCACATCTTCTTTAGTCAATAATGAGCTTGTTACAAATTATTAGTTTTTAGATTATTATTAAAATATTTAAAACATTATTCAAATTGAATATTCTATTACTTATCTAGTTCATGGAGATACAAATAGTGAAATTACTTATCTATCTCTAGATTTAAATGATAAAAATACATGTACTAATTCCCCCTATCCTTTTATGTTGAAAATATGAAAATGATAATGCTACTCAAAATAGTGTAGATGCATGTTATTCTAACCTTATTCTTAATATATTAAAAATAAAAAAAAAGTTAAAAAGGTTTCCCAATAAAATCATTTACTAAGTCAACTCACAATCATGAAATTCAAGATGTAAATGTTAATCATGCTAGTGTTCCTATCCCACATAGAAATCATGTATTTAAACTAGAAAGTGATATTGCATCTTCTATTATTTTATCTTTTAAATTCAAAAATGAAAATGAAACTTGCATTTTATTCCTTATGATTGTGTTTCAATAAAAATAGAAAATATTCCTCTTTCTCCCTCTTTTAGATTTTATTCCCAAAATCATGATCCAATTCCAAATGAGAATAATGAAAGTACATCTTGTATTCCTCTTGCATTTAATGGAATTTCAATTTTTCACGTACTTTTACATGATATTTGTATTAATCTTTGTGACATCCAAAATGATAAAATGACCTTTTTTGAATCATCATGTAACATGGATGTTTCTTTACCCGATGTTTCCAAACCATGTGATGATACTACCATATACTGAAAGGATGAGGGTAGAGAGCCTATTATTCCTTTGTTTTATGTGGATGGTAAACTACAACATATATGAACCTATTTAACTTAGTCACTAATTCCCCATATTGACATTATATCTATGATGAATACTATAGGAGACTTTCAAAGCCTACTGAATATCCCTAAATTGAAACTATCCTCTCATGAGGATACCTTTAATAATAAATCCTAGAATACCAACCCATCACATGAGAAGTATTTGATCATTCTTATCCTTCCAAATTTTTAATGATCATGTTTTATTACTTCAAGGATCATGCAGACCCTACTAGTAATTTGAGACAATATACAAATTCATTTGACCATTGGGTCAAAGATGGATGCATGTTACATAAATATTTATATATAAGTTTAACTCAAGAATCCATAGATTATTATTATAACATTCCAAAGAGTTCACTGCCAACATTTAAAAAACTTGATGTATTTTTATCATATTTACATAAGCATAAGTTACCAAAGCTACCATTATATAATTTTCAAGCCTTAACTCAAAATGATGATGAATCTATTCAAGACTATGCTATTATATTTAAGGTTATCTTACATTCCTTGAACTATACCCCCTTGAATTTTGAAGTAAAATTCATATTTATTAGGGGTATTTTTTCTCCACTTTAGGAAATAACATTTCATAATACCTTCACTTATTTCAATACTTTTTATTAGGATGTGAATAAATATGCATATGCCTTAATAAATACAAATACTTAATCACCTATGAGTTCAAAAGGAAAACATGTTACAAAAAATTCTTATAAAATAGAGAAAAAAACCAAGAAATGTCATGAGACACATCAAAAACCTCATTTAAAATCAATAATATACACTCAAAGACAAGCAAGTTTTACATAGAAGAAAGGAATACACATACAAAATAGCTCCTACAGTTAAAAAATTTACCTATAATAAGAGGCAACCACTTCAATTCGATCATCAAAGGGATAAACCACATGATATATTGCATACATTAATGGATAAATAGTTGATTACACTTCCTTAAAATTAATACCATCCACCACACATATTTTTAAAGGTGAAAGGAAACTCTTTTTCACTTACCATGGTATTTATAGACATCATGATAATGATTGCCTTGCATTAAAATAAAATATTTCATAACTTATAGATCGAGGGATAATTACTTTTTAAAAAGACACATTGAGGTCCTTTTCCCCTAATTCTTCTAGGGGTCATTCTAAGAGGGATAAGACATCCCATTCCACTCTTTTTCAAGAATATTTTTGGCCATATTATTGTGATTAATGTCAAAAGGGGTATTATGGATGTCATTAACGTCAAAGGATCAAGCATGATTTATGGAGAGAAGAGCATGTTTTAAAGTTACACAGTGTAAAGTTTTCATGATTTTATAGAGACAATTTTTGGAGGATTGAAGAACAATTGATTAGATGTCTATTATGGGTTTCTCAAGTGCATTCTAGGTATATGGTTCACAGGTTTAGATGAAGATAAATGAGCTCAATAATGATTTATTTTAGCTCTTGGTAATATCAAAGTTTCTCAATTAAACCCTAAGGGTTTAAGCCATGGTGTTCACAAGCATGTTCTATTTTTATGTTGACTGGCTATATATGGGAACCAGTTACTTAAATTATAAATTAAGTCTTCCTCATAATTATGTAACTAGCCCCTTAGACCTAGTAATTACCAGCTTGAGCAATGTTCTAAGAGATTAATATTTGATAATTATAAGACTTAATATTTGTCCTAGATTAATTAATGGTTATCACTTAATCACACATTGAAGATCTAATGAAGTGTAGAAAAGTCAATTTGTCAAAGGTACCTTAGAGTAAATGTGATAATGAAAAGTGTCAGAATCATAGAGCTTGCAAAGTAAATATACAAAGCAGTTTAAAGTCAAGGGGTCAAGGATTAACGTGACGATGCCAAGTGTTTCAATAGTGGGCACTGAAAAAAAGTGTATAGAAGACACACAAGGATTCCAAGTGTCACATTCAAGGAACTTATCAGAGAAAAAGTTCAATCTTGTCAGAATATTAAATGATGAGCATGTGATTGTGTAATGAAGATATAATGAAGTGAGTTGACTCAATGGGATAAAGTGCTCAATGTTTAAGGAAATAGAGGCAAGTTACATATTAATCTACTTTGATAAGATTAATGGAGAATATTCATTCCAAAGTCTTAGGAAGTAATGAGATTAGACCAAGAGCTCAAAGTTTATTAAACATAGGTAAAGTTCATGCATATTTTAAAATCTAACAACATGCAGGAGCTTAGATCAAAAGATCCAATGGATTAATTTTAAAGTTAGAACATTAAAACTCAAAAGTGAATAAGGATCCAATGGAAAGCATGAGACTATCAAAACTTGATCTAATAGATGCCTTTTAAAGTTGAGAAAATTAAATAAGGATCATCAGATCATGGTAGGAAATTTAAGATCTATGGTCAATATTTAAATATATGTTCATCTTAATGGTCAAGTGGAACAACATGAAGGTAAGCCATAAAATATGAAATATATAATGAAATTTATTGTGGTGATTGATCAAATTTGTGTAAAATGTCACGTGCATCAAAACTAGAACCTAGTATATGATAAAAATAGTAATGAGACCAAGAATCATGGTGGTGGAGCATGAGTTCAAGACATGGGAAACTTACTATTCAAGAAATATGAACCAAGTCTACAATTGGCATGACATGTTATAGTCCAAGTGTGAGCACATATAAGATATGGAACCCTAGATCAAATACCTATATATATGATATGTAGGACTTAAATTTTTTATTATTGTTATTACTATTACTACTAAATAGAGTTGAAGAGAGAGAGAGAGAGAGAGGAAAAGATAAAGATATTGATGAAGTGTGTCAAATAGATAATATAGATATGTAAATATAGAGGGTAGAGAGGTAGAAAAGATAAGAGAGAGATGTGCAGAGCATGAGAAGTTACATAATAGACTTGTAACGGAGCATAGGAATTAGATTCATTTATTAATCATATATTGTAATATAGAGTTGTAGCTTCATAATATATATTTAGTTGGTGGGTGTCATTAGATAAGCTCAGTTAGTGCTCTTAAATTAGGTGATTGGTGTCTCCTTAGGGTCAGTACCCTTAAACATTGTAACTTGTGAGGTTATTAATTGTGAGGATGGATTATAATAATAGATTATAATAGCTATTCTCATGGTCGGTTTTCCCATAATGGGTTTTCTATAGTATATCTAGTGCTATAAATATTTATGTGTATGTGCTATCTACATATATTTTTAGTTTGCATTAAAATAAAAATGACTAAGTTAGTCAATATACTGATTCACCCCCCTCTTAGTTTATAGTTGTGTTCCAATAATTGGTATCAGAGCCCTACTTCCTTAGAAGAAGTTTAGTCATCTCAGGTAGATCTTGGATAGTGAACACAAATGGATAGTCAAGAAGGTTCTTCCTATAAAAAAACACCTCTCTTTGATGGACCAAACTATGTATTTTGGATAATTAGAATGGAATCATATTTATTTTCATTAGGGTTTGATGTATGGATGTTTATTGTAAATGGATATATGGATCCTACTATAACTCTTACTAATTAGGATTCTAAGAAAGCATATAAGAGCAATGCCAAGGCTAAGAATTATATTCTATGTGGATTATTTAATTTAGAGTTTGTCAAAGTGATGCATATTCAAAATGCATAAGATATATGGAACAAATTAAATAAAATATATGAAGGTGATGACAAGTTAAATCAGGCCAAGATAAAAACATTCAAAGGCAAGTTTTAAATATTTAAATTGAATGAAGAAGATAAAATTTTAGATTACCTCCTTAGAGTAGATGAAATAGTTAATGTAATCAGATGCCTTGGAGAAGAGATGAAATATATGGTCATTGTCAAAAGGGTCCTAAGATATTTACCATCAAGGTATGACTCAAAAACATCTATAATAGAGGAAGAAAAATATCTAGATAAACTCATTGTTGATGAGTTACATGGAGAATTCATATCCCATGAGATGAGAATGGGAGAAATAGGTACCTTTAATAAAAAAGATGCATTTAAAGCATCTAAACCAGTAAAGGCAAAAACACCTACATCTAGATATGAGGAGACTAATGAAGAGGAAGCCAAATTTTTTATAAGATTAAGAAGAGGGTATGGAAAGTACAAAGATAAGTTACCCTTTAAATGATTTAACTATGGTAAAGTAGGACATTTTTTTTTTAATGCCCTTATAAAAAAAGGATAACTCTAAGAAAGAAGAGGATAGTAAAAATATGAAACCCCACTATTCCAAGAACAAGAACTTCAAAAATAAGAAAGTCCTATACATAAAATAAGGCAATGATTCATTGGATGATTGTGATAGTTTTGATGATGAACATGACTATGATTTTTATGGCTAAATAAAAGGAAGTCCTATTCATGACATTAGGATCAGCTTTTATGAATTAATAAGTTGAAGATCAGATGAAGAAGAGGAAGGAGAAGTGGACCTAGAGTGTGAACTCATATGTGGTCTAGAAGAAATTGACAAGCTAAGAAAAGAGAACTCAAAAAAGAAGAATCTTGGATAAAATGAGATTGGAATAATGTCCAAATATCTTGAAAAATTTGATCAAATGGTAGTTATCCTAAACACACAAGTTGAAGAGGATAAAAGAATAGAAGATGTAGTCAAAATTGAACTACAATCTAAATCTAATGAGTGCCTGAAGTTAGAAGTAGAAATAGTGGCTTTGAGAAAATAAATTGATAAAACTAAAGAAAAAATAGACAAAGGTCTAAATTTGAAAGTAGGATCAAACATTCTTGATGATTTGATCAACTCTCAAAAGCCTTGAAAAGAGAGATTTGGTCTTGGTTATGAAAAAGGGAAAAGCCCCATAACTAGTACATCTACTAACCTATATGTTAACTTCAAAGTAGAAAGATAAATAGTAGCAAAGAAAGAGAAATATTATAATAATATAAAGATAGACATAAGCACTACTGATGTGACAAAATTTAAAGGACAAAAGAAGCATGAAGAAAGGAAGAAGAGCAAAGAGTAAATCTTTGAAAACTCAATGAAGATGCAGAACACAAAGGTAGCTGATGTAGATGGTGACACAAGAGTGAGATACTTGAAGAAGATAGAGTTCAAAATAGCTCCTCATCTTGCACAAATAAATTCTATGACCAGGTATTCTTCATCTTGTTATGGTTATTTTTATAACTATAATCAGTTTAGTCATAGGGATATTGAATGTAGGGTTGTACCTAAAAGGAAAACAAACTTTTTAATAAAAAATTCAATTGATACCTTGTTAGATATAAATGTAATATGCTATAATTGTAATAATTTTGGTCATGTAGATAAACAATGTAGAAGAAAATTTGTAAGACCAAAAACACAAAGTAAGAAAAAAGGCATGTCTCACAGTGTGAACCAAGGTTCATAAGTCTCTAAAAAAGGGAAGAATAAGACACATAAAAAATACAAGGATGTGTGTAAAGTGAAATATCAATCTAGATTTCTCAAATTTCACTCTATACTAAGGACCAAAATTTGTGGGTAATAGATAGTGTTCTCAAAATATAAGACTAGTGACAAGAGCAAGTTCATCAAATTGAGCAAATGTAAGGAAGGATCTATTCACTTAGGAAACAAAAATATAGTAAATAACATAGGTAAAGGAACCTTGAACATATATATAAAAATATGTACACATGATATTCTTTATGTTGAAGGATATAAATAAAATTTTATAAGTTTTAGCCAAATTTGTGACAATGGATATAAGGTCACAGTTAATGCCAAAGGCTATAAGATAAGGATATCTTGGAGACTAGTTGTAGAAGGGAAAATAACTAAAATCAATATCTATAATCTTAGTGAAGTGAATGGAAATAAATTTCTCATAAGAAATATTGATGAGAGTTGGTTATGGCATAGAAGAATGAGTTATGTCAACTTTGATAACTTAGTCAAAGTAAACTCAAATAACTATGTTAGAAACATGCCTAAGATAACCAAACATACAAACACTAATTTTAAAGAATGTCAACAAAACACACAGATAAGGGTTAGATTTCAAACAAAGGAGTATGTAACTACAAAGCCTTTACAATTAGTTTATAATGATCTTTGTGGTCTTACTAAGATAAGAGGATCTCAAGGAGAGAGATACTTCATGTTATTTGTAGATGATTACTCAAGAATGACATGGGTAACCTTTTTTAAGGATAAGTTTTAGTCATTTGAAATATTTAAGATATTTAGGGCCATGATGGATAATTAGATTGGAAAAAAAATCAAATGTTTAATATTTGATAGAGGTGGATAATTCACCTCAAATGAGTTCATAGATTATAATGAGAATTATGGAATCAAAAGGAATTAATCTGTATCAAGGACTCCATAGCATAATAGAGTTGTTGAAAGAAAGAACATGACATCCAAGAAGATTGCCAAAACAATGTTAAAATAGGCCATGTTACCTAATGGATACTAGAGATAAGCGGTCTAAATAATAGTATATATCTTGGATAAAGTTCAAATAAGGGTAAATAGTGACAAAAATCCCTATGAACTATGGTATGAAAAACCTTCCTCTATTAAGTGTTTTAGAGTGTTTGGAAGCAAATTCTACATCAGGAGAAAAGAGGACAAATTGGGAAGCTTTCAATCAAGATGTGATGAAAGAATATTTCTTGGTTATTTCACCCAAAGAAAAGCCTACATATGTTCCAATAAAAGGCTATAAAAGATTGTAGAGAGCACCAATGTTAAGGTTGAAGAAGGATTGAAACATGTTAAACTTGACAAAGAAATTTGTAATGAAGAATAAAATTATGAAGAGGAATCAAATAATGAAGAGAAAGAGGAATTAAATAAAAAGAGGATCATCCTATAGAGCAGATCATTGGCAATAAAAATGGAGTTCAGATAAGGAGAAGAGTTGCAATGAACAAAGAGCATGTGTTGTTCTAATGTTTGAAATTAAGCCTAAGAGATATTTTGAGGCTAAAATGGATGAGAATTGGCTTAAATCCATGGATGAAAAACTAACCCAAATTGAAAACAACAAAACATGGGAATTAGTTCCAAGACCTTCAAATAAGAATGTAATAGGTATATAGTGGGTCTTTAGAAACAAGCTCAATGTGGATGGAAATGTGATAAGAAATAAGGCCATATTGGAGTGCAAAGGATATGCATAAGTTGAGGGAATATATTTTGAGTAAATATTTGATCCATTTGTTAGATTGGAAGCCATAGTAATGTTTCTAGCATTCTCTATTTATAAGAAATTCAAAGTCTATCAAATGGATGTGAAGTCTTCTTTCTTGAATGGGTACCTAGAAGAGGAAGTCTACATAGAACAACCTAAAGGTTTTCAACTATTAGAGGAAGAATATTATGTGTACAGAATAAAAAAACCTCTGCATGGTCTAAAATAAGCACCTAGATCATGGTATTCAAGATTAAACTAGTACCTAAAATAATAAGGATTCAATAAAGGATGTGTAGACAACAATCTGTACTTCAAATCATAAGGTGAGAATATGTTGATTGTTGTTGTTGTTTTTTATGTATATGATATCATTTTTAGTGGAAACAAAAATATAATTTGCAAAGAATTAGCTACTAAAATTCAAAATGAGTTTGAGATGTCTATGCTTGGAGAACTTTATTTCTTCCTTGAACTACATATAACATAAACTGATGAAGGGATATTTATATCTCAAACCAAGTATGCATGGTTACAATATTTCAATCTACTCCTAAAGAGTCACATGCCAATGTAGTGAAAACAATCTTTAGATATATCAAGATCATAATTGATTATAGCCTATTATATCCTAAAAGTGAAGATTTCACTTTGACAACATATACATATGCTAATTGGGAAAGAAGTGTGGATGATAGAAGAATCACTAGTTGTGGTGAATTTTCCCTTGGAAATAGACTTGTTTTATAACTGAGTAAAAATCAAGAGTCAATTAATCTTTCTAAAACAAAATCAGAGTATGTGGAAATAGTGGCATGTTTCTCTAAAGTCTTATGGATGAAGAAAACACTTAAAGACATTAAGGTAGAATACAAATCACCTATCTCTATTATTTTTGATAATTCAAGTGATATTACCATATCAAATAATCTAGTGATGCATTCCATAACCAAACACATATCAATTAAGTATAAATTCTTAAGATAAAATGTTTTAGATCAAGAGGTCAAAATGGAGTATGTGCCAACTCAGGATCAAGTTGTAGAAATATTCACCAAACCTCTTCCCAAGGAAAAATTTAAGTGTTTAAGATAGAAATTGGTTGTGGTGTCTCTTACATCACATCAATAGATCTTAGTGATAGGGTATGGGTCTAGGGGGAGAATCATAGAAGCTTTGTTAATCCCTAGAAGAAGAGAGAAAAGATAACTTAGGTATGAATAATTTTTAAAATTTATAATGAGTTTATGGTTGCATATTATTGGAGAAACTCCTTTATCTGATAAAAGGGGAGAAAAATTTGGACAAACTAGAAAAAGTTGGAATCCCTTCATCATTGATGTCAAAGGGGGAGAAAAAGATGCTCTCTGTAAAAGTTTGAAAGATCAAAACATGTGTCCAAGTTGAATTTAGGAAAATTTTCCATTACCTAATGGTAGTAAGTTTGGTATGAATAGGTTCAACTCAAGTTCATCAAAAGCTAATGCAAGCAATGCGAAAGAAGGAACAAACTATTATAAGATCAGAGCATTTAGTTTGCCATCAATGCAAATGGGGGAGATTATTGGACATATTATTATCATTGATGTCAAAAGGGGAATTATGGATGTAATTAATGTTAAAGGATTGGGCATGATTGATGTAGATAAGAGCATGTTTTAAAGTTACATAGTGTAAAGTTGTCATGCTTTTATAGAGACCATTTCTAGAGGATTGAAGACCAATTGATTGAATATTTGTTATGGGTTTTTTGAGTGCATTATAGATATATGGTTCATAGGTTTAGGTGAAGATAAATGAGCTCAATAATGATTTATTTTATCTCTTATCCATATTAGAGTTTCTAAGTTAAACCCTAAGGGTTTAAGCTATGGTGTACATAGGCATGTTCTATTTTTATGTTAACTAGAAATAGATAGGAATTGGTTAATTAAGTTATAAATTAAGTCTTCCTCATCATTCTGCAACTAGACCCTTCAACCTAGTAATTATTGGCTTGAGTAATTTTATAAGACCTTAATGTTTCTTAATTATAAGAATTAATATTTGTCCTAGCTCAATCAATGGTTATCATTTAATCCTACATTAAATATCTAAAAAAGTGTAGTAAAGTCAATTTGTCAAAGGCACCTTAGAATATACATGCTAGTAACAAGTGTCACAATCCTAAAGCTTACACAATAAATCTATAGAGAAGTTTAAATTCAAATGGTCAAGGATTAATGAAAGGATGTCAAGTGTCTCCATAGTAGGCACTGACAACAAGTGTATAAAAGGCACATGAGGATGCCAAATGTCACATTTAAGGAGCTTGTTAGAGATAAAGTTTGAGCTTGTCAGAAGATTGAATGGTGAGCATGTGATCATGCAATGAAGATCTAATAGAGTGATTTGACTAAATGGGATAATGTGCTCAATGTTTAATGACATAGAGGCAAGTTACATATTGAGCTACTTTGATGAGATCAACAAAGTGTATTCATTTCAAAGTCTCAGAAAGCAATGAGATTAAACTAAATACTCAAATTTTAACATTAGATAGAGGTAAAATTCATGCATATTTAAATATCTAATGGCATACAGGAGCTTGGATCAAAACATCCAATAGATGCATTTTAAAGTTGGAAAATTAAATCTTAGAAGCATAAAAGGATCCACTAGAGAGTGTGAGCCTATCAGAACTTGATCTAATGGATGCATTTTAAAGTTAAGAAAATTAAATGAGGATCATCAAATCATGGCATGAAACTTAAGATCTATGGTCAATATTTTAATATATGTTCATCCCAATGGTCAAGTGGAAGAACATGTAATTAAGCCATAATATATGACACAGACAACAAATTGATTGTGATGATTGATAAAATTTGTGTAAAATGGCATGTGAATCAAAACCAAAACCTAGTATATGATAAAAATAGTAATGAGACCAAGAATCATGGTGGTGAATCATGAGTTCAATACGTGGGAAACTTACTATTCAATAAATATAAACTAAGTCCAAAATTGGCATGATATGTTATAGTCCAAGTGTGAACATGAAAAGATATGGAACCCTGTATCAAATGATTATATATATGACATATAGTATACAAAATTGTTATTATTGTTGTTATTACTATGGCTACTAAAAGGATTTGAATTGAGATCGAGAGAGGTAGAGAGTAAGAGATTGATGAAATATGTTAAATAGAGAATATAGAGACATGGATATAGAGGTGTAGAGAGGTAGAAAAGAGAAGAGAGAGATGTGCAAAACATGAGCAGTTACATAATATACCTATAATAAAGCATATGAATTTGACTCATTTATAAATCAAATATTGTAATCTAGAGTTGTAACTCTATAATATAGATCTATTGGTGGGTGCCATTAGATAAGATGAGGTGGTACATAGTTAGGGAGTTGATTATTCCTTAGATTAGGTGATTTTATATTAGAAGATTGGTGTCACCTTAGGATTGGTTACCTTAACCATTATAACTAGTGAGGTTCTTGATTGTGAGGCTAGATTGGAATAGTAGATTCTAGCAACTATTCTCATGGTGGTTTTTCCCATATTTGGTTTTCCATGGTATATCTAATGTTATGCATATTTATGTGTATGTGATCTCTACATATATTTTTAGTCTACATTAAAAGATTTAAAAAGGACTAAGTTAGTCAATATACTTATTCACGCCACCTCTCAGTAGATATTTATGTTCTTAAAAATGTGTGGTCCATTGACATTCACATAAATAAACCACTAGAAGAAGTCCTCCATTGTACCCTCTAATACAATTGATCTCTCCCACACTGATCTTCCTAAGAAAATATTGGTTGATAGGTTGCTCACTATAGAGAGATGTGGAGAATATATTGATGAAAATTTGATTGAGCCTATTTTCATATCTACAAAATATATTTTGGTGCCTAAACTATCACGTAAAGATACAAATAAAATAGATATAATTGATACTAATATAGATACTCTTGATACTACTACAAAAATTCTTAATACTTTTATAGATACACTAATTATAGTGTTAGAACCAAGATCAAGACACCAATTACCATGTGATCACTATAGTCAAGTTATTTAATTTATAACTAGATTTCATTATGTATGGTGATTGCTTCAATATCACTATATAACAAAAAAGTAAATTTCCCAAATCTATTATCACAAGTGCATATATTGCATCTAGATATTTCTTACACAAAGTAAAATGTGTTGCATTCTAAGTAGTAATTAATTAAAAATGTACATCCATTTTCATATCTAGTATAAAAAATAAACATACATCCTACACATACACACACATACACATATGTATGCATGCATGTATAAAATGAGACAAAGCTATAAAATAAATAAAATAAATCACAATTAAGGAAATATCCTTAGGTGTATATGAATCATCATCACTATATATCACCATAAATATCACAACCCGTGATGTGTAGGGTCCTACATCCCATCTTGGCTTGTGATATCAAGATCACTCCCATAATCTCTCCTCTAATGAACCTTACTAATGTAGTGTTTGGTCATGCTTTCAAAAAATAACATCATAAAATTTAGTCAAACCTGTATATTATACATCAAGCTCAACTATGAGATGTCTCATCTATCCAAATTTGCATGAAAATCATCACATTTAATGACTACTATATAGAATTCCACCACTAATCTATCAACATAATCAAATAATAGTGCATGAATGCCCATAATGTCTAAAAATTTTACTACAAAACCATCCCCAACAATATCCAAAATCACACTCTAAGTTAGGGTATGTATAACATGACCTGACATCACCAACCACTCTTGATTACTTGAAATCAATTATCTACATATAAAATAAGATACATATATACATTTTAAATATCTTATCAATAAAAAATTGAATATACACAACATACTCACATGAGGCTCTAATTCTAACCTCATCTAAAGGTTTTAGACCTATGGGGTCTCCAACATTTCTACCTCCATTATCACCAACTTGAGCTTTAGGTAGTATGATAGGGGTGAAAAATAACTAAAAATAATAATGACCATCAGAAAACTAATTAAGCATATAGGTCTCCACGTATCTAAAATAATCACTTGACTAGTGGTATAACTTGATCCTGCTCTCTAGGAGGAAAATGGACTAAATCATCCACTCACAAGGCTAGTTTATCATTTAGCATATGACCAAATCTCATTGTGGAATGCCATGAATATTTATTCAAGGTCACTCGCTACTTAATACCAAACTATGTTAAAATGAGATTATATTTAAATATATTATAATCTCCAATAAATTGATAAATTAACCACATGATAGAATGAACATAATGTAACTTTTATGCATGCTCAACCCACCCTACAAGTGTCATATATGGACACCATATAATTTGGCCTTATGTTAATCAATCTAGTATAATATGATACTCTATATTAATATATATTTTACCATGAGGCACCACCACCATGATTCATATGCCAAATGGTGGGCCTATCTTGATAAAGGCCCCCAATTGGTCATGTAACTGAAATATGATCATATGTCCATATATGTAATAATATACCAACATCTAAACCACCACCCCATGTCTCCAACCAGAACCTATATAAATCTTTGTAAAAATGGGCTACCATGGTAAATCCCTAAGAAAATATCATTCCTTAATCCTGAATGTGACAAAAATATGATACATATGATAGGATATTACTACCCCATCACTATTGAAAATTATAAATAATTCCCATAAATAAGAGATAAAATTATGTAGTCATAAAATATCATCTTTAAGAATAGTATACAGATAGATAATAATTCTCAACTATACATATATTGATCCCTACCTAGTAAAGTACATATGAGACCTATAAATATAATCAATTCTATCATCTCTAGATACTTGTGCTTTATCTCCTATGACAGGCAAATTTGGAATCACATACACATCCTCCATAGTGATCATCATCTCCCATACTAGGAGCTAGAAAAAGTAAGTTTTGACATTCCATCTCTCAGATAATGTTGTCATGAGATGGATATCATAGGGGACATTTCCTAAATGGGATTCATATCCCAATCTTTCATGATCAATAATATCCTAGTTAGCATTATCCAAACCAAGTTTAGTAAGGGTATAAAAATGTATACCATGATAAAAATTATGAATATGCACATGTTTTTATACACATGATTGATTAAAAAATATTAATCACCAAATTAAAACATTTTTAAGAAAACAATTTAAAAAACTTAGTTGAATAGTAACATCAAATGCTACTATTAGTTCATGATAGTAGTATAGGACAATACTGTAAAAAAATGGATGTTAATCTCGAATGATTAATGGTACCATCAAAATTAGCTATATTAGTGTCTATTAACCCTAAAATAAATAAAAATTGACTAAAAAGGAAAACTTTAAAAGATATAAAATTACCAATATAATCATAAATTTTTCTACTTACTAGTTCCTCTAGGTCTTGCCCTCCTAAATTAAACTAAAGTAACTCAAATCATATTGATCATATATCTATATGTGAGGTACTTTAAAATATATCCAAATCATTGTTTTTCAAAAGTTCAAAATGAAAATTTATTTTCAAAACCCATTATATAGTCATTGACCTTTCAACTATCAGAGCTTCAAAGGACCATATATTGAACACCATTTACCCAAACTCAAAATCAAAAGTTGTGTTGGGATCCATGAAATGAGTCTTTACATATTATTTAAATTTAATCTCTTATTTTTGCACATAATATCACCTCAAAATTTCAATCTAACATAAGAACCATTGAAATTTAAAAATAGTAATAAAAAATACTACATTCTATATTAGAAATATTTTTGAGGCATATCACTAGTATGTAATCAAATTCCATATGCTTGATATATATACATAATATCCAATTCATCCTTTTTAAATATGGTTACTATCATATTATACTCCCTGTAGACACCAAAATTGTGTCGACACCCCTTGGTCCCCTGTACACTTTATTAATTTAAAATAAATTACTTATTTTAAATTAATAACATCACCCTAGACACCTCACCTTGGATACCTCACCCTTAGACCATTTATCACCCTATGACTAAGCCCTCAAAATCATAATTACCTAAGACCTATTTCAAATCTCTCACTAACCCTCACACCTAATAAATCTGCCTTTGGACCGTTCACCAACGGCAACTGAACTTTGTAGATGGAGGAATGGGAAAAAGGCTAAAAATAGCCTTTTTACCCATTCTCTAGCTACCGATGTTGGTTACTCGTTGGCCAATGCCAGCAGGATCGCTAATGCCAGTTGCTTAAAACTAAATTCTAACCTTGGTTGGAGCCCCGAATGATAATTCTCTGGCACCCAAATCTGAATTCTCTTGCTCCTCAACTCTTCGGATATCAAAGGTAGGCTTTAGGATGAGGCATCAGAATTCTATCATCACTCTCTAGCTACAAAAGCTTTGCAAAATTCACTCCAGGCATTGGATTGGAAGGTTGTACGAAGTCTTCTACATCAGCTGCATTAGGAACAAGCATCCTGACACTCTTGGTTCTTCATCCAAACAGAGCTAAGTAATCTTCTATTTTATTTCAGTAATTTTAGAGTGCATTGGTAATTAGTCCATTGGCTATTTTTGAGTACTATTGAGACCAAATCTGGATTTCTTCCTGGAGAGGCTGAAAGGCCTTTCTTTTATCCTAGCCCATTTTGACAACCTGTCCCCTACCTTTGTCCTTCCTCAGACTCTGTCCATTGTCCTACATCCCTGCATAACTCCTACAAACCTCCCAGACTCCTCTGTTGACCAAAGACATCAACCAAAAACCCATCCAAGGCCCATTGCCCCTACCAACATCGGTAATATAACCGACATCGGCAACCTTGACCAATCAATGCCATCAAAACTACCAATGTCGATGACTGTGGGAGACTTACAGTAAAATATAGGTACATGTTATCTACTTTCTATTTCTTAGTCTTTCATTATTTCTCTTTATCTGACATTCTTTTTATCAACTAGTGGACTGTCATCCTTCTAGGAAGTCTTTACACTTCTGAGACTGAGCATGTGCTTGGCAGTCCATCATATATCTATCTAACATTTTCTTTATTTGAGTCTCTTTCTCTCTATAGGTGTCATCCTCTACAGCCAAAGAGGAGCTCCTACAATGTCTAGATATGGTGCACAACTTCATCCGGGTACGTAAAAACCCCTGACCCTTTATCTTTAGTTTCTTTCTTCTTCTGAATGTAAAAAATGAAAAATGAGTAGAAACATTTTGGCATGCCCGGTGGGACCCTAGAGTTTTCCTTGGGTTCATTTCTTCTAAAAGGCAAACTCTTCATATAGATGCATTAGATTCTCTTCTTGCATCCTTCCTCTTCTTTCTTTTTCTTTTGAAAAGACACCATTAGCACAAGTTAAAAAGAACCTCTTTCTTTTTCTTCTTGTCACCTTTTTCTTACATCTTAGAGTAGTGAAATTCATACTCTTAACCTTTTCCCCACTTGTTTGCATCTGAATAAAACATTTCAATTTGGGTTAAAAATATATTGCATCTCATTCCTGCTTGAATGCATTTTTAGCTCATCTAGTAATTTTAAGCGCATTATGAATAAATCGTAGTGCACATATGTTACACATCCAGACCACAAGCACATCAAACTAAACATCTAAACATACCTGAGACAAGGTCTGACTAGGATTTCATCACCTAACAAATACCTTATCCTTCCTGGTAATCGTACTTAGACTTCACTACCAAGGGGAGAACCCACTTTGTTCTCTAGTAGAGTATAAACTCTGGGGGAAGTATATATTGGCTAAGTGACCCAGCTTGACTTTGGGCTTGTGAAGTGAGGGGAGCAAGCCCCTAGCACCAAGCCACGTATGAAACCTAACATAGACTTTTGAGCACCAAAACTTAACCCAAAATCAACCATAGACTGCCTCTTTTAGGACCCATTATAAAAGCCCAATTCTCAAACATACTCTTCTAAGGCATAAGCCACCACAAATCTAAAATTTATTCTTAGGAATTTAACATTTAGAGGTTGCTTGCCATCATCTATTTTTTTGACTATATCTGATTTTTTGAGCTAGTGAGGTCACATTTTGAGATCCAAAAATAACTCAAAACTTTCTTCTTTCTTCCAAAAACTTTCAATTTTCTAAGTTTTTTGGAAATACACAGTAACCGACATTGGTTTTTCCACTGACATTAGCAATTGATCATCACTGACATCGGCTATCTGACCGACATTGGCAACTTACTTCACTGACATCAATTTTTCTATCGATGTCGATCACTATCAAAAAAATTTCTTCTCAAACAACAAGCTAAAAACCTGACCTTCTTGCTGTTAAAAACAAATTCTAGTTTTGTGAGGCTAAAACATATAGTTTTTAGAACCTGAATCTATTTTGGCTTGGATGGTTTTGACATGTAATCAAACCAAAACTCTTGTTGACCATGCAAGGCAACAACCACTCCCACCTTCACCTTCTATATCAAGTCCCCAAATGGAGTATAATTCAAAAATTGAACGTACTCTTATCCAACCAACCCCAACTCAACCCCCTATTGTTCCTGAAGGGGACCAAGACTTTGAAAGGTTCCTTGACCTCAATGTCAAGGATCTTCAACACTATCTCACGAGAAGTCAAACGCAGGATCCTTCAGGTAACCCAATTTATGGGATGCCAACTTCCTTAGTTGAAGTGGTAATCATATCAACAGCCTCCATAATCCAACCCATGGTCACCCATGCCATTACCTCAACTAAAAACCTAACCATGAATAATCTTCAATGTGTGGCCTCTCCTTTTTTGGGACCTACCTCCAATGGGGTTTCTGTACCCCCTCAACCACAAACCATTCAACAAAGTTCTACACCATTCTAGAACTTAATTGTCTCCATCCCACCTACTCTTGCACCCATAAATACAAGAGTGACTACTTATCCTTTGGCTAGTGTTGCCACCATCCAACCACCTTTGGCGACATCAAGTCAAGTTGTGCTTTCTAGCTTTATGACACAACCACCCTTGACTTCAATATCAGTTCCTATGACTAATTACCAATATGTTGTGCCTATAAAAGTGCAACCAACTATGTCATATGATCCACTTAACACCTTCCAAATGCCTTACAACCTAGGGGGCACCCCACCTGCAAATCCATCAACCGATCTAATCAAGATGTTGATGGATAAGATGTCTAAGCTTGAGACATCCATTTTGGGTTCAAGAAATGTTCTCTCATATGAAAAAATCTATAATGAACCTATTCATCCTTTGGTCCCAATCTGACCATAGCCTAGTCAGTGGGAAGTTCCCAAGTTTACTCGCTTTTAGAGTAAAGAGGACCCACGGCAACATCTATGAGCATTTAGACATGCTTGTTACCTTATAACACATGATGATGCATTATTACTATGCACATTTCTCATGTCACTTTCTGGTGCAGCCCTTGATTGGTATAGTTCTATTACCAGTCACTCTCTATTTACCTTCACTCAACTAGCTCAACTATTTCTTAACCACTTTTTAATTAACATAACTAAAAAAGTCTCCATCACGGACCTATATTCTATCAGACAATTTGATGATGAATCAATAGCTGATTTCATTGCTCGATGGAGAGGCTTAATCAACCAACTCTCCTTTTCTTTACCTCAACCTAAGCTCATTGAGCTATTTTCACAAGCATGTGCCAAACACATCTCATCTACTTTGCGGGTCCAAACATTACGCACATTTGATGAATCTTTCACCATGGTTAGGAAGCTTGAACTCTATGCTGTTGAAGAAAATAAAGTCAAATTATGCAATAAAAATACTAACGCAAAATCTAATGACCCTCCTTCTAAATCTTCTTCCTCCCATTCCAAATCCAAGGGATCAGCAAATTCTGTGGTACTTAGGTCATCATCATCAACCACAACTAAGGAATCCAAACCTTCCACATCTCAAAGCATTACACGACAATTCCAACAATGATACATATAGTGTCAATATACTCCAATAAAAGAATCATATGTGTCTATGTTGGATAAACTAGTCAAATAGGGAGCCCTCAACCTCCCCTAAATTTGACCACCACCTCAATTTGATCCCTCGCATGCCATCCCTACATGGTATAGAGAGAATGGCTTCTATAATTATCACCGTGTCAAAGGCCATGACACAGACAATTGTAAAACCCTCAAGAATGTCATTCAGGACATGTTAGATAAAGGTGATCTTGTCTTGGACAACCCAAACATGTTACCTAACCAAAACATAGACATCTTTAGAAAACCTTTCCCTAACCATCCCCCTAGTCAAAATAACATTTAGACCATGGTCGATGACTCCCAAGAGCATAATATATGCATGGTCAACACAGGCTCTCCTTTCATTTCTAACCAACCTCTCCCACAATCTGAAGAGGTTAATTAGCCTATTTCTTCACCATGGATAGAAGAACCTTCTTCTCCTATTAGTCCTCCATCCACCCCTCTTTCACGCATAGGAGAATCTACTCTGACCTCCCCCATACTGGAGGATGCTTTACCAATACCAGCACCACTAGGTCTGACCTCATCCTTCCTATTACCCATGGAAGATCATACTTTTCCCATTCTTTAACCACAAGTAGAAGGTATGATCATACCTTCCCTTTATTCTCTTGAGGAGCCACATTCTCCAATTCCTTCTCCTCTAAGAGAAGAACTTGTCTCTTCACCTACTTCAATCGAAGACGATCTAGTAATGGCTCTCTCACGCCTTTGGCCCAAGATCACTGCATCTAACACATTTCTAGTCTCACAACCACCCACATCTTCTAAAAAAACAAAGCCTCATGCAACATCCTCCAAACCATTCTCTTGACTAGATGAAAACTTAATATTTTTCCATTTGAGGAACTTAGAACATGAGGCATTATGGGAGTGGCTCAAAGCTCCTTATCTTACACATCCCATTTCATCTCGTACTATCGACCCTTCTATGACAAAATCTCCAAGAGTCACCAATGAAAATTGGGATTCTACTTCTAAATCTTTAGAAGCTCAACCATCCACATCTGAGCCTAAACCCTCACAAACTTCCACTATACCAAAACAGGTTAAATCCCTTGGTGTTTGCCCCATATCGAACCTCACTCACCCATAAGTGAAGGTTGATTTGAACATCTCCCATCAAACTAGTGGTCCTTACACCATATCGAAGAAGGCCACTAAACCACATCATAAAACTCCTCCTCCACCATCACCATTGCCTTCAATTTTGGGCCCACACCCTTATACCTTAATAGGAGTGCTTCCTACTCTAGCACCTAACAAAAACAAATTGCCTCCCCTACTACCTTTACCTACCAAAAACATACCTCCTCTAAAAAATTTGGGACCTCTCCCAAAAAAAGTGCCATCTACACGTGTGGCCACACCACCAACTAAAAAGGTGGTATGGAAAACTCCTTTAATGACTCCTACAAAACAAAAGTCATTAACACCTAGTGCATCAACAAGCACGGACCCATTAGTGGGTTCATATGCTCTGATACTACACCAAATTTTGCAAACTTCTAACATCACTCTTCCACCTATTAAACCATTTCAACCCCTCAGACCAAAACTGTCTTGGTTCTATGACACTAAAATCTACCTATATCATTGCTCACCTAGGCATGACACTAAAAATTATTGTGCCCTCAAGGTTTTCATTCACCATTACTTGGAAAAAGACACACTTCTTGTTGAGGATACTATCAACAAATCTCCAACACCATCAAATGTCTCTCCAACCTCTCCACCTTCATCGGGATCCCATCATCAGACTATGGTCCCTTTACCTCCTTCGCCCCCTTTATTCGAGATTAACACCGTCAATGTGGCCACTAGGTCACAAACTTTAAAGGATAAAGCAAAAGATAAAGTCGCTATTCCTTGGACCTACCCATTTGTCAAACTTGCTCAACCACCCAAACCCAAGATTTCTATCTTGGGTACATCCCAACCCACTTCTTTGGAGACAATCCGTGATTCTATGGTGAAACAGCTTCACCAATAGCACATGAAGATGACTTTATATGACCTCATTCAAAGCTCTCCACAACGTCATCAAGCTTTAATCAAAGCTTTACAAGCAGTAGAGGTCCAACCTAAGGACCCCCAACCACTAGCTGCTTTAGTCCAATCATTACCCACCTTCGCCTCTATTACCTTTAGTGATTTTGAAATTCCTACCTCCAACTTGGAAGATCAGGATGCTGCCCTTTTCATCATAGCCTACATTAATAAAACTCACATTAAGCAAGTTATGATTGATGGGGGTGCCAGCATCAATATCATTTCCACCCATGCCTATGACCAATTAGCCCTCCCAAAGAATTGTATGTCAAAGACTGATGCAATTCTTCAATCTTTTAATGACTCCACCACCACTACCATTAGCACCATCATCTTACATATTCATGTTGGACCATGAACAATCCCAAAAATCTTCTACCACATCGAAGGGGAGTTCCAATACAACATGTTATTAGGATGACCTTGGATCCATGCCATGGCCTGTGTCCCTTCTACATTACACCATTGTGTCAAATTTGAACATGACGGTCAAGTCCATGTCATTCCCGCAGACCCCTCCCCTTTCAAGACATGCAACACAACTTATCGACCCAATGATGTTCTCATTCCTTTAAAAACATTGACCCAAACACCACCTTCACCCGCAGAAGCTTTAAAAAGTATGCAAACGGTGGTTACACCTACACCACCTCCTCAAGTGACAACAAAATGTCTTTCACTTGGGGAGTATCATTTACTCACCTTGGACATGTTCCAAACTCCTCAAGAGTATGGACAACTTCATCACAATCCTAGCTATGACCATCATATCAGAATGGTCATCCCTTATGGTCCTCCCAATCTTCAAGAAAATCTCATCTATGGAGGGCTAGATCGAGCTCCCACTGATGGGAATCCTCTTTCATCACCCCAACTATTTATGTCTGACTTCTCTTTTCTTGGAAACCCAAACTTTGCTCATACCTATATTTATAGGTGTGCATGGAAGGGCTTTGGCTTTAGGCACTACGAACAAGGCTCCCACCAGCCTGTCGAACCACCAAATGACGAGGCCATAAGGAATGCCAAGAAGCGACATGGCTTGGGTTTTGAAGAACCTACTAAAACTTCTAAAAACCCTCACCCCAAACCTATCATAGAACAATCACCTCTAACCTCACCTATTCACCCATCCTCACCTATGGAGTTGGTGGTCTCCATCCCTCCTAGTATTTTTTCCATAAATGCCATTTGCTTGGAACCCCTAACCTATCAACTAGGTGGGGTATCCAGGTCTCTCCCTCTCATTTATTCAAACATGATAAATGATGAATCTACTACCATCAACACTATCTAATGCATAAATGATGATGCCATTCTCACCTACATGGGTATAGATGACTCTTTTATTCAATAATCACGTCCTTTGAAAATGCAGGTTATGTTAAATGAATTGACCATTGACATTAACCTTCCATCTTCCAATGTTCCTCATGTTTTAAAGATTGGTCAATCTTTGGATGCCCAAGAACAAATTGACTATACCAAATTCCTTTCAGATCATAACAAAGACTTTGCTTGGACCTATAGCGATATGCCCAGCATTGACCCTAACATTGTCATTCATAACATCATCACAAACTCAGAGGCTAAGCCTATCAGGCAAAAGCTTTGCAAAATGCATCCTTGTGTTGCACTCCTTGTCAAAGATGAGCTTCAATGTCTTCTCTCCATTTCCTTTATCTAACCCATTAATTATCTGCAATGGGTGTCAAACATCATCCCTATCACAAAAGTGACTGGGGGAATCTGAATTTGTATCGATTATAAGGATCTCAACCTAGCTTTCCCAAAAGATGACTTTCCTTTACTTAACATCGACCAACTTGTTGATCTTACGGCCGATCATGAGATGCTATCACTCATGGATAGGTTTTCAAGATATAATCAAATCTTGATTACGCTAGAAGATCAACATAAAACAACCTTTATCACCCCATGGGGGAATTTTTGCTATAGGGTCATGCCTTTTGGCCTAAAGAATGAAGGAACCACATATCAATGCACCATGACTTACATCTTTCATGATCTCCTCCACAAAATCATGGAGGACTATGTGGATGACTTACTAGGAAAATATAAACTTCATCATGACCATTTAACTATTCTCAAAATCATATTCACTCACCTCCTCCAATACAACATTTGACTAAACCCCAAGAAATGTGTCTTTGGGGTTCTCTCAGGGAAGCTTTTAGGCTTCATCATTTATATTCATGGCATTGAGATTGATCCCGCTAAGATTCGAGCTATACTCGAGATGCCACCTCTTGCCAATATAAAGCAACTTTGCAGCTTGCAAGGCAAGCTTCAATCTATTTTTTGCTTCATCTCCTAGCTTTCTGACCGATGTCAACCCTTTCATCACCTCCTCAAGAAGGACGTCTCCTTTAATTAGGATAAGGATTGCCAAGAGGGTTTTGAGTCTCTTAAACGTTATCTTATCTCTCCACCAGTCCTTATTCCACCTAAAGATGACCAACCTTTCTATCTTTACATCTCAACAACAAATCATTCTTTGGGTGCCATGATCACACATCGAGATGAACAACATTGTGAGCAAGCAGTTTATTACATAAGATGAACACTCATTTATTATGAAACTCGGTATACTCATACCAAAAAACTTTGCTTGGCATTAGTCTTTGCCACATCTAAACTCTATCATTATCTCCTAAATCACAAAACTTATGTCATCACCCATACCAATCCTCTAAAATACATGCATTCCAAACCATACCAAAATCATCGTATGGCTCATTGGCTCATGCTTCTTGCTGAGTTTGACTTGGAATTCATTCAAAAAAAGTCTATAAAGGGGCAAACAATCACTTATCAACTAGTTGATGCCCCTCTACCTAACAACCAACCTTCCCATTGTGAATTCCCTCACGAATCAATTACCACACTTTCCACCGATGATATCTTCTATCAAATGACAATGTTCTTTGACGGATCCAAATGTCAACTCAGTGGGGGTGCAGGGGTCATTCTCATCCCACATGAGGGTGAGCCCATGCCTCTCTCTTTTAAACTTGACTTTGAATGTACCAATAATATGGCTGAATATGAAGCCTTAATTTTGGGACTTCAAACTACCCTTTCCTTAGGCATCAAGACCATCAACATCTTTGGCAACTCACAACTAGTCGTCAATCAAATCAATAGTTCATATCTTTGTAAAAATGAAGTTTTGTAAAGGTACAAACACTGTGTTGACACATTGCTAAAGTCCTTTGACCATTATCTCTTACAAACTGTTCCTCATTCTACAAATAATTTTGTAGACACTATGGCCTCTCTCGCCTCACGCATACCATCATCTTCTTCTTCGATAATTTATGTCATGGTACACCATTTGGTGTTACCTTCATATATCTCCACTAACATCAAATTTGTCAGCACCATCGACTCTAGCCCACATGATGTTTGGTATAAACAACTTGTGGACTACTTAATTTATTCTATTATCCCTCCTGGTCTCTCTAGCAATGCGCAACAGGATTTTATCAAAAGCATGGCTCGATATACCATGCTAGGGGGTCTTCTCTATAAAAGAGGTTTCGATGGCTTCCTTCTTTGTTGTCTAACCTCCACTAAAACATCTCATGCCATCAAACAAGTCCATGATGGGATTTGTGGAGGGCATTTCAGTGGTAACTCGGTTGCAAAGCACATCCTTCACCTGGGTTATTATTGGCCCACTCTTCATCAAGACTACAATGACTATGTTTGGCATTGTATCAAATGCCAACAACACGCTAACTTACTTCACATCCCTAGCCATGCTCTACAAGTTGCTAAGGACTTTTGGCCCTTTTCATAATGGGGCTTAGACCTAATCGGTGAGATTAACCCCCATTCATCTCTCTGACATTAGTCCACTATCACCGCAACCGAATACTTCACTAAATGGGTGGAAGTGATTCCCCTCGTCTCCACTAAAGCTAAAATTTTTTTTAACTTCATCAACCAACACATCATCTATCATTTTAGTGTACCTCAAAAAATCATCACTGACAATGGCAAGTCTTTCAAGAACAAAACTGTCCAAAAACTTTGTGACTCTTTTGGTATCAAACTCAGCTTCTCCTCACCTTATTACCCACAAGCCAATGGACAAGCAGAGGCTTCTAACAAAATCATAACTAAAATCCTCATGAAGGTGGTCAACGACATTGGAAGGGATTGGCACATTCACATTACCTTCGCTTTGTGGGCCTACCACACTAGCATTTGAACCCCTATGGGTGCTACACCTTTCTCTTTAGTGTATGGAATTGAGGCCGTCTTGCCTCTTGAAGTACAAGTACCTTCTTTATGCATCTCTTTGCATGACATACTTTCTAACAATGACTTTTGTTAAGATCGATTAGCTCAACTTGAGTTTCTTGACGAACGTTGTCTTGCCGCTCTTAATCATCTTCATATCTACCATCAAACGTGCCTATAAAAAAAATATGAAAGAGTGAGATTTCAAAATCGGAGATCTCGTCCTTAAATAAAACCAACATGTGACCAATATGGAAAGCAGAAAATGAAGAAAATTTGCTCCTAATTGGCTTAGACCTTATATCATAACATATAAGTATGGATTAGGGACTTATTGTCTGTCTTCTCTTGAAGTCCAGCTAGAACCTGAGCCTCTTAATGCCTTGAATCTACGACCATTATATTTTTAATGAAGTAATCATTCACTTGATGTTTAACTTGAGCTCATCCCTTGAGCAACCCCTATCATCCTCATTCCTATTCCTATTAACCCCTTTTTCCTACAAACATTAGTCAATCCTTTTATAAATCATGAATGCTTTGTCCTAATAAAAGGGAAACCCCTAAACCTCTATAGTCTTGTCCATGACTAAAAATTTAGTCCACAAACAAAACATAAAACTGGGATGCCTATTCCAAGGTCATAAAACTATAAATGTAGACTACTCCCTCAAAGGTCAGCTGCATAATTGCTATAATTGATAGACTGTTCCCTTGAAGGACAGCTATTCAAAGACATTCAACCATACAAAGTAGAATATAGACCACTCCCTCAAAGGATGGCTATGCCCAAATTTTGCTACAAACAACACTCTCTTAGAAACTTCCCGCATCAATTAGCTTCACATATGACCGCAAAATAAAACAAAATCCCCACGTAGACTTCCCGCATTGATCAGTCTACAAAAAAAAAATGACTAACAAAATATTAAGTCATGGACTTGCCTATAGTCATTCTCAGGGTCACCTATAAAAGGGGAAAAGTTATCCTTGCTAAAAAGGGTTATGCTATCCTCACATCTCACATAATCAAACCTATTACCCCAACATACCCAAGGGATTTTGAGCTCACTTAACATCAAGTGATTTGAATACTTCTCTAACACAAACAATGGTCAGTGATGTCATGCATGAATGGGGATTTTGTTTGCAACAACCCTATCTATGCTACCATTATGGTCCCTATCAATGAAAGAGCACAACACCTTTCACTTCTTACATACCTTTGTCACATCCAACCAAATCTTTTTCCAAACCAAACTAAACCAAAACATTTTCTAACCATTAACATAACCTCATGATTTATTTAATGGCAATATCAATTTGTGTTATATAAATTATCATAGCCCATTCACATTAGTTTCTATGGAAAACAATACACATGGAAACTAACAACTAAACACAATTTATGTCAAACATTTATCATCACCAATACAAAAAGTGCTGAAGCATAAATACATTCATTTCATTTTTAGCATACATCCATCACCAATATGGAAAATTACTAGGAATGAAAAATCACATAACCTATGTTACAGAATACGCCATCACATAATATGGAAAAGGCTGTAACATCATCATACACTCATAATTTCAAGCATGCACCATCACACATATGGGAAATGCTAACAACCCTAACCTGTCTAAACAACTATCAACCTCTTAGACCCTTCTTCCATTTTGGGGAGAACTACATTGGCCCGAGGCCCTAGAAATAGGGGATATGTAGGAAGCACTCAGTTGACACGGAGTCCTCTAATGTTAGCTCAGCCATTTTCCCATTCATCTCCCTAATGACGTCAGCCATTCATTTGTTCATCTACCTGATGGATAAACCATTTCACCTTTAACCATGACTTAACCTAGTCAAACCCAATCCATAATTGACTCTCCTCTTCCCTTTTGGGGAGAACTACATTGGCTTGAGACCCTTGAAATAGGGGCTATGTAGGTATCACTCAGTTGACATGGGGTCTTCTGAGGTTAGCTCAGTTATTCCTTCATCCATCCATCTAATGGACCAACTATCTATAACAGCCCATAATCATGACCAAACAATCAGCCCTAACACTAAATGAGTTACCTAAACTTCTCATGGGGTACATTGGAGATCACATACATCTCCCTAACCACAACACATGCCACTTGAAATCATACCATGACTCAACCCGACTCAACCAATGACCTTGGAGATCGCGACTATCTCCTCAGCCCACGACCACTTTCAAGACAACTTTACCTTGGTTGTTTTGATTACATATATGCTTCCTCACAAATAGTTAGAAAATTATACGCAACCCACATTATGACCTTCACACATATTGTCAGATCGTGCTCCAATTGATCCTTAATATTTGTGACATTTTTGTGTTTTCCAGGAGCACTTCCTAAGCCTGAGATACATGGAACACAATGACCATTAGAGCTACAACTTTGATCATTTAACCCAATCAGCTATGACTAAATGTTGGGGACTAGTTATTTCAATTTTATCACTTCTCGACCTTTGACTACAATAATTTGACCTATCTATCATGTGAAGTGGTATACGTGCAATCCCAACTATTACAACGTTCACACTCCAACTTCACCATACCCATCCATTGCCTATCAAATTGGCACCCGATATCAGGTTACCTTCCCTTGACTCTCACTTTGAAGGGGAATACCTCATCCCATACTTGGGGTAACCTACACCTTATCCCATACCTGGGGAAACTTACTCCTATTTTTGTCTTGCAGTTTGTCAGAATAACCAACAAGATAAAAAGGGGCAAATGTAGACACCAAAATTGTGTCGACACCCCTTGGTCCCTTGCACACTTTATTAATTTAAAATAAATTACTTATTTTAAATTAATAACATCACCCTAGACACCTCACCTTGGATACCTCACCTTTAGACCATTTATCACCCTATGACTAAGCCCTCCAAATCATAATTACCTAAGACCTATTTCAACTCTCTCACTAACCCTCATGCCTAATAAATCTACTTTTGGACTATTCACCAATGACAACTAAACTTGATAGATGGATGAGTGGGAAAAAGGATAAAAATATCCTTTTTACCCATTCTCTAGCTGTCGACGTTAGTTACCCGTCGGCTGATGTTGGTGGGATCGCCGATGTCAGTTGCTTAAAACTAAATTCTAACCTTGGTTGGAGCCCTGAATGCTAACTCTTTGGCTCCTAAATCTAAATTCTCTTGCTCCTCAACTCTTCACATATCAAAGGTAGGCTTTAGGACAAGGCATCATAATTCTATCATCACTCTCCAGCTATAGAAGCTCTATAGAATTCACTCTAGGCATTGGATTGGAAGGTTGTACGGAGTCTTCTACATTAGCTACATCAGGAACAAGCATCCTGACACTCTTGGTTCTTCATCCAAATAGAGCTAAGTATTCTTCTATTTTATTTCAATATTTTTAGAGTGCATTAGTAATTAGTCCATTGGCTATTTCTGAGTACTATTGAGACCAAATCCGGCTTTCTTCTTGGAGAGGGTGAAAAGCCTTTCTTTTATCCCAACCCATTTTGACAACCTATCCGCTACCTTTGTCCTTCCTAAGACTCTGTCCATTGTCCTGCATCCTTGCAAAATTCCTACAGACCTCCCAGACTCCTCTGTTGACCAAAGACATCAACTAAAAACCCATCTAAGGCCCATTGCCCCTACTGACATCGGTAATATAATTGACATCGGCAACCTTGACCAACTGATGCTGACAGAACTACCGATGTCAGTGAGTGTGGGAGACTTACAATAGAATATGGGTATGCATTGTCTACTTTTTGTTTCTTAGTCTTTCATTATTTCTCTTTATCCGACATTATTTTTATCAACTAGTGGACTATCATCCTTCCAGGAAGTATTTACACTTCTGGGACCGAGCATGTGCTTGGCATTCCACCATATATCTATCTAAAATTTTCTTTGTTTGAGTCTCTTTCTCTCTACAGGTGTCATCCTCCACAGCCAAAGAGGAGCTCCTACAACATCTGGATATGGTGCGCAACTTCATCTAGGTATGTACAAACCCCTGACCCTTTATCTTTAGTTTCTTTCTTTTTCTGAATGTAAAAAAGTAAAAATGAGTAGAAACACTGCCCTCACCTCATAATGGGGAGATATAAGTGGGGGCAATGCCATAACAACATGACCTCCAGATTTACATAATTTCCATATTTTAGTGGGGACATGCCACAAAAGGTATGACCTCTCCACTTATACACTTTCTCAATATTTAAAATTTTTATTGGGGACATGCCATAAATACATGACATACACACGTTCATAATCTCTAACTCAATTCATGATTCAAATAAATATCTATGTCCAAAGTTTCTCATATTTTTGGTACTGTTACTATACAAAGAATACATAGTAATAATATACATTTATCATAATATATATGATATGGGGAATTAATGGATTTAATTCCTTATATTATTTACCAAATGCACTGATTTATCTCTCATGTTCGTTAGTTTAAAAAATATTTCACAGGGATGCACTAATTACACTAGGAAGTATTGTTACCAAACCTTATCCATCTGTACTAGTTGGCTATTTTTATAGGTTGAAGTGATTAAATTATTCAAAATTACTATATTTATATGTTATGTTAATTAAATAAAGCAAAATCATGAGATTTAAAATATAAACTTGATTAAATCACTCACCCTACATCATATTATATATATGTTTACACTTGAGTTGTGCTAGTTGAGATGCAATACACTCAATGGCCATAACACCACTATATTATACCATGTTGGGGCATGATCACCTCACAACTCTACCTATTATATATATGAAACCTCAAAGTTATATCTTATTAAAATAATTATGTACTCACTCATTATACTAATTAGAAAATGGATGAGGTCTCAAGTCCCTTTCTACTTTGCTAGCTTCTATAGTGGAACTCACATCCTATGATCATCACTATTTAACATGTACAACAATGTAATCTATAAATGCACTTTATTTATCTATATAATTGTACTAATTCTCAATTTTAGATATTTATATGGTAATTATGTTATGACATGATTTTGGTTTGAAGTATTATTCAAACAACATGTTAAAAATAGAGCTCAAGAAAAGATAAGGTGTGTCATACACACCGATGTACACATTTTATTTCATTTAAACTAGTAATCTCATTTTCATAAATTAATAGATTAAAGTGGGGTGGGGATAATATAGATACCCATATTTTATACAATAATATTTTCATAGTATGTTTTCATAGGATTTTCATGTATATACCTTTTGAAATAAAGTTAGACATCTAGTGGTGTAATCTCTCATGAACCCTTTTGGTTCATGTCCATTTTATTTCTTTTATCTAATTGGTTTATATATTTTTGATTATCTAATATACCATTTTCTAGTGTAATTTAGGGATTCTTACGTATGTTCTAATAATTCCTAAATTTTCAACCCTTGGACACTACCGATGGATCAAGACACTAGCATTAATGGTAGTGTCCAAAATTTGTGTTAGTGTCTAATCTTATCTTTTTATCATTTTACATAATTTTCATCTTATGACCATTTGTTAATCCTTATATATTTATTATATTATCATATTTTCACATGTCATTAGGTTCTAATTAAAAATCAAAAGGATTCCATATATATATATATATATATATATATATCCATATATAAATATATGGTATAGTTTATAAAGCCAAGTAGCTTTTCAATCAACACATACTTTATCTTACTCAGAAGCTATTAAATCAAAAAATATATAAAATTTTTAAAATTATAAATTTGAAGCATTAAAAAGTCAATTTGCATTCACATTACTTATACCAAGGGTTAAAATAGGTGAAAAAACATACAGTTTTATAATCACCATTACAAACACATACCTAGGAGGGATAACTAGATGTAATTCTTAGGCCCTCATCAAAGTATATAAATATGTAGGTAGAACTTAGAAACAATCAAGTGGCTAGGGTTATATTGACTCACATGCTAACCCCCTTTTTCCAAGATATAGGAGGTCAAAGGTAAAAGGAGATAAGGTTATACCCATTGAATATATTTCATGCATAATTCTATCTATCTAGAAGGACAAAACAAGACTACATGTAACATCATAGATTCAAGGAAAGGTTGGATCCATTTCAACAAATATTTAGAGATGGACACATGCATCAGATTTGGAGACATACATCAGAGGTAGTGTCCTAAGGTGATAATATTGTCTAGGTGGAAATTTTTTTAGGACACATAATGAACAAAACACAGCTTATTTAATAGTATGAGATGAATTTGAGTCATTGTGGTAGTTCAAGACAAAACACTAAAAAAGATATTCTCTTTTTACCCTTTAGTCATACAATATATTTTTTATTTATTACACATGATTAAATGGGTTAATATAATGTTCAAATTTGAACATTACATAGACACATTCAAACATTTTATTTGCATAGTGTGTTTATGTAATAAACCCATTTCACATAAAACAATTGGATAAGAGTTAATGAAATAGTTGAGGGAGTTAAAAGGAATATGTTAGATGGTTAATGACTGAGTTGAATGAATTAATGAGAAAGTTGAATGTCTTAATGAGAGTATTAAATGTATTAAATTAGTTTGTTAATGGTTTGAATATGTTTTTTATGGTTAATGGATTAGGATGATGAGTTGGATAATAGACTTATTTATTTTACTATTTTTGTATTTGTGTGTGCATGGATTTAATTAGGGAATAATTATATAAATAATATTGATTAATTAATTAATTAATTAATCAAAGAGTAATGTTTTAGTTACTATATGGAATTGCTTGATTAATAGGATTGGGGTTATGTCATAATTAGGGTGGTATTATTTTAGCTAATGGATAGATTAATTAAGATACATGATGAATGATGAATGTTAATGATAGTATATTAGTGATAACACTAAGGTGGTGAAATTAGGGTGTCTACAATATGTTTGAATTATTTTATCACTATGTTTCAATCATGACTGGGTAGTAATTAGTATGAAATTTCCTTTTTAAATCAAATACTTTAATAATATTTTTTAACCCTATAGATCAAAATAAATAAAAGGGTATATATGTATATAATTAGATTGTATCTCATTAATAGATATAAATTTTTTAATTTGAGACATCAAAATTTTGAGATATACAATGTTAGAGCCATATGTTGTATAAGGATAACATGTCCTTACTATTGGATTGGAACTTCATCATATAGATATGGTGTATAAGGATAACATTTAAGGATATGTGAAATTAAAACTAAGATGCAAGACAATGATGTTTTTAATCTCATTTACATTATGTGTATTGAAGAGCACAATAAAATACATTGAAAATCAATCTATAGAATGGCTATGAGTTTGTCTTTGAACAATGTTAATGAGAGTGGTGAGAATAATGTTAGAAATATTTGACATGTAAATTCTACCCATATGAATTGGATGATACACGAACAAGAGATATGATAATAATATGGTTAATAGTGATTAATTTTATTTTTTATTTTAACAATTTTTTATATTATATTTAATTTATGTTTTGAAATCTATACATAAGTTTTTATTTTTACAATTTTTTGCTATCAAATTTCAATTGTTGATCTTGATTATAAATGTATATTCATACAATAAATGCATCATTTTATTATCTTTCATAGGTATATGTTGATCATTTTTTTTCATTTTGGTTTCTTCTTGGTATAATACTATAATAATATTTTGATGTAGTATTGGATTTTGAAGAAATATTTTTTTTTAGGGGATATAAGGATAAATTGTTGTTTAGACTCTTTGCATTAGTTTTTATGCCTTGGAATTGATCTTTAAATAATTGAGTGACTTTAATGTTTATTTTTATCATGTATTATTATCTTATAATATTTATCCTAATATAAATAAAGTATTTCTTTTAACTATAATATGATTTATTATTGGGCCTTTTCCCCATACCCCATTTATAACCTATTGCTTTGGAACAAACACATAAAAAAATCTAATTTGATTTTTTTTTTTTTGGTGTGTGTGTATACGGTAACAATGAATGATGATAAAATGTTCTATTATCAAGGATTGTGAATTTATTAAAGGATTAGATAATTAAAATTAACCTATGAATTATTTTTAGGTTTATATTACCTCTTTTTTCATATTTAATAAGCATGCCTAAATGGATTATAATATTATATGAGGTTATTGAAACACACACACACACACAAATAAATAAATAAAAATCAACTTTTATGTTTTTTTTTTAGATCCATATGTAAATTTTTCAACTTTCTCAACTATTGAAACCCATTTATAAAGTATTTAGCTAACCATATTGTTATTGTATTGTGAAGGTTGGAGTTGATGCTTATATTGCTTGATTAAATTTTTGAAATCATATCATAAACACATATGAAATTTATGTTCTTAATTATAGTTATGCATTCATATCATCAAATGCCTTTTCATCTTCTCTTGCATAAGGAGATCATGATAATTGTTTTAGTATTGATATCTACTTATTGTAGTACTATAAGTATTATTTATATTTACTATGACTTATAATTAATTTGGAGATACAAATCACTTTGCATGTTGTAATTTTACAATGGGAGGTTGATCCTATATTAAGATATTTTAGAATTCTTATCCTATTGTAAAGACAATATTTTTGTAACTACAATATGATTTTTTTATTTGGTATATTCCCCATACGCTATTTCTACCATGTTGATCTATTATGAATTCCTTGTTCCTTGAACACAATGAAAATATTTGTTCTTTGAATACTTATATTAAATTACTATTACAATATTTATGATTCAAAATAATTTTTTTTGATGTAAATGGATATTGACATAATTACTAAACATACCCAAAGCTAGTAGTTTTGTTCTTATTGTTACAGTAGGTTATCATATTCAATACTAATATGTATTATTATGCTACAGTTAAAAGTTATTTACAAATGCATAATATGTTTTTCATTCACTATTTTTGTATTATATAAAATCACAATCCACATTTATTAACATCTACTTTATTTATTTTGTGAGTAATTTAATATAAATAAAAAAAACTATGAATGTTTAGAGTATGTAAAATTAGGAAATAATAATACACATCTAAATGTAAAAGGGAATATTGATAATAAATTCACTATAATTATAATTTCAAAAAATCACTCACTAATAAATACACTTAATTTTTATTTCTATAACTCACTATGTTTGTCAGTACTCCTGAAACAATTTTTCTATCTATTATGTAAATTATCAAATAAAGAAAAAGAACACAAATGCTATATGAATGATAGTGATAAATATAAAATACTTATAATGACTAATACTATATAAGATATATGGGAACTATGTTTATTATGTAGGTATGTGATTCCTAAGTTATAGTGCTTAAATATGTAGATATATCCTATGTGTGAGTTCACCTTCAGTCTTATGTGTTGATCCATATTTTTCTTCTCCTTATTTTAAAACCAAAATAACACTTTAAATAGAAGACATGCCTTTAAAAATGGGTTAATAATTTTTTTGACAACCCAAAACATTCCAAAATGAGTGAATTATAAATTCACAAATTACAATACTTGGAAGAGGGTTCAAACCATACATAGTTATCCCATCTGTGTGTGTGTGTGTGTGTGTGTGTGTGTGTGTGTGTGTGTGTGTGTGTGTGTGTGTGTGTGTGTGTGTGTGTGTGTGTGTGTGTGTGTGTGTGTGTGTGTGTGTGTGTGTGTGTGTGTGTGTGTGTGTGTGTGTGTGTGTGTGTGTGTGTGTGTGTGTGTGTGTGTGTGTGTGTGTGTGTGTGTGTGTGTGTGTGTGTGTGTGTGTGTGTGTGTGTGTGTGTGTGTGTGTGTGTGTGTGTATGTGCATGTGCGCATGCACACCATCATGATCATGTTAGAATGAAATGAAATGAAATGTTTGAATTTAAAAACATGGAACCATAAGTATTTGACCTATGTTTTTATCCAATTATTCTTTAAGGGATACTCCTTTGAGTGTTTTTAAAATCATGTGTATGCCTTTATGATAATATCTTAAGATAGTGTTGATTAATTTTTTAATCTTCATAAGACTTGCCAAGATGTGGATAACCTTAATATTGATTTGTATTTATGTTTGAATCTTTGATATTTATCACTATGAATAACCCATGAAATGTGTCTAAACTAAAATAATATAACCTTTTCAATTTGAAAAATAGGCTTTGAATATGTGTGGACATTCCTAGTTTAAGTAAACACCTACAACAAAACTATAACTATTATTTAACCTATTTTTAAATCAATGTGAATAATAATAGGATAAATAATAATATTTAATTCAAATAATAATGTATGGAATTCAAGCATAAATATGAATGTAACTAATTGATATTGATCTAATAATGCAATGTACTATATTTATAAAGTACTTAGGATATCAAGATACTAGCTTCATTATTTGATTAGATGACTATGGTTGTATTTGACAATGGAAAAATATTGAAATTAGGCCTATGATTTGTTTTAATATATAAATATGTATCTATACATATAGTGTCACTAACATTAGGCCTAGGTAAAAATGTTGATGGTAGAGTCTGGAGATGATTTTTTTTATCGTAGGTAGATTTGGCTCTTTTTGAGCATATAGTGTGATATGATTAATTGATATGTCTCTATTTATGTGATTTTATCCATTGAGTGTGTTCATAAATATTAAAATTAACTTAATTTTCATTGAATCCCTAAGTCCACTTATGAAGGGTAAAAACTTGTAAAAAGTGAGGAAGTGTAATTTGGCTGAGGTAACACCAATCACCCATGTTGATGATTAACCATTGTCTACATATATAATACTTTTAAGAGGGAAGTCAAAATACATTTATTTATTCCACTTAGTGTGATTATGAAATTATGTTATGTCACTATGTGAATTCACCTATAAATTTAGATTTGATCTTAACAATTTTGACTCTTGACTTAGCTTGGAATGCTTCATGCTTGGTTGATTATTTCCCCTTATGATTGGTTTGGAATTTGGGAAGAATAGGGTATATTTTATCAATGTGTAGTATTATATTTTATAGGTGTATGATAATTATAGATGATCAATATGTTTGACCTTGATTTGTATTTATATGCACTTAATTGAGTAATAAACTATGCCACATACATTATAGGTGAGTGGCTTGACCTATGGGAATGATTTTATTTTAAAAAATAATAATTCCTAGGTGAAAGTTTTTAACCCTTTTTGGAATTGGGTTCAGGGGGAATATCCTAATAAACTATGGAGTAAGTGTTTTTCAAAGCACGCTAATTAAATGAATTTAAATTTGTAATATTATGATAAATATATCCAATCTAAGAATATTGTAAATATAGAAAGTAAAATGCTAAATAATATTATGAAAGTTGAAATACAAAGGAGAAATAATACTTAGCTTATTAAATGATGCACATGTATATGTGATAGGTGTAGATGCAGAATAAGGTAGGCTGATGTTTTGTTTTGATTTGTTAGATTGTGATTTTTTTTCTTTCTATCAACTTAGATACTACTGTCAATGCTTTTACACTTATATCTAGCTCAAGATTCAATAACATTTTTTATAATATATTTTAGAGTTGGTTCTCATGTTTTATAAGTTCTATAGATAGTTTATGTATTTTTCCTAGTTTGTCCTTTTGTGGATTTATCCCACATTGGTTAGTTTGACTTAATTCTTATTTGCCCTTATCTATATATGCAAGGCTTATCATTTATAACATATAGAATTTATTTTATGGATATTATATGATATTACCTTTGCATTTACATATCATATTTTGATATCTTACAACTCTTCTTGTGATGATTTTTCTATTAATGCTTCAAATGTTTGGCTTGGAATGATATTGTTGACATTCCTTTCATGATATCAGAGTTGGATGTGTTGAAGCCATACATTTGAGAGTTCACTACTACAAGGGTTTATCCATCTATCAAAATTTATTCTCAATAGAGTGGAGGTGTTTTTTATAGATCTAAGATATATTTTTTTGGTCATTGATTAGGCCATGTAATTCCTAGGCTTTACCATTAGGTGATTATTTTACTAGACCCATGTTTGAGTTTGTTTTGGAAGCTTTTAATGTAATTTGTGCATGTTTTTTGATGGTTTTAGGCCATACATTTATCAAAATCAAAATATAAAAGCATAGGGGCATATTAATTTGTGTTATATGACATATTAAATTGGTTATAATATCTAAATATCAAGTTGTACAACCTTTCTACTCAAAAACCTACTCATTGGTCTACTGACAGATACCTACCACTAGTTTGGTTTTCTCTCACCATAGGTAGTATAGCTCTGAGTTTTTGGATATGAAAACTAATTTGATTATCTAATATTACCATATTTACTAACATACTAGTTAGAAGAATTTTGGAGTAGGTTGTACAACTCTTTTAGTAGCTTGAAAATTATGGTAGCAATCCATCTTCATCATTTGGATAGTTGGTCAATTTTCTTCTAGTTTTAGGCCATGCAATCTATAATTTTAGATCTAATTCTTATAGAGGATATTAGTTTAGTTATAATTTAATACTATAATAGTTATTATAATTGTGCATCAGTCCTTACCATCTATTTGTATGTCACAATAGGGTCCATTCAACATGTTTTTTTTGGATCTTGCAAAAAATCTTTTTGAAGCTAGATTTCACCCATTTCTAACAACATATGCTCAGTTTCTACAAAATAAATTACTATAAATATATTTTTTATATATTAATTAAGTGATAAATTAAGTTTTTGTTATTAGTGCATTTAAGGTTTGTGCAATGTTTACTTATTTGACCCATTTTAATGATGACAAACTTGTAAAGACTAACTTTTAAATAATGACTCAAAATCAAGGACTATTTTTTTTCAAAAGTGTATGTTTTTTAATTCTCAATCCATTAGAGTCATTTATCTTGTAAAAATAAATAAATTATAAAGTGCCAAATCTGGGGGTCCTTAGAGTTTTTTTGGTGTGTTTATTAATTTTGTCAGGAACCATTAAATTGTCATGGGAGGATTTGTCAATTTGAGAGGGTTATTCCTCTTGACTTTATCCTTATTTTTTTATATAATATATTCCTACTTATTTGAGCCCATCAACACATCTAACTATATTATTTGGAAATTCAAAATGTGGGTACACTTATAATGGAAAGACATGTGGAAAGTCATGCTCGGTGACATTCCCCACATTATAGATGAGGAAGATCTTTTCTAGATTGAATCCATGCAAGATGAGGCCCATTTTTTGATCAACTCTAGGTTTCAGATAGTTTTTAGTGTTATGACACATGTGACACATCACTAAAGGAATATTGGGATGCTATTATAGCCTTATTTAAGAAGGATAATGAGTCTTTTGGGTCTTATGCACCCTCTTTTACTCCACCTCCTTCTATTCCACTTCACTCTCCTCCTATTAGTGAGGATTTATATTTTGATGATGACATTGATGTTTTTCAAGATTTGAGTCTTTATAATGACATGGGTTAGGAAATATTGGCACTTATGTCTTATCCTCTTTGTGATGATTCCTTCTTTACTAGTGACATGAACAAGGATTATTTATTTTGTGAGGACAAACTTCTTGATGGTGATCCATATGAGGCATTATTACCTCCTACACCTCTCACCATTCCTCCTTTAGTTTTTAGTGAGGACATGCCTTTTGATGATGGTTTTATTGAGGCACCTATTACTCCTCATATAGTTTGTACTACTATTCATTTCATTGATCAAGAGGAGATGATTCTTATTGGGCCTATTTTTGGATAAGCATGGATCCATGCCAACTCAATAGATATCTTAGTGTGAGGTGATAAATTGGAATGATATTTTTTATATCAACTTTTATGCCAGCTAGAGGAATATTCACAAATATTACACCATCTAGAAGGTAGTTAATTGGTTCGTAAGTTTTTTAGGGCATATTCATAAGTAACTTAATGTGGTGACTAGAGCATAAAGAGTGCAAGGTGATGAAACTAATAAAAAGATCAACCAAGGCTCCATCGTAGCAGCCAACATGTACCCTCCACCCTAGCATGAAAATGCTACTTAGTGCTATAAATCCAAGCTCAAACTAGTATGTAAAATATGAGACTTTGATATAGTAAATCCCTATAGAATTGGTTTCTAACATAGTAAAGTGACCACCATTGAAACTTAGGATTAGCATGGATGCATTTGAGACTCCACATTGTAGTGCCCAATCTCACCTGTAAGCCTATGTATCTTTAGTAACTTTAGATGAGAATTTGATTTATTTTACTTGTTATATACTACATTTATATAAATAATGTTTAATGAAAAATAGCATCACCCTTAATTGAGTTTTGATTTGGCTTATATGGTTATAGTTGTGTTCTTTGAATGTGGATTGATTGCATAATGTTTGTAATAGTTGTAATGTTTATATTTATTATATGAATACTAAGTTCTAGAAAGCTTTGGTATAGCCCATTAATGGAATCCTTGTGTAAGTTATGACATCAACCTATTTTATAGAAATGTTCTAAATATAAGAAAGAACCCATGCCAAGTGATGATACCTATGCCTAAAGCACGAACCTAAGCATGACCCATAAATCTAAAGTAATTCTATTGACCCATCTTATTGTTGAATGGTGATAAGTTTAGTAAGATAAAAGATTGCATAATTGAGATCCTAAAACCATCATAATATAGGTTTATGCTCCTATGGCTAGAGAAATTTACCTAAATAGGTTGTGCTAATGAATCTACCAATGTCATTATTGTAAAGAGTGAGTCTATTAAATAATGAGTTGTATCATGGCATGACTAACCAAATGTAGTCCCTGGTTCTTTGTTTGCTATACTTCATGTGAGTGTATAAGGATTATGACTTATGTGAATTGATGCTAGTGTAGTTGAGTGATAAATATTAATCACTATAGGATAACTCTAGGTTTTTACCTAGTTATAACAAGTCTATAATTGACTTGGATAGCCATATAAGATCATAACAAGTAAATGGATTGAACACTAACTTTTATATAACATTTTTGTTCTATTACAAAGATATATGTTGAATTTTATTGTTGTAATGGTGTAATAGAACAATGTTCAAACTCTCCCTTAAGGACACTAAGCACTAGATAGAACAAGTGGAAGATATCTTTGCACTAAAGCATCCATTCTATAAATAATAGAATCTAAGCAAGTAGGTAAAAAATAACATATATGATGATCTATATGAAGTATTCTTTTCAAAACTACTTAAGCATGTGTACTAATGGTTGGCTGCTTATGCAACCCATAAAAGATGAATCTATGAACATCACCTTGAGTAGACAAAGGAGTGCTTATAAAATATTGAGAACCTTGATTCCACTTGGATGAGAGTTATAAATAAATGGTGGTAAGGAGTGTTAAATAATTATGTGTTTGAGTTTTTAGTATCAATATACACCTACCCTAAAGAATTTGAGTATCAATTATTACATGATCCCATAAGCACATTTGTGAAATAATTCAGCATAGAGCTTAATAAATTGATGGTGTATTATGGATTTGAAATCAAAAGAATGGAAGGATAAATTACTTTTGTGTATGAGTAGTGTAATAATGAAGAAGGGGATTTGTAGGTGAAGTACAATGAAAGGGAACAATAAAATTGACACCCATGAGCTCAAGTGACAAACTTATAATAAGAGAAAGTACATGTTAATAGAATATTTGGAACTTGAAAGTGCTAAGAGAACTCATAGTGAGTTGGAAGGGTGTGGGGAAGGATCTATTGAATTGAAGTATTGCAAGGAGAGGAATAATAAAGCCATATGTCAAGCTTAATTGTTGATGGGTGAAGAATGTAATAGGTCCTTACAAAATTTGACCATTTAAGATGTACTATAAGTGCCTAACCCTTTTGAAGCTATGGTGCTAGCTCATGCACTATATCTCCCATGAGAAGAAATAAGAGTGATAGCTGACCCTCTTATCCACATTAACTTTGAATGGTTTATAAATTAAGAGGATAATTTTGTGATTGAACAAGTTGTTACTTATGAGGATCTAAGTGAAGATACATCTATACCTTTTGGTGCTAGATCGATAACATATAATCTAAGCTTAAGCATTCTAGTTTAGAACATGTTAGATGCACATACTTAGAAACAACCCATAAGGAGTGGCCCAACACCATAAGTATCACCTCACCATCAACTTCAGTGGTGAAAATAAAAACAATAGGATCAATGCCCAACCCATTGACCAAAGGTGTCAAATTACCACCACTAAGACAAGTACCAAGGGGTAAATGCCTTAAATGTAAGTTCCCTCCCATAACAAGAATATTATTAAATGACCATGTACCTACTTAAATATCATGACATAGAAAATGCCATAGAGCATGTGATTAAATATGAGACTTAATTGCATGATTGGGGTATAACCCAATTGGATTGGAAGGAAACATGATTCATGATAACTCTACTTGATTTCACAGATACCTGGTATAGGAAAATTGATCCAAACTAGGCCATGAGTGATTATGACACTTTGAAGGAAACATTTTAAAAATAATTTGATATACCCAAGTTTGAATATTAGAGCATCACCATGCTCAAAAAAATTAACCAAGGACTATTAAAGAGCATATGCTTGTATGATGCCAGATTCAAAAATCTTATTTCCAAGTATCCTTATGATATTCACCCCTCCCAACATGCATAATGGTTTTTTAGGGCATTTTTAGTACCATTCAGAAGAGCACTTTCCATGAAGACATTCATAGACCCTCATGAAGCTCTTGAATCCACACTTAGATATGAGGTTGTTGGAAGCATCAACACTAGAATTAACCCATTCATGGAGGCATAAATTACATCTATGGCTAGCTAACTCTAGAAACTTACTACTAGTTCATTGTAAGATGCTTAAAGTGGGTTACGGTGCACTAATTATGAAATAAAAGGCCATAATATAAACAACTACCCTTAAAGGGATGTATGTACATTCATTCAAATATATGAGGTTTTTCATATGGAATATGATGTTCATAACTACCCTTTATTGTAATGCACTAGTCAAGTTAACACAACCATTTATTGTCAATTATGTGACACTTATACCCATATCATAACCAAATACTGAGTGATTGATGAGATGCATAAGAACATGGAAAGAGGTTCATGATAGGAAACTGAAGTAATCAAGGGGAAAGATAATCAAGGCAATGAAGGCTATGGAAAATAAAATATAGGCTATAGAATGTAAAGAGGTGCCATAAAGTGAGGTAGAGGATACCATGGAGGAATATTTCCACTATGATCCTATTAAAAATGTAGTTCAACTAAGCACTATCAGCATGACTTCCCTACACATCCAATAGGTGGGTATTGTCTAATAACACATAAGGTCAAGGAATTCCACAACTTGCACAAGAAAATGACCCAAGGTAGGCCAGGAATAGAAAAGGGAATAAAAATGATCAGGTATGAGCCTAAAGGGGAAATAGACTCTAAACACATAACCAACCTACATGGATCTAATCAAAGTAAAGGCAACTGCTCATAGTGGATTCACCACTCAGCCACTAGTTACACCAATACTAAAGTTGTGCCTAGAATATGAGGAACCAAGCCACACTAAGTGTATAACATGGCTTGAACACAAAGATGTGTTTTACCCATACACTACATGACGAAAAGAAATATTATAGTAGGCTATGAGTGTGATTCAGAACTTGAAGGAGAGCTTGAACTGGCATGAGAACTAAAGGTGCAAGTGACCACCTCTCACAAGAATCAAGATGGTCAAGAGGCTAAGGTATAAGAGCTGATGGAGATATTTGTGCCTCTTACAAATAGAAGGGATGTTTCCCTTGATAAATAACTTACTTTTAGAGCATGAAGGCTAAATTCTAGTTAAATTTTCCATACCACACATGGAAGAACATAAGAGGTTAGGCACACATAAAACATGGAGTATGATCAAGAGTTCTTGGTAAATTCCACCATTGATGGATGGTCTATATGTGAGGTCCTTGTAGACATAGGTACAAAGGTTAATATCTTGATAAAGATTGAATGGGAGAAGATGGGTAGGTTAACCTTGAGGACTTCCCTTCATAGTCTTTTCATGGCTAATAAATATAGCATGTAACCAATCAATATTATAAAAAGTACCAGTATAGATATCATGATCACTAAGCTCTATGTTGACTTCAAGGTAATTAAGTTTATTAAATAAGATAATTATCCATTATTTTTAAGTAAGCCATGGTGCTACATGATAATGCTGACATGTACTTCAATAATCACTATATGACCTTTAAAAATGGTAAGGGTAAGGTTGTGATCCCATTATCAAGTGACCAAGGATGCCATTATCTAGAAAGTGTTGATCTTGAAAATGAGATCAACCATATATACAACATCACAGTGCAAGGAACTGAGACTATCAAACCTAATGACCAAAGAGTGATTTTTTAGGAACATGGATAATAACCCTTGGACACCACTAATGTAGCTTATAATCAATGTATTAAATAAGCTTATGAAACCACTAGTCATAGGTTCTACTTAGTGAGAGCGAAGGTTCTAAAACCTATGAGGATTAGTTGGGTCCAAATTGATCATACTTTATGAAGAGGGGTCCCTTGAAATAAGAAGTAGGGAAAGAGAGTATTTTATTTAAGGAAAGGTAAACATGTCATACTCTTGAAATATGAGGGGAGTAATCCTATGGAATAATATGTCCATGATCTTGAGTCATGTAATCCCAAGGAAGTAGACAGGATGGGTGCATTGGTGTATACTTTGAGAAGCATTTCTCCTCATTTGTAGGAAGCATAGAGGTCTAGCTCACCAAATTGGCAACATGTAAAAATAACCATCTGTACTATATTTGGAAAAAGTAATGATGACCTAGACATTTTTATATATTATGGTGATTTAGATCCAATATTACATATACACTGGTGCGAAGAAACATGGATTGAATATGTCACAAATGCCCCAAAGAATCTATGGGTGCATGCCTTCTATAGAAACTTAAATACATGGGCATGATATTGATATGTGGGCAATGAAAAATGATATGAGATATTTAGCTGGGATGTATTAAAGGAGAAGTTTATGCACACCTTCTCCTTTTCCTCACATAACCTGGAATTGATAGAGTCATTTCATGTCATTAAATGGGTAGTGTTTGAGGATAATGAAATATTAGAGGATTACCTAAAAGATATGTTCAGAGAGAAAATATTAACACTCCCAAATTTATTTTAGGATTAGACACTCAACAATGACTTGAGTGATGATATACATATGTCTAGAAATCACAAAATTAGATGTCCTTGATAAGAAATACGAATCTTGTACATCAAGTGGATGATAGTTTCCTTGATGAGGAAGTCCATAATCATCTCCAAATCAAAAAAATTAAGGGTAATAGGCAAGTTGAGGACACACATTAGGAGAGAAATGAGCTCTACCACAAGTTTCTCAAGACCACCCAAGTTGATATTAGTGCAAGAAGGGAACCAAAGGTGGCTACTCTGAGTGCATATTAGTTTGATGGGAGATGTCATGAATTATGGAACTACTAAAGGAGTTTAAAGATTTATTTTTGTGTAATTATCATGAAATGAAGGGAACCCAAACATACATTTGGAAAATGAGCATAAAACTAGTGGATGTCATGCAACCTGTCAAGAAGTGCCCCTATAGAATAAACCCCAATCTTTGTGCTAGATTTAAAATGGATATTGATGGGATGTTGACCACAACAATGATATACCCAGTGCAATAGTCTGATTTAGTGAGCCGTACATTTATTATCATTAATAAATATGAGTGCATTCACATTTTCATCAATTATCGATTGTTAAATGTTGCCTATGTCATCAACTCCTTCCTGATTCCATTCATTAGAAAGTCTTGGATGGAGTTATAGGCTACAAAATTTATACTTTCACTGATGGTTTCTCTAGATACCATCAAGTCCAAATTCAAGAAGAGGATAGGACTAAAATAACCTTTATGATAGAATGGGGTTATTTTTCCTATAACATGATGCCCTTTTGGCTCAAAAATGCGCCAAAAACATTATCTAGAGTGGTGATCACTACATTCAAGGATTTTATTCATAAGTTCATCTAGGTGTACCTTGATGAGTAGACTATGTATGGGATTGTGAGGTACCATTATGATAAATTGTACCTTATTTTTGAGAGGTTCTAATAGCTACAAATATCCTTGAACCTTAATAAGTGCATCTTGACAACAAATTTTAGCACCTTGTTTAGGCACATCATCTGTAAATATGGTCTACTCATCAATCCCATGAAGATTGCCATTATCATTCAACTTTATATTCCTTCTAAATAGAGAGATGTTTTCACATTTATTTGAAATTATGGCTATTAAATAAAGTTTATAAGGAGTTATGAAATGATTATAGCACCACTAAAAGATATTTTTCACAAGGATGACCCATTCTATTAGGGCACAATGCAATAGGATTCCTTTGAAACTCTAAATCTCAAGTTGGCTAGCATGCCTATTCTACAATTTCTTGATTGGATGACCCCATTACACATCCATGTTGAAGAATTTGCATCTATAATTGGTTGTATTGTGGCATAACTTGGTGATGGAAAAATGGGCCACCTCATATCCTTCTCAAGAAGAAATTTGACCCAAGTAGAGAAGAAATATACAACAACTAAGCATGAAGCATTGACCATGGTCTATGCCCTAAAAAAAATTAGATCGTACTTATTGGAAACCCTATTCATCTTATTTTTAAGCCATGATGTGATTAAGTACCTCATGAATAAGCCCATTCTCCAAAATCATATTTGTAGATAGATAGTTATTTTTCAAAAAAAATAGTTCTTAGTTGTCATCAAACCTAGAAAATAGAAATTGGGCTCAGAACATTTGTCCCATATCAAATCTAATGATGAAAAAATTCCTATTGAGGATGACATGATATATGCACAAATATAAATATTCCAACATGCCCTTGAGGATTTGGTAGATATATCCACTTTCCTAACATATATATTTGTACTCCAAATAATGGCAACCAAAGAGAAGATATAGATTGCAGTTCACACTACAAATTTTTAGCTTATCAGTGGGGAACTATACAAACTAGGCTAAGATGAATTTTTGTGTTGATTTGTATTAGATCATGAAAGGGTCTCCATTTTACATGAGTTGCATAAGGGAATAGTAAGATGCCATTCCACTAGAGACACAATGACAGGCAAGGTATTGCAATTAGGCTTGTGGTGGCCAAGTCTATTTTAGGAAGCAAAATATTTCACCAAGGCATGTGACATATGTCAATTCACAAGGAAAATTAACCAATAGGATGAGATTCCCCTCATCCCCATTCTTTCTCAAACACCATTCAAAAAATGGGCCATTGATTTCATTGGGCCAATTACTCCTGTACCAAGGTGCATAGGTGTAAGATATATTCTGGTAGCCACTAACAATTTTACCAAGTGGGACAAGGTAGTACCAACCACAAACTACATAATTTACATAGCTACAAGGTTATTATGGGAGAACATTATAAGTTGATATGGGTGCCCAATTAGTTTTACTAACAACAAATATAGACACTTCGTCAATGAAACTATGTAGATCCTTTTGATAGAATACATGGTGGCACATCATAAGACTACATATTAGAGACCTAGATTTCACCCTAGATAAGCAAAGGATTTCTTAGGTCCTCTACTCAAATCTAGTTTAACATGGGAATGGCCCTAGGTAATGGGTTACCTAATCTTGGGTCTGACCTCTAGGATTTTTAATGATGCTAGCTCCTTCGATGTATCAATTATCTCATTTACACTAAAAACTACTATTTTCTTGGGTGAAAAGGGAGAAAAATATAACTAAAAGGGAAATCTCAATTAATATTGGTGATGCATCTAAATTAATTTCTCATCCACTCTATTTAAACTTCTAAAAAAATAATGAGATAAACAAAAGATTGAATCTACAACTTCAAATGTTTGGTATGCATCAATATTTCAAGTAGAGGTTTACCAAGTGATAAAAACCTAAGGGATGTAATGGAAAGGCCAAATTTAAGTCACTAACTAGTCAATGTATCCCCTTTCTATCTTTAGTAAAATGATATTAAACACTAAACATGACCTGCATAACAAGATAAACTAGTAGCTAGGTGAGATTAGGATTTGACAGGGGAGAGATTTATACCACATGTTAATCAAAATAACATTAACACACTATACTAGAATAATTAAATCTAAAATAGTCATCTATTCATCTCAAGAGGTTAGAAAGCTCAATCTTGGAAGAGTTTAGTCATTCCCAAGAAAGGGATCCATTTCAAGGCTTAAAATCCTATATTTTTATCATAAGGGAATGAGAGAGATGGGGAACATCCATGGGATAATGGATGAGTCATAAATGATCAAGATGATAGCTATACCAACTCCTCAACCTCCTCATGCATTAATATCATTAAGACTCTAAGCCATCTTCCACCTTACTTGATTATGAAGATAAAATCCTCGTATATTTATACCTAACAGAGCCATGACCATATCTTCTTTAAGTGGATATAGGTACCTACTTGTTTAGGATCTAACTATGTTAAATATGATACACTTATTCATAACCATTCATATCTACCCCTACTTCAATATCTAAGCATAGGTCTTACTATAAATTTAAAACCAATCTCATTTATTGGTTTTCATATAGATATAATATCTACAGAAAACCTATAGGCCACATAGCTTGCTTTTTGAACTATATTAGGTTTAAACATACCTATTATACCTCTGAGCCTTATGGAAGCCAATGAATCATTATCTACATAGATCTTCTTTAAATATTAATGATCACAGTCACAAAAAAATACTATAACCCCCAAAAATAGGCTTTATAAGTTCTAAGTCTTTGAACCAAAGGTTGAGAATCTACTCTAATGGAGAAAGAACTTCATCATAAACATCCTAATTAAATGACTACATCTTATTATTAATGATGCTCAACTAATATCTAATGGTGATAGGATGATCCTTAGAGGACTTGCTTCTATTTAGACCTAAGTTACAATTATTATTTATGAAGTTCATGAATTTCAAATTTTAATATCAATAATCAATCCTAATCTGGGTCCTTGATATTATTCCATCTATTAGCTCCTCATTCATTTTAAGGATCCACTATTAGTCCTAGCTGGTTCTTACACTTGCACCCTATGGAAACCTCACATTCATCCTAAATAACATGATTCTCTAACCTTCTACATACCATCAATCTAATTTTTCATGGATCAAATTTGTACCATTGATATTATTCCAATTTAATGCACTTGTGACACTTTTTAGTCTCTCATTAGCTTCCAAGATCCACTAACTTATTGACCCTCACTCATCATTGATCTACTTCAATATAATTAAATGCATACTATTGATCTATTTGGGCCCATTGACATCACCAATTACCAAATGGCAGTAGATTTGATCCAAAATCCCATAATCTTGACACTTTTCAGCTACACATTCATCTTTGGAAGATTTGAATTTAAATGGCTATTTTTATAGCTTAAACTTGGCATCCCCATGCACATCCCACTTGAGATCATTCTCAGCTTCCAAGAATAGAGTGATGTCTAAAGTTTAAGATAAAATTTGATAACCATGTTTGAAAATTTGAAACATGTCATCTCCTGAGAGAAAAACTACCTCTTTCTTGATGATAGCACTCATCTTATCCTATAATAGACCACATTCAAATAAAGAATAAACTGAATGAAATATATCAAACAAATATAAATATTTTTTCTCATGAAACTATAGTTTAATTATAGATTTATGAAACTAAATTTTAGAAGAAAGCATATCAGTTCCTTGACCACAATCATGAGGTTGCAAGTCTTATTTTGATATCTCAGATTGGTCAATAAAATTTGTTTCATCTTCAACATAAAGCTGATGATTGAGCATTCCATCAATTTTAGCTTGCTCTTCATCTTCATTAACTAATTGGTACTTGTATTTTACTACTTATGAAAGATTTTGTATTTCATGATGGATGGCATATTGTGTATTATGAAATAAATCATGGAAACATCATCAACTTGTCCAGATAGGACATCTTTCTCTTTCACATCATCAACCTCTTTTTCTTGTGCTTGTTCTTACACTTGCATCTCAGTGTTTACCTTATATTTATCTTGCACTTGTTCCATTTTTACATCATTATGGATTATTGAAATATGTTTTTCCATACTAAGAGATATCCCAATCATGATTTCTTCTTCCTAGTCACTCAAGTCACCTTCATTTTCTATTTTTTTTAGTTGCATCTTCTTGATTTACCTCAAAAAGGAGAGGATATTTATTAAAGAGTGGCACAATAGACCCTTGAAAATATTTAGTAAGATGAGAAAGGTCCAAATAAGTTACCATAAATACCTTCACCTCCTCTCACAGTTTCATTATTTTTTGAATGGCTTTCCATGAAGGAAAGGCTCTAGGATTTTGAGAGGAAAGGAGTGGAGGTTGAATGATCTCTTATTTGATATTGAATTTAGAATCTTGGATTATGCCTAATTTTTCTTCCTTATTTATTTATTGTTGAATTTGATTCCAATTCATAACCTTAGGTTTAGAAACCTCTACTTCTATACTTGTTTTTGTTATGGGTGAGAAAGGAGTTTGTTATTGTGTTACATTTACAACTGTTATTGAATGTTGGAGATGTTAATTTACAAACTTAATTTTTTGGGATAAATTAGCCTCAAAATAATTGATCAATTGGTTAGATATGTCTCCCTACAAAACTAAAAATGAAGTCTCCTTTATTATCTATTGAGAAATAATGAGATTAGTTTGCTCAACACATACTTGTTCAATGTTTTGAAGCCTCTATTGGATAGACTTCTAGGTAGGAAAGTCAGACAAGGTCTAAATGGACTCTTGAGGGATATGGTAAACATTGGTTTGGAATTCATGAAAGGAAATTAGAATTTTTATGGGAATATACTATTTATTATGATGACCCTGGGGTTTCTCATAAACCACCTTCCTATCTTCAATATCTAGTATTAGACCTCCAATGTCTAGAATATCAGAATTAAACTTTGAGTGACCTTGCCTTATAAAAGATGCACATACCTCTTTAGTCCACTATAAATTTTATCTAATGCTCTAAATTTCATACTTGGAAATATCCTCTCTATAGCTCTTCTTAGTGTCTATACTTATCATCTCTTTCTCATAGTGAAATAGAGTTTTCTTGAAGCTTGAGATGGATTGATTTGGGGCTTCGTAGGTCTTATCAAGAAGACAATAAGACTCATAAGTGTTATCATAGGATTGATATGGGTCACCATACTATTGGTAAGGATCTATACATTGTTATTTTCTTACCATAAGGATGATAGAGATCATGGTAGGGATGATATAGGTCCTGAGGAAGGTAAGATCCATGCCCTTGATAATAAGGATCATGATAAACTTGATAAGGCTCATCATTAATTTGATACAATTATTAGTAAGGCTATTTAGGCTCATATGGATCATGATGATCATGTTGGAACTACTAATAAGGAGGTGAATGGTATGGGTATCCACCATAATTGTTCATATCAACCTCATATGTCAAATGAGATGTAAGAAATGATTAAAGTATTCAATGAGACATAACTAGGGTGATTACAAACATAATATTTGATTCAAAGTCTCCATTGGTGCTAACTTAATTGCTTTAAAAATTTAATTAGAGGAAAGACACACCAATAATCTTTCCACTCTTTTGGATCTTGGTCCCATCAGGTGTGTCAGAACCATTAGAGACCTAGATTTCACCCTAGTTGAGCAAAGGATTATTCATGTACTCTACTCAAATATAGTGCAACATGGGAGTGACCCTAGGCTATGATTTATCTAATCTTGGGTTAGACCTCTAGGATTTTTATTGAGACTAGATCCTCTGATGTATCACTTAGCTCATTTCCACTAAAACTTACTAAGTGATGGGGTGAAAAAGGAGAGAAAGATAAATAACAGGGAAATCTAAGATATTTTTGGTGATTCACCTAAATTGATTACTCATCCACTCTATTTGAACTTCTAAAAAACACTAATGAGATAACCAAAAGACCAAATCTATAACTCCAAATCTTTGTTATGCATCAGTTTTTCATGTAGAGGTTCACCAAGTGATGAAAACTTGAGGGAAGTGATGGAGAGGAATTATTCAAGGAACTAACTAGTTAATTTATCGACTTATTAGCTTAAATAAAATGCCATTAAACACTAACCATGACCTACATAACAAGATAAATTAGTTGCTAGGTAAGATCAAGACTTGACAAGGGAAATATTTATACCACAATGCAAATCAAACTAATATTAACACACTATACTAGAATAATGAAAACTAAAATATTCATCTATTCATCTCAAGAGGTTACAAATCTCAATCATGGTAGAGTTTAGTCATGCCCAAGAGAGGGATCCATTTCAAGGATTATAAGCTTGTATTTATAGTAGAAGGGAATGAGAGAGATGGGGAACATACATGAAATAATGGAGGAGTCATCACCAATAAATTTTATAGACATACCAATTTCTCAAGCTCCTCATGCTTTAATATCACTAGGACTCTGTGCCATCTTCTACTTGACTTGCTTATGAGGACAAAATACTCATATCTTTGGACCTAATAAAGCCATGACCATATCTAATTTGATTAGCTATATGTACTTTCTTGTTGAGGATATTTATGTTGAATATGAGATAATTGTTCATAACCATTCATATCTACCCCTACTTTAATATCTAAGCATAAGTCTTACTATATATTGAAAACTAATCTCATTTATTGGTTTTCATATAGCTATTATATCAATGGAAAACTTACAAGCCACATATATTATTTTTTAAACTATATTAGGTTTGAAAAAACCTATTATACCTCTAAACCTTATGGAATCCAAGGACTTGTTATCTACACAGATCTTATTTAAAGATCAATGATCACAGTCAGAAAATAATACTATGACCCTAGAAAATGGGCCCCATAAATTATAAATCTTAGAACCAGAGGTTGAGATTATGCTTTAATGATAAAGGAACTTCATCATAACCATCCTAATTATATGAATACATCTTATGCTTAAGGATTATCAACAATGATATAATGGTGATAGGATGATCCTTATAGGACTTGCTTTTTTTTAGACCTAGGTCACAATTGTTCGTTATGAAGTCCTTAGCTTTTAAATTCTACTATCAACCATAAATAATAATCTAAGTCCTTGAGATTATGCCATATATTATCTCTTAATTTGTTTTAGGGATCCAATATCAGTCCTAGATGGTTCTTGTGCTTGAACCATATGGTAGCCTTATATTTATCCTAAAAAACATTGAATCTTTAACCTTATGTGCATCATCAATTTACTTTTTCACTACTTGAATACATACCTTTGATTTTTTTCTAGTTTAACATGATTGTGACATATTATAGCCTCTCATTATCTCCTAAGATCCACTAACTTGTTTACCCTTGCTCACCATTGATCTACTTCAGTATGATTAAATATGCACCATTGATTTATTTGGGCCCACTGACATTGCCAGTTGTGGTATACCATTATATTTGATTTTAATGACCACAATATTGACACATATTAGTTGTGCACTCATCCTTGGAAAATTTTCATTTAAATATCTATTTATCATAGCTTAAACTTGAGGTCCCCATGTACATCCTACTTTGTTGGTTGAACTTTGAAACTTTATATATTGAGATAGAAAAGACATTGAGATATGAAATTTTTATGTGACTTTCTCACCATGAAAAAAATCATGTCCATGTAATATTTTGGCTCAAGAGGCTTTCCAAGTGCATATATCAAATATGCAACTAGATTTATTTGTTCATTTTTACATGACATTTAGAGATGGTCTATTCCATATTCTTCACTTGCTCAATTCATTTGATCATTCACTCAATCAAGAAAGTTATTAGATGATCTATCCAAGGAAAATCTTAGTATATGGGCTAAAATTGGCCAAAAATAACCCTTATTATCCACAAAAAAATGGCACCACTGAGTTATTTTATAAGATACCTAGAATGTGCCTCATGAAGATATATGATGTTGGTTACAAAGATTAAGATGATAGAGTATCAATGGTATTGTGGGCATATCACAAAACCCACTAGTGCCTAAATAAGGTTACACCATTTTAACTAGTGTTTGGTGTAAAGGAAATTCTATCAATGGAGTTCCTTTTTCATATTTATCCATTACATGAACTAGATATTTAGTTGACTAGGAATTATTGATTACAAGACTGGATGTCTTAGAGTGGTTGGATGAGGTGCACACCCAAGCAAGATAGAGATAATAGATCAAGAAGGCACACTAGAAGTTATGGCATGATAAGCATATTAAGCATAAGGTAATGACTGAAGGAGAATTGGTCTTTATCTATGATCCAACTACCTAAAGCACCTAAGAAAATTAAAAATTAGGTGGATGGGCCCATATACCATCCACAATATCTGATGAAATACTCACTAGGTATTTAAATGATAATTTACTAAAGCCTTATAGGTAGTATGATGGTGTTTGTGCAATTAGACACTAACTTCTTGGTCATGAGTTAGTTGTATTGTGTTGACCAAAATAAAGTTTGGTGCATGCCAAATAGTTCCTTATGTTTTGTTTTTGTTCATAATTAAGAAAATAAGTGGTGATTTGAGGCCCACCAAAAAATATATTCTAGTGATTTCACATATAATTCCATTCAAGTGAGTGAATTACAGATGCTTTCTAAATGCCTGAGGCTAGACACCTGCATTATAAACATGTGAAGTTTGCTAGATTAAAGAGGCACATAAGATCTTAATGCACAAGATTTATAAATCAAGGCACTTTGAGGCCCATAAGAGAATTATTTTTGTGCTTCCATGCATAATACCAGTTGGGTGAGCCAAGAAAGGTTACTTTTTAAGAACCCAAGGCTAGACACCTAAGTCTCTAGGCATATGAAACTCATTTAAATTTGAGTATATGAGCACCAAAAGAGAAAGAGATGCACTAAGGGTGATAGTGTAGAAGATAAAATAAAGGCACACAAGATGCTAGTGTGTGATGGATATAAAAAAATCACACAAGATGATCATGTGAAATATATCTAAGATGAGATTGAAGTGTTGGGGGACTAGCATAAGGGATTTGTATGGGGTAGGACAGGCCAAGGGAAAGAGAGGAAAACACATAGAAATTAAAAAAGATAGTAAATCATGCTTGAAATTAAATCACAATAAGAAAAAGTGGAACCATGGAGTTTGAATCATGTGCATGTGAGGTGCTACACCAAGGTTAACATAAGGAAGGTAAAGGTCATGCCATGTAAATAAAGTGTAGGAGAAAGATCATCAAGACAAGCTGACATCTACACAAAGTGAGGTAAGAAGTGAATGTTTGAGCTACACATCACTTCACCAAAAATATCATTATAAGAATTTATTGAGGTGATGGTGGAGGCACAAAGATCCACATTGATCGCATATATGGTACTAGATTTTTGTGGGTTTTAGTCAATTTCAAGAAATCTAAGCACCACCACACCATTACTCACCTACAATTAAAAGGGTATCTAAATTAGGGGTATAAAATAGCAAAGGGATGACTGGTTTAGGTTACAAACCTCAAGTTAATTTTGAACTAAAATTTAAAGTAGCTAACTAGAGCCAAACTAGTAAACCATAGCTAAAGTAAGAAAATGCTACTATAGTGAGAACTTAAGTACCCATAATCACCAAAAGTGAAAGATTGAATAGAAAAAGGAATTGTGTTTCCTTTGATATTGGCATAAAAAAGTGTGGGGCATGAGTTGTGTAATAAACAAGTACTATAAAACTAGAGTGACATCAAGGCCACCATTAATGGTAAGCAAAGTTTGAGAGATGAAGTTATAGTCATAGATCTCATGACTGTAAGAAGTGCCAACAAAATTTACAGGATTTGGAAAAGTAAATAGACCATGCTTCAACACTAGTTGGTTCATAATGGGGAATAAAATCATGATTTTTAGCTCATAATAGGCATATAAGGATGCCACGAGGGCATGTATGATAGAATAAGTGGCCATAGCAAAGAAGAAAACATATCTAGTAGAGGGAGTTAGCATCACTGAGGCTGATTTGGAGGCATTAAAAATAATGTCCTACCTAGAGATGTAGTTTCTTAAGGAGGTCTTGGTAGGAGAGAGGTGGGAATATTTTTTTCACACCTACTAGTTCAAAGAATACAACCACCATACCTCAATCAATGCACAAGACCTAACACAAGACTTTGTGGTTGATATAGGGGCCAAGATGGAAGTAGGCATGACATTATTAGATGTCTTCATCTGAGAAAAACTTGTAACCACTGACATAACTCAAATATATGAGTTACCATGTCTTTAAAAGCTAGAATAACTCATGATGTTCTTCCTCTTGTGCATTCACAGGGACCACTTCTACTTTTTGGGGAGGTACATGTGGTTGTCAATAAGCCTTATTGGATGAATCACCAAGCTCCTAAAATTTGACATAGACATCCACTAGATGATGTTAAAGTTGAAAGGGTTGTGAAACTCCTTGGGTAATACAAGGGAGGGTTTTTATTCAAAATCAAAAACATCAAGGACTTTGGAATGAGGGAATATGCATGCCTCATGACTTTAAATCTTTGCCCTGGTGGTTGGTGGACAAACATCACTAAGACCTACCTATGTATTGCCTACCACATGGCACAGGGGGTAAAATTTAATATATCAAAGTTCATTATAGAGGATATGTTGAAAAACACATTTGAGTGTCATACAATGTGATAAACCTTTTGGTGAGGGTCTATGTTAATTCTAATTATGATGGAGGAAATTAGCATGCCTGATGATGATGAGGACAACATTTGGGTCCTCCTAGTGCATAAGGAATCCCTAGTGCTAAAAAAATAAAACTTCACCTACCCCTTCCCTTCTCCCAAAAGTACAAGACCCAAGTGATGGGGTGGTATGCCTAATATATTGAAGCATTTGGGGAGGAATTGTTTATCCTCAAGGATCTCCCTCAGAACATGTTTGGAATAGAAACCTTCACCATTATGAAACACTTTTATGTAGTGTATTTGGCACTCATAGATGGAAATTAATTATGTTGTCTAAATCTCTCCAATGCATTTTAAACAAAATACTTCAAGGATTCAATAAAAAAAAATCCTAATGAACAATAGCTAGACATCCTAGTGAAGGTCATGGATTTGGAACAAATCAAGTTGCAACACCAATACATGTACCTACAACAAAGGATGAAGAGGATGACTCAGATTACATCAACATATATCCCATAAAAAATAAGTCATCCTTAGGCACATCCTCATGATATATTATGAGATAAAATTAAGAAAAATGGCATGATAATTGAGAAAGATGATGACCTCCCCCTTTATATTTGAAATGAAAGATTGCTGGCACTAGTAGTGCAAAATAAGTCTCCCCAAAATAAAAAGGGGGAGACACTTAAAGATATGAAGGATCACATTAGATTAAATATCACCTCTAGTGATGAATCCACTCCCTCTATACCAAAGAATAATCATATGACTTCACAATAGGGATTGCTTCACTCAAGAAAAAGGAAAAGAAAAATAAATCAAAAGGGCTAGTTGTAATTCCCATAATAACCTTGGTGGAGGTGGAGGTGTAAGAGGCATGTGAGGAATTGGAAGCATAAGAGGTATGTGAAGATATGGAGGAGGAATAATTAAGGATGAAATATTACATCATCTAAGAAGAAGTAGCACAAGAAGATCCCACTGCTAAAGAAGTTCAGGAGGCCCTCCAAGGTAGAACTACCACCACACTTATAGATGCAAGAAATTAACCTAGTGCCTCATCAAAAGATACCTCCACATAGCCTCTATGAATCAAGGATGAAAATATAATCTTGTGGAATAAAATGGGCTTTAATGTGGAAGAAATATAGATGGTGTTGGTGCTAAAAAAGAGAGGACATGAAGGTAGTTGGTATGACCCAAGAAGAGATTGAGAAGGTTAACGCTGAGGAAATAAAGGCCAAGGAAAAAGATACCTTTTCCCTAATAAAGAAGAGGAAGGCAAATAAAAATAAGGTTTAATAGGAAAGGGACAATAAATACAAGTAAGAGAAGAAGGTTACCAAAAGCATGGAACCAATGGAGGAGAAAGTAGTAAAGGTGCCTACCACCCCCACTAGAACAATAGAAGAAGCTACACCATAGGTGTGCCCAAGTAGTGAAGGGGAACCTAGAGATAAATAAGGTGATATTGACACCTTAAAAGAGGAAACAAAGAGTGATAAAGAAACCTAATAGAAATAAGAGGATAAATCTAGCACTGAGGAAGAAGAAGAACTAGACTAAGGAGACAAATCTGAAGAAGAACCCCTACTAGAATAAGAAGGAACCTCATAGGGAAGCACTAAAGAGAGCTCTAGCACTGATGAAGAGAAAGGAGAACAAAAGGAGTTAGACATCACTGAAGAAGAGGGTAATGATCCAAGCCTAATAGAAAAGGTGTAAAAGGGGTGGACCAATAAAAATCACTATGTTTTTGAGTACATACCCCCCAAAGCTACCACAAGGATTCACCAACATCTATCATTCACTTTTGATAGTTATATGGATAACCCTCATTTTGAGGTACCACAAAAGGCCATACTAGGCATAGAAGAAATAAAAGAAGGGAATGATTCCATTCTTATAAACCACATGTAATGAACCTAGTTAGGTTAGCCAACATACTCATCTAGATGGCCTCTAAAGTAGTGCAAAAAAACATCGTTAAAGATGTTAGAACTTCAAGATGGAAGAAGATCATACTATAAGTAGAAGAGTAATTAAAGGCCATGAAGTTTAAAATATAAAAATTGGTTGAGCACATATAGGAATCCAAACCATCCATCTTTGATGGAATTGACACTTAAAACTTATTATAGGTTGATAAGGTGTGCATGCTAGTAGACTAAATGATCCCAAGATTGAGGGTAGAGCTAAAGTGATAAGAAGAGGAGGACCCATGTGCCCTGATAAAATAGGATTTGGATATAAATATCAAAGAGGTGAAATAACTCTTTGAAAAAAGTTAAGAGGGCACAAATTTTATCGATTCCATCTTGCATCTTCTCCAACTAGACATCAATCATAGACACGTGCCTTAAAAAGGAAAAGGGGGAGAAGGAGGAGCTGATGACATAGTATATACTATGAGTAGATTGGATTGTAATGAAATAATTAGAAATATCAATGCCGTAAACACTCAAATTAAAAACTAGGAATAAAGCTTAGAAGCACTCTTTCATGCTTTGCAAACCAAGGCCTGCAAACAAGGATAAATCTTAGACAAAGGAGTGGAAAAAGATAAGGTAAACCTTAAATCCCTCTATAAGGAGTTGGAAAAGATGAATGTGTTCACACTCAGAGCCACCTAAATAGAGATAGAAATTATCATTGAAGAAATATATCTCACCATTAAGGGATTTGAGGACTTCAACACTGAACTAAAGGAGAGTATGCCAGAGTTCTATGCACCAAGAGCATTGAAAGACTAGTCTAATGGAAGACTAGGAATTTAGTATGGGATAATGTTGGGCCCATTTTTGTCTAAGTATAGATATATGATAACTAAATAGATTATTTTTTGTGAGGTGATAATTTGGAATGATTATTGTTTTAGCACCTTTTGTGCTAGCTATAGGAATATTCATAGATCTTGCACCATCTGGCAAGTAGTCACTTGGTGTCTAGGTTTTGTAGGGCATCTTTATAAGTGGCTACACATGGAGACTAGAGTGGAAAATGTGAAAGGTGATGGATATAGTGGAATTATCAACTAATTTTCTAGCTTAACACCTAACATGTGCCTTCCACCTTATCACAAAGATGCTACTTAGTGCTATAAAGCCAAGATCAACTAGTATGTAGATGATGTGACTTTGATATAGTGAAGCCCTATAGAATTGGTTCCAAACATAGTAAAGTGACTAACATTGAAACTTAAGAATAGAATGGATTCCTTTGAGACTCCACATTGTAATTCCCAAACTCACCTATGAGCCTCTAGTATTTTAGTAAGTTTAAATGAGAATTTGCTCTATTTCACTTATTATGTACTCCATTTATCTAAATAATGCTTAATAATGATGTCACCCTTAATTGAGTTTTTATCTAGATTATATGGTTATATTTATTTTCTTTGAATGTGGATTGATTATGTAATGTTTATAATATTTTTAATTATTAGATTTTTTATATGAATACTAAGTTACATCAAGCTTCAGTCCAGCCCATTAATGTCATCCCTATGTAAGTGATGATTTTAGCATATTATATATAAATTCTATAAGTGTAGGAAAGACCCCATGCCAAGTGATGATACATGTGCCTAAATTGTGAGCCTAAACATGACCATTAAATCTAAAGTAATCCCCTTGACCCATATTAACACTAAATGGTGCTAAGTCTAGTAATATAAAATCTTGTTCCCTTGAGATCCTAAAACTAGCCTAATATATTTTTGCACTCCTATGTGCATAACACATTCCTCGAATAGGTTTTGTTCCTACAAAAATTCAAACTCCACTTGGAATGTATTGTGCCAATAAATCTACCAATGCCATTTTTTCAATAACCAAGTCCCTTAAATAAAAAATTGTGACATGGCATGACTAGCCTAATGTAGGCCCCAATTATTTATCTATTGTGATTTGAGTGATTCCATAAGGATTTTTACTTATGTGAATTGATGTTGATGCAATGAAGTGATAAATGTTGAGCACTACAAGATTAGTCTAGGTTTTTTCCTAGTTGTAACAATTATATATTTGACTTAGATAGCTAGACAATTGCTTGATAAGTAAATGGATTGACCAATGAATTTTTTACAATAATTCTTGAAGATGTGGCACCTTCACTATAAATTTTGGTGATCATGAATGAGATACCATCATGGCTTCCTGAGGATGACTTTTATTATGCCATAGTTATTTTTAATTCATCACATACTCCTATTTTTTGTGAGGATATGTGATTATACAATGATTTTAATGAGGAACCTATTATTGTTGTACATTCTATTTTGAATCTTATTGCTACTCCTACTACTACATTTTTTATTTGTCCAACTTTGTATCCACATAATTATGTTCTTGGTTAATTTGAGAAACATACCCTTAGATTTAGATATTGTATACTTCACTCTATGGGATAAAATCATGGAGGTCTTGGTAGACTCTTATAGGATATTATATCTCCTATTGACATCAATATTTCTATAGGTGATATGTCTTTGGGACATCTTGTTCATAGTACTCAAGAGGAAGACACATTAATGGGAATAAAATTTTATTTTTGGGACTATCACACCACCTATGTAGATGGTTCCTTACATTATTTCCATCCACGTAAGATATATAGTATTGATCTTCATGTGGGGTAAAGGAAGTTATCCTTAGGGGAGATTCTATATGAATTCCTTCCTTCCTTCATTTCATTATTTTATCTCTTTAAATAATTTTTGGAGGGGACTTTTATTCCTATGATTTTTCTTCCTTTCTCTATTTCATGGATATATTATACTTGAGTACCTAATTAGGCCCTATTGTTTGGACTCATACTATGGATATGACACTTTGTTTTTGGATATTTTTAGCTCCTATAGTCACTTGAGGGGTAGTGTTAGAGTTGGTTCTCATATTTTCTAGGTTATATATATATATATATATATATATATATATATATATATATATATATATTTTGTTTTTTTTAATATTTTGTCCTTTTATGGATTTATCCCACATTGGTTAGTTTAAAGAATCATACTTGGGATTTGGTCTCTCTTCCTATGAAAAGAACTTTGGTTAATTGAAAATGGATATACCACACCAAGTATGTAGATGATGGGTTTATTGAAAAGTATAAGACACATATTATTAATTTTTTTCTCATAAGTCAAAAGTATTTATTACTCTAAGAATTTTTCACTCATTACCAAGATGGATTATGTGTGCCTTATACTTTCTCTTAATATATCATAGGGTTGGATATTATACCATATGGATATTAAGGGTTACTGAATATAAATTTATAGGAATAAATATAAATGGATTAACCTAATTTATTTTTTCACGATTATTCCCTTGTTTTTCAACTTTATAGGTCCCTCTACGGTCTCAAATAGGCCCCTTAGGCCTGGTATGAGAAGATGGATTCATTTATTCTCTATATTGGATTTCTTCATTACCACTCAAATCACACATTATATATCCAACATGTTGGAGACTAAATTATTATACTAATCTTGTAAATTGATGATCTACTTCTTATAGACAACTTTTCTTATCAGATTCAAGCTCCTCAACAAACTCTTACAACTATTATTATAAATTTTTTCTATTATTTATTTAGATCTTGGGCTTGAAATAATCTTATTGACATTAATTTTGAGATATTCCTAGGCATGTTAAGGTTGACTATCACCTTTCATGTTATGATTTTAGATCACACACATAGGTTCCTAGAATTAGTCTTTTGGTCAAAATGATTGGTACTCTAATTAGGGCATGTCACCTTGAAAAACAAGGGTTAGTGGCCTCAAGTGAAGTGAAACTAAGTTAGAATAACACTCTATCAATGGTCACTACTTATATATAAATATAATCTAAAGAGGGTCTCAGACCAATCTAGTTTTACCCCTTATGTGAGCTTCTATGTGAACAATTGTTTAATATTTTATATGTGAGTAAATGTAGTGATATATCTTATAAATTTATAAATACTAATCATGGGATACTATTTTAATGCATCATACCTATAAAAAGACTAATACTATGACTAATTTAAAAATAAAGAAGAATATGATAATATAGCTTAGTATTGCAAATGATTTTAATTAATATAGTGTGAGCTTAAGCAGTTTTTACTTGGCTTTTTATAGATAGTTATTGGTTCCTAATGAATGACCTTTTATTTTATATTTATACCACACCTTTTGAAATAATATACCAAGAGGGATAAATAAGACACATATTCTCACCCATGAATGTTAATAAATTTTAAATTTAACTGTTAAAAAGGTAGGGACACTAGTTTTAGATTGTGTTTACTAGCATCAACGCTAATGTCCTAATATGAATTATAGCGTTCTATAGGGTAAAAGGCTATTATGGATCTATAATTGTCTATGAAAGATGGAAATAAGGTTTTATACATATTATAAGGTACAATGATCTATGTAATCATAATGTAAGGGTCAGACTCTAGGATAAATACTTAGGCATAGTGATATGGAGAAATCAAAACTTTTGGTAGTAGTAAGATCATGATGTAAGTTTTTACAAAGAATGAACATCTAATAATGATGACAAGAAGATCAAACACACAAATATTTTGAAGTTAGAAATCAATAAATGAGTATAATCTATAAATATGTATCCATATAATGGAGATATACTTCAAAACAAAGGCTCAAAACTTATATCTCACTA
>JARHVA010007339.1:675000-703349 GCA_037957365.1 Torreya grandis | reverse complement strand
CCCCAGATTCCCAAACTAGGTCCTCAAACCCCAAGCCTTCCTTCTTTACAATTTTTAGATTAAAATTTTGAAATTTTTGCAAATTATTTGGAGTGTCAAAAATATTTTCCAAATATCTATTTTATTATTTATTATTTCATTTATTTTATTAATATTACTTTTAAATATTCTCTTTGGTGAAAGAAATAAAATCGCCACTAAGGCACTTCTTTTCTCTCATCCCATAGATCAATTTCTAATTTTTTCTCATAATTATGACAATGAATCAACAAATATACAAAAATGTACATTAGCTAAAAATATTTAAAATGATTTCATTTACAATGAATATAATTACTTTGTTGTAATGAGGAATATGATGATACATGTGAAAGTGATAGTGAAGAAAAAATAGATGCATCTTCTTTTCTCAAACCTATCTCTTTTATTGCCTCTTCTAAAGAAAATAATTTTGATAAATGGGAAAGATACTTTTCACCTCATTCTCATATGAAAAATTCACCAAATGAACAAATTAGTCATGCACTTCCAAGTGAACCTCTTATTGGTGATAATTTGTTTCCATGTGAATCTCTCTCTCTCTCTCTCTCTCTCTCTCTCTCTCTCTCTCTCTCTCTCTCTCTCTCTCTCTCCTCTCTCTCTCTCTCCTCTCTCTCTCTCTCTCTCTCTCTCTCTCTACTTATATGTTTAAATTACAACAATATAAACACAATAGAATCAAAATTAAAATACATAATTCAAATGATCTGTCTCATGCTCTTAACTCTACTTTATCAAAACAATTCCTAAATGATAACTCTCTTTCTCTTACTTCTCATATTGCACATGAAAATAAGGCATGCACTCCATTCTGGGATAACATAGATGCACATAATATTCCAATTTCAAATTATAATTTATTTCATATTATAAAATAATTAAATTGTTCTATTACACCCCTCACTAGTGACAATGGAAGTGATAATGACTTTGATAGTGAACATGCAAATGAATATGAAAATGAGAGTGGCTATGAACAAAATTTGATTATGATAATGCATGGAATAATGATGATTATTATGTACATAGTGAAGAAAAAAATGCATCTCATGCTTCTAAATCTTCTCTCACTCCTCCTCTCAAACATAATGCATTACAAAATGTTACTTATACTTCTATACATGATTCTATTTCAAATGATGCACATGTTAATGATAACATCACATACTTTACTCAATTAAAATGTGATTCAATAAATGATAAAGATACCAATTAATCTCCCAAGCCACCCCTACTATTGTAGAACCTATTTCCCACTCTTCACCCAAAGAGAATGGTAGCCCACATACCTCTATTAAGGTCTAAGTTACCATTACTCCAAAGGTTCAAGTGAGCACACCCTCTCTCTAAGATCCAATTGATAAATGTAGCATTCCCATGTCTAAAATTAATGATAAGGTTTAATGATTAAATGAACCACTTCAAGATGCTAATATACCATCCCAAGACATTATTTATTTAATTCATGTAGTTGGTGAATTATAACACCAAGTAAGTATACTTACCTTGGAAAATAAGGCTTATAAGTCTTAGATGGATTCTAATGATTTACATTGTTAACCCTCTTTCTAAGACATTTGTAAAAGATTCATTGCCTATTCATTTCCAGATACCATCATTGCCTCAATTTGATGGAACTAGAGATCCATTAATACACCTTCAAGCCTTTTATAAGGCTTTACCATCTGATACAAGATCTTTGATTCTACTCAAGTTGTTACAGTAGACACTAGTGGGTAATGCATAAAATTGGTTCTTCCATCTACTCCCTATTTGGTTCCTTTCACACATATGATTAATTGGAGGATGCATTTCTTAGATATTACATATCAATCATGGGACCTTCATGTTACATATGATAAACTTGCCACATTGCATCATAATACTTTAGATCCAGTTAGTGATTATATCTTATGATTCAAGATGTATATGTTAAGATTGATCTATAAACCAACATATTTAGATATAAAACATATCTTTATTAAAGGGCTTCATCAACCACTCCTAAATCATATACTATATCAGATAGAGTCCTCTTTCTAGAACTTATGTTATATAGTTCTATCCTTGGAGAAGAAATTGGGATTGATTTAGATTCAATTGATTAGATTACTCTAGATTTCTTAGCATTACCTCCATCTATAGCTCTTATCATTTAACATCCATCATGTACTAAACAAGATAGGAGATCATAACCAAAAAAGTAACTAGTTAATAATAGAGAGTTAGTATCCAAAGCACAACCTATAGTATGCACTACAAATAATAGAAGGAAGGCACCACTACAGTTTGATTCAGAACAAGATAACCAATATGTCATATTATTAGAACTACTTGATATGAGGTTAATCACATTGCCTTATAGTCATCGATGAGATCCACATCTCTTACATAAATAACCACATTAGCCCTTTTGTAGCTATCATCATATCTATGGACACAAAGATAATGATTATTATGGACTCAGGGATTGCATTAATAGATGTGTTGATAATGGCATTATAGCATTCAAATAGGGGGCATCAATTTTTCCTCTATCATGGATTCCTAAACCTCATCCCTCCATGGTTGAGTTATTCTAGGACATTCCTTCACTAAAATCATTGGTTACTCATTGTTAGAGTAATGCAGCTTCTAGGGTAAAGCCTCATACGAGATCTCCTATTCCATATATTCAAAAGGTTTGGAAACTAGTACAATGAGAATAACCTACATATAACATTGTGGTCTGAGGAGTACATAGTATAGCTCCATATATATACCTAGCATAGTCATAGGTATCTCAATAGAGTTTTTAGGGTCCTATCTCAAGTAGAAACCCACTATGATTAAGATTAGATGAACCCAAATTTTAGAGCACCACTTTAGAGAGATATTTACTATGGTCAAGTTTTTAGGGACCTATTTCACATAACAACCTACTATGATTGAAATTAGATGAACCTCAATCATAGGTTATAGTTCCATATTGATGTATTTCTCAAACATATAAATCATAGTAGAGGCCACATGGTATTATTTCATGTATCAATCCACTATGATTATGGATATATGAGCCTTCTTCATAGCACATAGTTTTAGTTGTATATCTAGTAAGGTTACATTTGGTAGAGTCTCCACACATAACTATAATTAGTACATATAAAATAGTATCATATATAGTACATGTTCCTACACAACATTAGTCGTATGGGCACTTTTTTAGTTGGCCATTAGGGTTTAGATAATAATATGCCATACATTCATATCAGTATTAGTTCATACCTTTGCATTATTGAGCCACTCTCAAGGAAGTGATACACACAACATGATCTCTTACATCCCCTTCTATTAAAAAATAATATCCCTACCTCCAAATAACCATCCCTATCCAATCTAAATTATCCAAATTTTGACCTTACCAATATCTTATTTTTCCAAATCTTAAACCAATTCACTTTGTTAAATTTTTTACCAATTATAAAACAAACAAATTTTTTGCTCACATATGATTAAAAATCAAACCTAACATCACACTTGAACATATCATGAATAATCAAATCACATCCCAAAATGCCATCTTATCAAACATATGAAACCTCAACATCAATACCAAATCAACTATTTCTAATCAACCATTTGCAAAAAAATATAAAAATATACTTCAAATCCCATTCCACAATACATGAGTCAAAATCAAAACAAGTATCCATATATAATGAAAATTTCAATACACATAAACTAGTATCAAACATAATAAATCATGAATTGGCATCAAGACCTCACTCTTAATCTCACTCTCTCCTCTAGTAATAGTCCCATAACCTAACCTAAAACTCAATGACCCCACACCTCCTTAGGCTATCATATGCCTCTTTTGATGACTCTCTCACTCTAATAACTAACCATTCTCCTCATGTAAGTCCATATATCACTTCTAAATATCCATGTACTCATCCATAATCCTCATACTCATTGATCCATAATTAGGTGGGGGCATCTTATGCCTATCTAGCTTAGCCCTTAGCTCATCTCTCTCTCTCTCTCTCTCTCTCTCTCTCTCTCTCTCTCTCTCTCTCTCTCTCTCTCTCTCTCTCTCTCTCTCTCTCTCTACATTAACATATGCAACTATCACTATAACATCCCTATAAAATAAATGATCATGAATACTAGCCATAACTATTGCTTGTTCTATCAAACCCTCTTCCATCACATCATTAGGTACATGTTGTGTGAGCTCTTAGAGTGTTGACTTAATGATGGTCTCCTAGTACTTATCATCTCCACTTCCTACCCCATCTTATGCTTTATCTTGAACACCTCCCACTCCACTTACACACAAAGTATGGCACTATGTTAGCTATATACTTTAAAATAAAACTAAAAATCACAAATTTGTACACAATTCAAAAAACATTGCTACTTACCTCCCATCATCTGAATAGACTTTAGATCCTCATACTCTAGAACATCCCCTCCATCAATAAGATATAATAGAGCCCACCAATGCCTAACCCACCATGCAGTATATGCATATGTATATCCAACATCATCCACATCAAGAATATTTATATCCATATACCATGCATCCAAAGGTAATGGTGCTAGCTTAGCCTTAGTAGGCCTCACATGAGCTCCTACCCTTGTTGGTGCCTATGAATTTCTTACCCACATCCATGCTATTGGGGGCACATCCTGTGGTACCCCAAATTATCTATTCATGCACTCATACTAAAAGTTATCATACACTCCAACCCAATGGTCATGTATCCAACATCTGACCCTCATATACCATAACTACACTTCATCCTTAGCGCACCCAAGAAATCCTCTATAGGGCCTCCATATGATATTATGAACCACTAATCTATCTAAAACTCATCTATAGTGATCCATCTCAAGAGACTGAATAGCCAATATACTCATCCACCACTCCTCAAATAACTATGGAGATGCCCACTCTAGCCTAGGTAATCCAATCAATCATACAACTACTATGTGCTCATAATCCTAATAATGCAATAAGGTAGCTACACTTACACCACCAATAAATGCCTCTGGTGTAAACCTATAAATATACCTATATATGTGGGAAAGCATATTCCTAACCCACAAGAACACAATGCCATATACCTCCACACTTCACACAATCTTATGCATCTTATATGCAATCGACACTTGAATCCCATCCATAGTGACAAATGAGGTCAACAACATGTCCAACCATTTTTGCAATTGAAAAACACTAGATTTTACTATAACTAACAACAATAAATCACTATCACTATCTCTTTGATTTATACCTAAAGACATACCAAAATAATACAAAGATACATGATCAATAACATCTCCACACATGTCATCCTACAATGTCACACACTATCTACTAATCAGCAAATGTAAAATACAATGCACATCCTCTAGAGTTATAGTAATCTCCCTTGTAGGAAGCCAAAAATTATATGTATCTACATTCCACCTCTCACATAGAGCAATAATTAGATACCTATCCCACTATACTATGCCTAGGTCACACACATGACCTAAGACTACCTTATTCATGATAGCCTTATCATTAGTATAAAATGGTAATAACCTCAATGTCTCCATCACCTAGACCATATAGAACTCTCTCATCTACACTTCACCCTAAAAACACTAAAAATAACATCTATATCAATCAACAATGCCAAGTTAAAAGCCAACATAGAAACAATAGTAACTAATAAATCTACATCTTAGAAAATCCTATCTATAAGAAAGTAGCATTGGGTATAAGACAACAACACTGGACAAGAGTGTTGCAACCTAGACATGAGTGCTAGAACCTAGACATGAGTGCTAAAACCTAGACATGAGTGCTAGATGTAGGACAAGAGCACTAAAACTAGTAATTTTTTTCCTAAGCTACTTTAAATATCTCAAAACACCAAAAATAGGCCTCAAAATAGAAAAAAATAAAGTGTTTTAGCTACTTACTAGGGTAACATCATCACTAACCTCAACTTGGGCTACCAACTACTCAAACTAGATCATGATAGGTGATCATCTCCTTGACTTATCTCTCACTCCAGAGCTCCGAATCTCAAATTAGTCAATACACAAATGAATCAAGAGTCAATATAATTTCTTATATTACCTACCTTTCTCAATCAAATCAAAATACCATTTTACCCATAACTTGAACCTCGTAACACCATTTTTCAAACCATTTTCTTCCAAAAAATCATGATAATGATACCTTTGACATCACTCAAAATTTAATTTATTATTACCTCATCTACCTACTATGACATGAGTATCTCTATATTCTTTTTATACTCAAACACACACCCTAGTCCTCACTAAGAAAAACATGTTCCACTATTCAACATTTGAGTCTAATCAATCAAAAAACGTCTCAAGATATTGACAACAAGCCAACCTTGTTTCTACTTATGTCACCAATCATCACTTTTGGATAGACCTCCTTTATCAAAAATTTCATCCCTCTCTCCAAAAGGGGGGCATCATTCCTACTATTCCTATTTCTACACCTACCCAACATGTACATCCACTCTTATAAGTGGATACACCATGGTTTGTACACATCTAGCAATTAGATTATTAGATTCAACTTAGATAGATGGAAACATATAGTGATTTAGATTACATGGGTCATTTAGCATTACTTAGGACATTCAGATGGATATAACTTTAGTTTATCGATATATAGACTATTCAGATAAATTAGTTTAGATTATATGGATTCATAATGACTTTGATATAAATACAAACTCAGATACTAGATTTGGGGGCATGTACATACTACATGTCTCACACATATAACTTCATATAAAATGACACAGTTACATTAATAGATAGCATATTATAGGCATAGTGTAGAGCATAGTGTTTCAGTCTCTAATTATGCACATGAGTCATGGAAAGATATGTCATTCCACATGTGGTTATATAGATTACCAAAATATATAGACACATCACTCACTTATGGGATTTGGGGGCATGATATAAATGTTCATGTTTTTCATCACTAAAGATTATATAGATGGAATGGAAAGATATGACATTCTCTTCTCACACATTAACCAGAGTTTTATATTACACCCAACTATACCTAGGTTGTCACCAGGTTAGACCATATGACCTTCTGTAGTGGTTAGTCCATTATATTACCCAGATCTAGACTACATGAGTTTGTGTAAGATAGAGGACATATATTGATTTTAGGCATCTAAGCATTTCTCAGTTCTAGTTCAGATATTCAGAGTGGAGGCATGATTGATTTTGATTTTCACAACATATATATTCTATACACACATTTCATATTACATGAGTTTGTTTGGGAGAGAGGACAAACATTGGTTTTGGGCCTTTGAGAGTTCCTCATTTTCAGCTAGATTTAGCATAGGGGGTAAGCATTACCCTCCTTCTCCATATTACATAGATTCTAATTTTAGATTTAGTAAAGGGGGCATCCATTTTAGGGATTCTTTCTTTCTATAAGCACTATTAGGCTCTCAATCCACTTACCTGGCTAAGAAGTGAGTTGGACCCTTTGCAACACATTCATCTCCATGTAGGTAGGTTCAGGTACACATTTCCTTTTCTTTCTTTTACTACAATAATTAATTTGATTTCATCATTAGAATAAAAGGGGAAAATGTATACACCTAAATTAGTCAAGCAACCACACATATCATGTCTTTTCATAGTCCTTTCACAAGAGAGTGTGACTGGAGAATATGATCCTTGTTCACATTAGCCATGTCTTTTGTTTTACTCATCCTGGTCTTGTTTCATGTTTGAGTCACATTTTTGCTTATTACAAATCACCTTAATCTTTTAAAATGGTTGTTCCACCTCAACCAGGTTAGATTTCTCATGCCAATATTATCCCCCAAGTCTTGATCCTATAGGATAGGAGCATTGGAATTAGACTATAGTGTTAGACCCTAGGGTGTCCATTTACAACACTCCTATCTAATGGAATTTTAAGTACCAATGGTTAGGTTTCCTTGCTTAATGAGTCCCAAACATTTCTTGACTTCATCCTTAAGTTTTGTTTGTATTTCTAATGTTATCCAAATGTGAATAAACTTCCTAAATTCAAAATAAAGAGTCACCTATATAAAGGACTTCACAAGGCATTTTATATCTAGCACTTACTACTTTGGAATAATACATAATTAAAAATTAGTCAATAGTATAGCTCAACATTCTACATCACACATAGAATTTCATGCTTGATCAAATAAGGGCCTAGGCAAAAGTTCATTCTTGCATCTATCATGCATATTGATTATGCACATTCTAAGAAAGAAATACATTTAATCTAAGACCCTAGCTTTGGGATTAATGTAGGTAGTGATCAAGACAATAAGGGTTCTAGATCATACGATCATACTTCCCCTAACCCAATTTTTTGCCTTTTTATTTTGATGTATTTTTTTGTTTCATGTGTGTAGATAGACCCATGGTTTAAATATTGAAACAACTCTATAGTGAGCTCTCTCAACATTCAACCTCCAAATTTTAATAGACAAGCTCACACAGGGATAGTAGACAAAACCCAAAAAACTTAGGTCTCCATGAGTAGTTTAGACAACAACGGTAGAAAAGGACAATAGCATCAGACCCTAGGGTGTCCTATTTTAGCACTCATATCCTTTCATTGAACTAAATCTAGTTTTAGGTTCTTGATATATTTCCGTTCTTGTGCAAGCATATTTAGCCCCTAAATCATTCATTTTAACCTATTTTTATAGATAAGTTCACTTTTTTCCCTATACAATTGATTTGATTAAATTGATATAAATCTATATTTTAATGTATTTAATTACATTTTCCCCTTTTACTCTAGACCCTTTATTATTTAAGAAATAAACCCTAGTTTCCCAAAAATAATAAAACAAGATGTATCATTTTATTATTAAATGTTGGTGACAAATTAATATTAGAATAATAAATTATTTCAATATTTATATAGGCTCATTTCATATTCTTGATGAACTTATTGATATCCTCAATAATTGAGTCAATTTTGCTTGGAGATGTGAATAATCCCCATGATTCTGGTTTCTATATCTATCTCTATCTCTACGATTATTCTAATTAATACTCATATTATTTTTTTAATTCAACTTCTAAAGATTTCATCACATGGTATTCAATGGATTCTATGTTATCATAGTTTTAAAAATTATTGGCTCCACACATACTATGTTGTTTAGATAACAGGATCCAAATGTTTCAATTTGTTCTTTTCTATCTTGTATATTTGTTTTGTAATTCATCTTCAAGCTGAAACCTTCATTTTATGCCTATTAATTATCTTCTTAGTCATCAAATTTTACATTAGTTTCATGGTTATGTGCTTTAAAGATTATTACATCTATCATAATCATGGGAAGTCATGAAATCTCTACATTGAATATTGTTTTTATATATCCTATGGGCTAAGTCCATGATATCATGCCACTTAACATGATCTCAGGACTATGGGGAGTCTTTTACTATTGACTGTACTCACCCTTCTAAACTTTGATTCATCTTGATGTGACCACATGCCATAATATTAAGACTTCAGGTGTAGACACCAAAATCATGTCTACCCCTTGGTCCTTTCTCCCCCTTTTAGTCCCCTTTGGTCTACTTAACCACTCCTAACCCATGTCTTGTTAATTTGAAATAATTATCTTATTTTAAGTTAATAATTCTCTCTCCCTTGCCACCTCACCACCCTAGGATGCCCTTCTTTGGATTCTCTTCATCCCCCCATGACCCATTTATGACCCCCATTTCATCCTCTCGCGTCCATTTAGCCACCTTCGACCATTTATTCCTCGAACTCGTTGACCCGGTAGTTGGGAAAATGGACGAAAGGCTATTTTTAGCCTTTTTCCTACCTTCCATCCACCGACGTTGGTCAACTATCGATCGACGTCAGTGATATTGCCAGTGTCGGTTGCATTCATAATGGTTTTCTGCATCCGTTATCCTCCCCTTTTCCCCTGTGCTACATGGGACTCTTGAATCTTACACTCAGATCAATCAATCGGCCAATCTTCAAACCAGACCTCTCACTCTTTCTCTCACAGGGCTTCTGCACCAGCAACAGCATCAGTCTTCTACACCAGCAACAGGTCCTCAACACAGGCTACATCAACAACAGGTACAGGTATCAGCAACACTCCTTCAATAAGGCACAGGTATGTATATTGTCTATGTTTTCATTATGTTTTTAGTTATTACTTTCAAGTAATATCCCCCTAGACCAGACTGTTAACCAAACCAGACCCGAATCCCTATTTCTCTATCTCCCTATTGCCTCTATCTTCTGTCTGACCATACACTCTGTCCATTGTCCCTGCAACTCTACCCAAACCTCTACACAGACCATTAACTAAAGCCAGACTCTCTCAGACCATCCAAACAGCATGAAAACCCATCCAGACCCCTTCTCAGACCTGTCCACAGACCATAGACCCGTCCACAGACCACAGACCCGACCGACGCTGGCTGCAGAGACCACTGCCCCCACCGACGTCAGCAGACTAACCGACGTCGGCAGACCTTAACAACCGACGCTGGTAGGACCACCAATGCCGGTGACTGTGACCAGGCTGATAGCAACATTCAGGTAAGCATTTGCTTCCATTTCCTTTTTAGTCTTCAATCATTTCAATCTTTTATCATTCTACCTTTTATCAGACATTACTTTTATCAATTAGTGGGTTGACATCCCTCAAGCTCTTGCTTCGAGGATCAAGCTTTTTCTTGGCAACCCACCATCTCCTCATCTAATGCCTTCTTTGTCTTAGTCTTTTTCTTTTGCAGGTGTCATCCTCCACAACCAAAGAGGAGTTCTCACAACGTCTAGATAACGGTGTGCATGACTTCATCCAGGTACATAATAGACCACAAACCCATCCATAGACCACAGACCCGACCAACGCCGACTGCAGAGACCACTGCCCCCACCAACATCGGCAGACTAACCGACGTCAGCAGGACCACCGACGCCAGTGACTGTGACCAGGCTGACAACAACATTCAGGTAAGCATTTGCTTCCATTTCCTTTTCAGTCTTCAATCATTTCAATCTTTTATCATTTTGCCTTTTATCAGACATTACTTTTATCAATCAGTGGGTTGACATCCCTCAAGCTCTTGCTTCGGGGATCAAGCTTTTGCTTAGCAACCCACCATCTCCTCATCTAATGCCTTCTTTGTCTTAGTCTCTTTCTTTTGTAGGTGTCATCCTCCACAACCAAAGAGGAGTTCTCACGATGTCTAGATAACGGTGCGCACGACTTCATCTAGGTACATACAAGCCTTAGACCATTTCTTCTCAGTTTCTCATTTTCTCTCTTTGAATGTAGAAAGCGAATATAGCATAGAAACATTCTGGCACGCCCGGTGGGACCTTAGGGTCTTCCTTGGGTTCCTTTTCTTTCTATTCATATAGGTGCATTAGGTTTCTCCCTTTTCACCTCTTTCTTCTCTTCTAAATGACATCATAAGAAGGAATAAAAAGAACTTTTCTTTCTTTCCTTGCATTTCAAACTAGTCAAAAGTCATATTCTTCAACCCTTTCTCAACTTGTTTTCATCCAAACTTAACATTTCGACTTGGGGCTTAAAACACATTGCATATCATTTCTGGTTGCTTGCATTTCTTAGTCCACACCTAGTAATTAATTAACCACATCATGAATTAATCGTATTCCACTTTATGTTACACAACCGAACCACTTACACCAAATCAAACATCAAACTCACCTGAGACAAGGCCTGACTAGGATTTCATCACCCAACGGATACCTTACGCATCCCAGCAATCCCACTTGGATTTCATCACCAAGGGGAAAGCCCACTCTGTTCTCTGGCAGAGTCTAATCTCTAAGGAAAGTATATTTTGTCTAAGCGAGACCAACTTATCACTAGGCTCGTGAAGTGAGGGGAGCTTTTTCTTAGGACCAGGCCATGTACGGAACCTAACCCAGACTCTTGAGCGCCTAAACAAACCTGAAACCATCCATAGACTACCTCTTCTAGGACCCATTCTAACAGCCAACCTCCCAAACATCACTTTAAGGCATAAGCCACAGGATTCTAAAATTTGATTCTTAGGATTTAGTGCTTAGGGTCTGCCTGTCTCCATCTCTATTTTTCTATTCCTATCTGCTTGTTTGAGCTAGTGAGGATGTTCTTCTTCCTTTTTTCCAAAAACTCTCAAATCTTTTGGGTTTCTGGAAACCACAGTCACCGGCATCATTTTTATCACCGACGTCGGCCACCTTTACTCGCCAGCATTGGTTATCTGACCGACGTCGGCCATCTTCATCACCGACATCAATTTTTCAACTGACGTCAGTCACTGTCATAGTCCTTTTTTTTCAAAATAGCAGCCTAAAACCCGACCCTTTTTCTACCAAAAACCACATTCTGAGTTTCTGAAACTAAAAAAAACATAGTTTCTAGAACCTGACCCTTCTTGCCTTGAATGGTTTTGATGCGCAGTCTAACCAAGGCTCTTCTTGACCACACTAGCCATCAACCGCTTCCGTCTTCCCCATCCACAACTAGTCCCCTAATGGAGTTCCACTCAGAGACCGAAAGAACTCCTACTCGACCGACTCCAACTCAGACCCCCATCATCCCTGAAGGGGACCAAGATTTCAAAAGATTCTTGGACCTCAATGTCACAGCCCTCCAAAACTATCTTGCAAGAAACCCAATGTGAGACTTTTTGGGTGAAGCGGTGATGACACTAACACCACCCGCTACCCAGCCTTTGGCCTCAACCATTAACCCGACCATGGCCAATACGCAAAGTTTGGCCTCCCCATCTATTTTTAGACTGACCTCCATTAGGGTTCCATTACCCCCTCAACCATACACAATTCAACTGAGTTCTACATCATACGAGAAATTGATTGTCTCAACCCCTCACACTCTTGCACCCATAGATACAGGAGTGTCTACCTCTCCTTTTGCCAATGCCACCACGCAACCGCCTTTGGTGGTATCTAGTCAACTTATGCCTTCTACCTTCATGACCCAACCACCCTTGGCCTCCACTTCTATCCCTGCGACTAGTTACACATACGTTGCGCCCCTACAAGCGCAACTGACTACGTCGTATGCCCCTTCTATCACTTTTCAAGCACCCTACAACCTAGGGGGTGCTCCATCCACCAATCCATCAGTAGATCTCATCAAAATGCTGATGGACAAAATGTCCAATCTCGAGACCTCTATTTTTGGTTCACGTAATGCTCTCTCGTATGAGCAAATTTGCAATGAACCCATCCATCCTTCTATCCCTATCTGACCATATCCCAACCAGTGGGAGCTTCCTAAATTTACTCACTTCCAGAGTAAGGAAGACCCACAACAACATCTATGGGCATTCAGACATGCCTACTATCTTATAGCCCACGACGATGCATTACTTCTACGCACGTTCCCCATATCACTTTCTGGCCCCGCCCTTGACTGGTATATCTCTATTACCAGACATTCTATCTTTTCATTCATTCAACTTGCCCAATTATTTCTTGACCATTTTTCTATCTACATCACCAAACAAGTCTCGATCATAGACCTCTATTCTATCAGGCAATTTGACAACGAATCAATAGTCGATTTTGTCACTCATTGGAGAGGCTTGATTAACCAGCTCTCCTTCTCCTTGCCTCAACCTGAGCTCATCGAGCTCTTTTCTCGAGCATGTGCCAGGCACATCTCTTCTACCTTATAGATTCAGACATTCTGCACTTTTGATGAAGCTTTCACCATGGCCCGAAAGCTTGAACTCCACGCCATTGAAGAGGATAAGGTCAAATTGCGTAATACTAATGCAAGAACTACTGACCCTTCTTCTTCTAGACCTTCTTCTTCCCACTCCAAGTCCAAAGGAGTGTCCAACACTATGGTCGTTAGATCACCATCCTCGACAATAACTAATCCCTCTCAACCTTCTACATCTCAAAGCATCACCAAACAATTCCAACAACTGTACATCTAGCGTTCATACACTCCACTTGGAGAATCATACGCTTCCATTTTGGAAAAACTTGTCAAGCAGGGGGTCCTCAATCTCCCTCCAATCTGACCACCTCAATTTGACCTTTAAAAGCCCTCCCTACATGGTACAGGGAGGCTAACTTCTGTCACTTTCACCGCGTCCATGGCCATGACATCGACAATTGCCAAACCTTCAAAAACATAGTCCAAGACATGATTGACAAGGGTGATCTCGTCTTGGACAACCTGAATGCCCCACCTAACCAACACATCGACATCTTCAAACAACCATTCCCAAATCATCCACCTACTCAAAGCAATGTCCAGACCTTGACCAATAGCTCCCACGAGCATGACATACACACAGTCAACATGGTCTCACCTCTTGTCCCTGACTAACCTCCTTCAAAGGTGGAAGACTCTTCTTCCCTTATTCCTCCTCCACAGGATGAAGAACTTTCTTCTCCTATTAGTCCTCCATCGACCTCTCTTATACTGGAGGATGCCTTGACCATACCTATGCCATTAGCCACACCTTCATCTTTCCTCCTACCAATGGAGGACCATACCTTGCCTATTCCTCAACCACAAGCAGAGGGAACAATCATCCATGCCCTCTGCCCTCCTGAGGAGTCACACTCTCCTATTTCTTCTCCACCAAGAGAAGACCCAGTCTCTCCACCCATTTCGATCGAGGAAGACCCCATCACGGTTTCCTCTTGCCTTTTGCCAGAGATTGCTACATCTCACTCACCTCCATCCAAATCTGAACCCAAACTCATATCTAACTTCACCTCACACAATGGTGGCCCTCAACCCAAACCAAAGAAGGCCACTAAACCACACCGGAGGACTCCTCCCCCACCTTTGTCATTACCTTCAATCTTGGGCCCGCATCCATCCACTTTAATAGGAGTGTTTCCCACTCCCATACTTCACAGAGGCAAGTCGCCTCCATTACTCTCTCAGCCCATCAGACATATATCTCCTCCAAACCATCGACCAATGCCTCCTAAACCAAAGTCATCAACCCCTACTACAATAAAACATCCAGACTCGTTAGCAGGTTCTTATGCCTTGTTGTTACGGCAATTATTGCAGCCATCTCACATTAATCTCCCGCCTCTTAAACCATATCAATCTCTCAGACCAAAACCACCCTGGTTTAATGACACTCAAATTTGTGCATATCATTGCACGCCTGGGCATGACACTGAGCATTGTTGTGCCCTCAAGGTTATCATTCGCCAATGTTTGGAGAAAGACACCCTTCTTCTTGACCACATTATCAACAAGCCTTCAACACTGCCCCACTCATCGACTCTCGGATCAAGACCATCTTGGTTTGACAACTCTAAATTTTGCCACTATCATCACACTCTGGGACATGACATAGAGCGTTGTTGCACTCTCAAAGTTGTCATTCGTCAACATCGGAGAAAGGATACCCTTCTCATCAAGGATCCTCTTAACCCCCCCTTTGCCAAATCATCAACATCGACCCATGCTTCTCATACCTCGTCACTTAAATCGGGATCTCCACACCAGACTATGGTCCATTTGCCACCTTTAACCCCCTTATTTGACATCAACACAATCAATCTGACCACCAAGCCTTATCCGACCTTGACCAATCTATCAAACATTCTCCCTACTCGTTGGGGGAATTCAACACTCATCCAAGCCTCGACCAACCTTTCGACCCAGTCTCGACCAAATATCAATCACTCTTTTAATCCTAAACCTCGACCAAGCCTCCATCAACCATCAATCAAATATCAACAAACATCAACCAGACATCGACCAATCATCAATCTAGACCTCAACCAGACCTTGATCATGACATTGACCAAGACCTCAACCAAATCTTGACCAAGACATTGACCAGACATTCACCCAGACATTGACCATGACATTGACCAGACCATTGACTAGACCATCGACCAGACACTAACCAATCATCAATCATGACCTCGATCAATCTCCGACCAAAAATTCAACCCAACCTCTTAGTCATCAACTAATCAACATCAATCAACATGTGACCAATCTCGAAGAGCCAAATGGGGCAAATTTTCTCCTAATTGACTCGGACCTTATCATAACGCACAAGCATGGCCCAGGGACTTATCAGAACCTAAGCCCTTTTATGCCTTGCATCTGTGACCATTCTACTGTTAGTCGAGTACTTGATCACTTGATGTTTTACTTGAGCTCGTCCCTTGAGCAATCCCCATCATTGTCATCCCCATTCCTTTCAACCCTGTTTCCCCAACACATTCATCAACCCTTTTTGTCAAGCATGAATGCTTTGTCTTAATAAAAGGGAACCCTTAAACTTCTAGAGGCTCGTCCATGGCTAAGAACTTTAGTCAACAAAACATGTCAAAAAATGGAATACCTATCATATCAAAGGTCATAAACTCTAAATATAGATTGCTCCCTCGAAGGACAGCTACATAGTTGCTGTATTACTAGACTACTCCCTTGAAGGACAACTAGGCCAAAGTCATATCAAAACATATAGAACAAAAATATAGACCACTCCCTCAAAAGATGGCTATGACTAAATATTTCTACAGATAACACTCTTTTTTAAAGCTTCCTGCATCGATTAGCTTCACAACATGACCACCAAGCAAAACAACATCCCAATGCAGACTTCCCACATCGATCAGTTTGCACCAAAAAAGAAAAAGAAAAAAAAAGATTATTATGACTGACAAGTTATAAAGTCATGGACATGCCTATAGTCGTTCTTGGGTCACCTATAAAAGGGGCAAGGTTCTTCCTGCCACCAAAAAGGGTTACCCCATCCTCTCATATCACAGAATTCATCCTATCACCCCAACATACTCAAGGGACTTCGAGCTCACTTAACGTCAAGTGATTTGATTACTTCTCTAGCACAACCATGGCCAACGACGTAATGCATAAATAGGGCTTTTGTTCCAACAACCCCTATCTATGCTCTCATTCTGGTCCTTGTCAATGAAAGAGCAATTTGCCTTTCACTTACCTTTCACACTTCGGTCACATTCAACCAAACCTTTTTCTATCCAACCAAGCCAACCCAAATGTTTTCAGACCTGTCACATCATCATAGTCCTTTTCACATAGTTTCTATGGACACCAACACACATGGAAACTATTGACCTGCCAAAATTTATGTTAAGCATAAACCAATACTTGCTGAAGCATAAATGGACCTCAATTCATTTTTAGCATACACCCATCCCACATATGGAAAATTGTTAGGGATGAAAGACCCCTCGACCAATGTTATAGAATACACCATTTAGAAAAGGCTATAACATCTTTTTCTCCTCATCATTCCAATCACATGACCAAACCAATCATCAACCATTTTGTCTCTTCGTTCAAACTACATTGGTCTGAGGCCCTATGACCGGGGCTATGTAGGCAGCACTCAGTTGACACGACATCATCTGGGGTTAGCTCAGCCATCCCGTTTGTTCATCTCTTAGATGGACAAACCCCTTTTTTTTCTTCTTCATCACTCAACCTTGACCTTGACCAAGACCAGTCTATCGACCACTTTGACCACCTGTCTACCACTCGGACCCTTGGTCTGAACTACATTGGTCTGAGCCCCCTTCCAATCTGGGCTATGTAGGTAGCACTCAGATGACACGACGTCTTCTAGGGTTAGCTTGACCACCCTATTTTGTTCATCTATCTGATGGATAAACCCTATCCTCTTTAACCCATGACTTGACCTCGACCACAACCAATCAATCCCTTCGACCCTCTTCCTCCCTCTTTGGGAGAACTACATTGGCCTGAGGCCCTACAACAGGGGCTATGTAGGCAGCACTCAGTGTTCTGAGGTTAGCTCGGCCACATTATTTCATCCATCCATCCACCTCGACCAATGACCATTGGAGATCATGCATATCTCCTCTGACCTTGACCACTTCCAAGGCAGCTTCGCCTTGGTTATTTTTGCATGTATGCTACCTCATGACTGGTTAGCAAAATTGTGTGCATACTACTTATGACTCTCACAAGTATAGGATTGAAAGCCAGTTAATCCACACTACTTGTGACTTTTTCATGTTTTTGAGAGCACTTCCTGAGCCTGGGATACCTAGAACACGATGACCATTGGAGCTTCAGCTTAGATTGAATAACCCGATTAGCTACGACTAATGCTGGGGCCCAGTTACTTCAATTTTGGCACTCCTCGACCCTCGACCTGCGACAATTTGACTTGACCATCTCGTGAAGTGGCATACGTGCAATCATGACTTTTGCAGTGTTCACACTCCATCTTCACCATCTTCATCCACTCTCTGTCAAATCAGCACTTGATTCCAGGTTTCCTTTCGTTGACTCCTACTTTGAGGGGGAATACCTCATCCATAATCGGGGCTACCAACCCTCCTATTTTTGTCTTGCAGTTCACTTGAACAACCAACAAGACAAAATCAATCTCATCCTACACTTGGGGCAATCAACTCCTATTTTTGTCTTGCAATTCGTCTAGAACAACCAACAAGACAAAAAGGGGCAAATGTAGACACCGAAATCATGTCTACCCCTTGGCCCTTTCTCCCCCTTTTAGTCTCCTTTGGTCCACTTAACCACTCCTAACCCATGTCTTGTTAATTTGAAATAATTATCTTATTTTAAGTTAATAATTCTCTCTCCCTTGCCACCTCACCACCCTAGGATGCCCTTCTTTGGATTCTCTTCATCCCCCCATGACCCATTTATGACCCCCATTTCATCCTCTCACGTCCATTTAGCCACCTTCGACCATTTCTTCCTCGGACTCACTGACCTGGCAGTTGGGAAAATGGACGAAAGGCTATTTTTAGCCTTTTTCCTACCTTCCATCCGCTAACATCGGTCAACTGTCGATCGATGTCGGTGATATTACCGGTGTCAGTTGCATTCATAATAATTTTTTGCATCCGTTATCCTCCCCTTCTCCCCTATGCTTCATGGGACTCTTAAATCTTACACTCAGATCAATCAATCGGCCAATCTTTGAACTAGACCTCTCACTCTTTCTCTCATAGGGCTTCTGCACCAGCAACAACATCAGTCTTCTACACTAGCAATAGATTCTCCACACAGGCTACATCAACAATAGGTACAGTTATCAACAACACTCCTTCAACAAGGCACATGTATGTATATTATCTGTGTTTTCATTATGTTTTTAGTTATTACTTTCAAGTAATATCCCCCCCAGACCAGACTATTAACCAAACCAGACCTGAATCCTTATTTCTCTATCTCCCTATTACCTTTGTCTTCTGTCTAACCATACACTCTGTCCATTGTCCCTCCAACTCTGCCCAAACCTCTACACAGACCATTAACTAAAACCAAACTCTCTCAGACCATCCAAACAGCATGAAAACCTGTTTAGACCCCTTCTCAGACCTATCTACAGACCACAGACCTGTCCACAGACCACAGACCTGACCGATGCCAGTCGCAGAGACCACTGCCCCCACCGACGTTGGCAGACTAACTGACGTTGACAGACCTTAAAAACCGATGCCGATAGGACCACCGACATTGGCGACTATGACCAGGCTGACAACAACATTTAGGTAAGCATTTGCTTCCATTTCCTTTTTAGTCTTCAATCATTTCAGTCTTTTATCATTCTGCCTTTTATCAGACATTACTTTTATCAATCAGTGGGTTGACATCCCTCAAGCTCTTGCTTCAGGGATCAAGCTTTTGCTTGGCAACCCACCATCTCCTCATCTAACGCCTTCTTTGTCTTAGTCTCTTTATTTTGCAGGTGTCATCCTCCACAACCAAAGAAGAGTTCTCACAACATCTAAATAATGGTGTGCATGACTTCATCTAGGTACATAATAGACCACAGACCACAAACCCGACCGACGCAGGCTGCAGAGACCACTGCCCCCACTGACATCGGTAGACTAACTGACGTCGGTAGACCTTAACAACCGATGCCGATAGGACCACTGACACCGGCGACTGTGACCAGGCTGACAACAACATTCAGGTAAGCATTTGCTTCCATTTCCTTTTTAGTCTTCAATCATTTCAATCTTTTATCATTCTACCTTTTATTAGACATTACTTTTATCAATCAGTGGGTTGACATCCCTCAAGCTCTTGCTTTGGGGATCAAGCTTTTGCTTGGCAACCCACCATCTCCTCATCTAATGCCTTCTTTGTCTTAGTCTCTTTCTTTTGCAGGTTTCATGGTCCACAACCAAAGAGGAGTTCTCACGACGTCTGGATAACGGTGCGCATGACTTCATCCAGGTACATACAAGCCTTAGACCATTTCTTCTCAATTTCTCATTTTCTCTCTTTGAATGTAGAAAGCGAATATAGCATAGAAACATTAGGCTTAGAATGTATTTAACTATTGCATATGTACTGGCCCTTCCAAATTATGATTTCGTGTGATGTAACCATGTGTTGTAATATCAGAAAGTTAGAGGTTATAGAATTTTTAACACTTAGAACATTTATGCACTTTTGTTGACCTTAGATTTTTGTGATTACACCACATGGATAGTTCATGTCTATCCAATTTGTTTTCTTCTACAACCTTGAGTGACTGAGATCATGTCATGTGGAATGATCTCAAGACTCAAAATTCTTTGACACTTAGCCATTTTTAGAAGAATAAATTTTATTTGATTGAAAAATATCATGCCACATAACATGATATTAGGACTTATCTACATTCAAAACTTTATTGAATTTATAATTTTTTTCATTTTCACTTTTCAAACAATTTCAAACCATTGATATAGCCATGTGGTACCTTTGCATTTAATCTTTCATCATAGGCTTGCATTGTTTGAATTAACACCTTGAGTCCTTAGTTCCTATGATGATTCCACATGGCATAATTTAAATACTTTTAGGCTTCAAGGATTCTATACTATTGGTGAATTTACACTTCCTTAATCTCTAAGATCATGTCACATGGCATGATCTCAAGGCTTCATGTCTTAGGGCTTTATACTATTATTTTACTTAGATCACTCAATTTATCAACACGTGGAAGAACCATAGAAGAATGTGATCTTTTAGGACATTGAACTATTGACTATATCCATTTTATCTCTGGGTGCCTGATACGTGGCCATGTCATGTAATCTTAAAATTTTAAGGCTTGGAAGTCTCAACAATTTTTGAATGAGCCCCCTACAGACTCTAAATACTTGAGATTTTGACATCAGGTAGAGATCGATGGATCAAGATTTTTTAGAAGATATCTAAAATAAAATACAAAGGAAAAATCACATGGGAAATAATTAATAAGTTAGTTTATGAAACCATTCTAAATAAATCCCTATAAAACACAAAAAATTATATTAGCAAAGGCCTAAAAGGGCATAAATAAACCCTTATTTAAATGAAAACATGTTTAAACAAGCACCAATTTGAGTGAAATAAATTGAATTGAAAGATATATGAATATTTATAATTGATAATATGACCATTTAAACTATAATTTTGACTACTTATGAAAAAATAAAGATGATAATTCAGCTTTGAATAACCCAATAATGAAGTCCAAGTCCAATGAAATAAAAATAGAGAAATTAGCCCCTTTCCAATTTAACCCCTAGAATATGTTATGCTTTAATAATTAAGGCACAAATGTTTCAAGACAAGATCTTGAAGTGGATAATGAATAAAATAATCTAATTTTGGAGGATTAAAAGGTATTTTTTTTCAAAGAAATAATAATTATACCCTTAAGGCATTCCTTGGAATTGATCTTAAAATGACATGAAACACCTACAACTAGTCATGAATTAAATCCAAATTTGCCTACAAGCAACCTCAATGGACCAATTCTTAAGCTTGAACTCTAGATAAAGATTATTTATCAATTTTAAACAAATGGTCAAGTGAAGACTAGTCATTTTCATCAAACCAACTTGACACATGAGTTAAAGACTAAAAATAATGAAATCCTTTCTTATAAACTTGAAAAACATTCTTTAATGAGGCCATGTAAGTATGCAAGAATAGAAATAAGAAAAAAATATGTTAAATCAAGAGGGTCCCCATGTGATATTTGAATATGGGGCATATTAGACCCAACACAAGTGTCATATAACAAAAATTTTCAAGAATGAGGAGAGAGCCCAATGATCCTATTAAAGCCTTTAATTTAGTATTTCAAAAGATGTATAACTGAGTTGACAATGAATATAAACCCATTACTATGTTATCCCTTGAAATTTTAAAGAATACCTTAGAATCTATGACATTTTTATTTATTTATAGAGCACATCACATCACTTCACTATAATTGGCATTTGTTAAAGCTATTAATATTGATAGACAATTAAACTCTTAGTTACAAGCTTTGGCCCCACCCAATACTAGTCCTAATTTTTCATCCCTCAATCTTATTCCAAATTCTAATTATAATTTTGTGGCTAATAATTAAAACCTATTGTATACATAATTTTCTCTATCCCATGTTTCACCTAAATAACACCTCAATTTTTTGAATAATCATGTGTCTTCACGTAATTAGCAAAATAAGAAGTAGTCTTTGATACTAGTTAATATTACTACTACCCAAGGTATTGCTTATGATTCTATAAAATTAGAATTGGATGCTATCCAACTAATAGTGTATAATATGATTAATGAGTTCCATAGCTATAGAAGTAAATAGGAAATACCAAGGGGAATAATACCAATCAAAATTTATCATATCAAATATACAACAAGCCTTTTAGTAGATCTACAAATAACACATAATAGTAACCACTTAATAATATGCTTGAAATAAACATCTTGGAAGTAAAACTACTCATTGGTGTTGAGTCCAAAATATAACACAACATGATGAGTTGGATTAAATAAAATTCTAAAATTCTTTTGAGATCTTTAATAAGGAAATGGATAAATGTGAAGGTTTTTGAAATCAACCAAATCCACCTCCTTACACTACTCTAGGTCCTTCTAAAATAATAATGGTATTTGAGACATATGATTTTAATTTATAGTGGAAGATGAAGATGAAACTAAAGATAATAAAGATGGAATCCATGTATTTTAGTAATTTTATAAGAACAACTACAACTTGAGGAATAAACAACATTCTACTACTTTGATGCCTACAAACAATAGTGCTACTACTCCTCCAAATCCTAAGGAAAATAACAATTCACATTCTCCAAAAATAAATGATAATAAATAAAGTACAAATCCCTAAACAAAATATGACTATAATATATTCAAAGATATGAATAATATTAAGGCAAGTATTAGTATTCATGAGCTAGCTACTGAAAAAAGATAATTATTGCTCAAGTTATTGACTAGGATACCATCCACTCATAAATCAAAGGATGCTCATACCAGCATGTTTATTCATAAGGGAAATCCTAAGGTACCACATTTTCTACAAACTGTCAGAATGTTTAGTAATAATGTGCATAATTGTTTGGTATACTCATGTGCCTCAGTCAATGTGATGGTTACAGTTATATGTAAGAAACTAGGTTTGACCCCAGATAAATCCAAAAGAGTGGTCCTAAAACTATACAAGTCCTCAATACAATGTGTTTTGTAATTGAAAAATGTACACATACAACTTGTATCTAATCCATATGTACAAAAATACATAGACATCCTCATCATTAATATCTTTGAATCTAGTGGATTATTGCTAAGTCATGATTGGTCAAAGACATTAAATAGGTACATGGAAACATATTTCTCACATATGTGGTTTCCATGGAAGGGAGTATCCAATAATATCTGAGTGGATTAGGAATCAAAAATGAATTACATAATTACAAAATATAATGCCAAGAATAAAAAATTTGACTTCGCATCCTCATATGAAAGTGTTTACACATTCATTAAAAACCATCAACCTCATGAATAATAATTTGTAAGTACTTCATAGTTATGGAATCTATACTTTGACGGTGCTATATTGAATAAAGTTTATAGCATTGGCATGGATTTGATCAACCTAAATGAAAAAAAAAATCTAGCCCCATATAAATTACAGTTCCCATACACCACTTATCAAGTAGAGTATGATGTTTTGATTATGGGCTTACAATTTTGACTAAAACACAATGTCAAGAACATACATATATTTAATGGTTAAAAAATAGTTGTCAACTAGATCATACAGAAATATCAGTGTAAGATTTCTTACTTGAATAAGTATAAACAAAGAGCCTAGGATATGATATAATCTTTCGAAGCATTCAAAATTAGAACTAGTCCAAGAGAAGAAAATCAAACAATAGATTCACTAGTAGCCTCATTTGACAACTTAGCACCACTCCAAGAATGTCAAAAGTAAAATTTGTCTATGGAGCATATCCCTTTCCCTTCTATCTTAGAAAATGTGGATAAATTCTAGGTATTTGTTGATGATCAATAGATCTAATAGTTTATGAGTAATTATGGAGCCTTTTAATCCCAAATAATAGATAATAAGGATTATTAATCTATGAACTTAGAAGACCTAGGAGAAGAAGGTGTCTTACAATTGAAAGAGAATCATATAATGATGGGAATGGTCACATTAGAGCAAGATTTTGACATGGATCTATAGGATTATAATTAAGAATAACCCAAAGTAAGTGAATCAAATTTCACTAAAGAGAATTTAGGAATCGATAAACATACTTAGTATGTCAATATTGGTCTAAGTTATACTGAAAGTGAAAAGAAATTGAAAGGTTTAATGATAGAATAGAAGGATGTGATATCTTAGACATATGAAGATCTAAAAATCTTTGATCCTAGGGTCATCACACATACTATCTCTTTGAAACTAAAACATAAGCACTTTAGGTAGTGTTGAAGGCTAATAAATCCAATTTTAGATCCTCTCATTTAGACATAAGTTCAAAAGGTATTATCTAGTAAGATTATGTTTCCTATCATAAATTACACTTGGGTTGCTAACTTAGTTCCTATCAGGAAGACAAATTGAAAAACTAGGATATGTGTCAACTTTAAGAACCTAAAAAAAGCATAAAAAAATGATAACTATTCTTTTCCCTTCTTGGATGAGGTGATTCAGATGGTTAGTGGTTCTAAGATGATGTCCTTCTTGGACATATTTTTGGGCTATAATCAAGTGTTGGTAGAAACAGATAATAGGATGAAGATTGTCTTTACCACCAAGTGAGGAACTTTTACATATAAAACACTGTATTTTGGTCTAATTAATGTAGGAGAAACCACACAACATACCATGGAATATGATTTTAAGAGAATTGTTGGAAGTGCATCATCATCTACATAGATGACATTGTAGTAATTTTAAAAAATAAAATCAATCATGTAGATCATATATAGAAGGTATTTGGTAGATGCATAAGATATGGAGTATCTGTTAATCCAAATAATAACATATTTGGAAATATTAAAGGAAAATTGTTAGGCCAAGTCATTACCAAATATGGGATTTCCATTGACCCATAATGAATCTAGGCCATTTCAAAGATAACATATCCAAAAAGAAAGAAATAATTGAAGTCTATTTTTGGAAAGATAAACTTCATGAGGAAATTCATTTCTAGATTTGAAGAGATTTTCAAGCCACTGAATGCCATGTTGAAGTAGAATGCCAAAATAGAATGGAAAACTAAATCCAAGAAGGAATTTCAAGATATTAAGACTAATATTTCTCAAGATCTAGTTCTAATTGGCCCTAATTTTACTAAGGATTTATTTATTTATTTATTCATTTGTTTTAGAACACATTATAAAAACAATAATCACACAAATGGTAGATGATAATGAACACCCAATTGATTTTATGAGTAATAACTTGAAAGAAGTAGAAAACCTTCAATGACCCTGATAAATATACAAAATATTTTTATTATTGTATGGATATAACATGGAAGGCCATGAAATAAATGTATAGAATCTAGGAGAAAGCCAAACAAGATTTTTTAGAGATAAATTATTTAGGTCCCAAAAGAGACGATAGAAAATGTATAGAGTGCAATAAATAAGTTATATGACATCTTGAACACTATAAGAACTTCCAGGGATGAATCTTAGCCTTAATTGGGAAGGGTCCTCACCTTTTGGAACTAGTAGAAATAATTAGAATAGAGGCTCAATTTATTGGTATCCTATCCTATAAATAATACCTATAGTCACCTAAACCTCATGACTACCCAAGAGGCTATATGAGATTTAAATTATGTGATTCATAGAAGAGACAATGCCTATGATTGGCACCAAAAGTTAAAAGCTTTGGTAGAAAAGTTTACCAATCAAGAAAGAGAGGATATAAAAAATTTGGGAGAAATGAGAGTCATGAATGTGATAAAACCTAAAGGAAATCTAGTGAATAGGCCCAATTTTGAGGGATCACTTAAAATAGTTGTAGAGAGCTTCAAAGTTAAATTCAAAGGCACAAAGTATCATACTAATGAAGAAATTTTACAATTGATTAATTCTGATAAAGACATAATGACTAGGGTAGAAAGCATCAGATCTTGAGTTAGAGATTGAGAGATTGAGAAAAAAATACTAAATGATGAAATTACATGAGTATTCAAGCCATCCATGCTCAATTTTGCTATTATTAATGCTAATTTTGACACTACATATGTGTTATATGAATAAATCAAGGCTATTTGAAATTTTGTTTCCACCACATAGAACACACTTTCAGGGAATGAAACTCACATGGAAATTAATAAAATGGTGAGTATTTATACTCATCCCACTAATGTCACTAAAACATTAATTATTTCCACATCACTAAATTTTTTTACTTCATCTAATTTTTCACATACTAGGCTACAAACTACTTTATCACTACATCAACCATGCATCCCCATTCTTATTCAGATGGTTCCAATATGGAAACACAATAAAATATAAATATGCATTTTCATGTACTCTATTTTAATATATATTCAAATATCCTTTCTATTTTGAGCATATATATATATATATATATATATATATATATATATATATATATATATATATATATATATTGTAATTATGTAATTTCGGTCAGTTATCTTATTTATATCCTATACATGCATTATTTTTCATGAATTTTATAATTAGAACTAGAAATTTAGACATTTATTAGAGGATGAGGAAACACCTCCCCAATATATATATATATATATATATATATATATATATATATATATATATATATATATATATATATATATATATATATATATATTTGTATCCTCCTAATTCTAAAGGGAGGATATTTTGTGGATGTCAAGATAAACAAGAACTTATATGAATTGTTCTTCAAGTTTGTATGGATGTGCAATTTTCCATTCTTATCCAAACCTATGATTCATTGAATAAGTTCTATTATTATGGAATTTGTGTTTGGGTCGTGTAGAAGTGTTTATTTGATATAGTTATTCATATTATGAAAATAGCTAATTTGGATGCTTTTATATTTAAATAATCATAATCTCCCTTTGTAGATGTGCAAATTCAAATACTACATCTATAATAACCTTTAACTATTAGCACTAAAGTTTACTATATTTTGTTCCCTTAGAATCTTAACTATGTTTATTCATTTTATGTGTTAATAGTAACTGGAAATAATTACTAGTTTTTTGACTACTTGTCTAACCCATAGTGCAAGGTCTATTTTATAAGGGTTTCATTTGACTTTGATTCACAAACCTTCTTTCCTACCCTGCCCTTCTTTATTTTTTAGTTTATTTTGATCCCATTCACCTTAGGTTAGAATCACCCACCTATTCACCCATCTAATATAGGTCTATACTCATGCCATATATGAACCATATGAGGTAAACAACTACTATGCTCACTTATATTCCACTACTAGGTTTCTTACAAAACTCAATACCCTATAGCTTATACCTTAGAGTGAACATTTTTCACTAATCCTAAAATGTTATAGGTTACCTTGTAAGATTCTTTGGTGTGTATAAAATTTTATACACTATTTTTAATTATATATCATCTTAGTCTTGTGCATTTAGAAAATACTTATCATGGATGTACCTTAAACTTCTTGGCATTTACTACTACCAAAAGGCTTGCATACACTATCTCTCTGTGCCTAGTTTTTTATCTCTTATTTATACCAATGTTATTTTGATGACTCAGACCTTTTATCTTTACCATAATGTTATAAGCCTACTTTTATGCCATATATACAAGTTCTGGACTTGGACCTATTTTCTAACTACCCAAACACTTGCATCCCAGTTATATGCCTACATCATTTTAAGTGTCATATCCTAACACAAGTGTCAAGTGCCCTAAAATCATCCAAATTTC
>JARHVA010007339.1:420000-670000 GCA_037957365.1 Torreya grandis | reverse complement strand
ATCCTCAAATTATTGTCCTCTATCATTGACCAAAGGCCAATGTGAGAAAAAGATTGCAATACTACCTTCAAAATTTATGTGGAATGTTCTCAAATGTAGTATGATATATTTTCTATTATAAAATGTTTTTCTTCCCTTAGCATATATTTTCATATCTTTTGTTTTGTGCACTACCACTACTATGTCATATAACCCCAAAATCAATAGTTTTATAGAATTTGGTTTTACTAACTCCTTTAAAATGTCTATAATTTGTTAAAAAATAAATAAATCATTTATAATATTATATTTTAAGAAATTTAACATGGAAATATTCTACAAAAATGTTTTACATGTTAGTTGGATCATTAATTTTAAATAAATATCCACTAAGTAACATAAAATTCAAGCTCTTGATAAGGTTTTTTGGGAAAAATTTAGATCATCATTGTTGATGAGATGTGGACAATTTAAATATATTTAAAATGTAATACAATTTACTATAATCCTTATATATTATGGTATCTTTAGAGGCTTTAGATAATATTTTGTATCTAAATTAAATGATAATTTAAATTAAAAAAATTAGATGTACTTCCATTGTTATTTTGAGCAACATATTCATAGTGTGTGCCATGATGCAATAGCTAGAAATATTTATGGAGGCTCATCAAAACCATTCAAATAATTCTTTTGAAGAAATTGTAAATATAGTTTATAGGTTGTAGTTTGATATAGTCTAACATAAAGGTATGAAAAAACTAGAAGTATATGCAAGAAAACTTAGATGGATTAAGAGAAAATTAATAAATGGGGATTGTTTTTAACATAATGGGCCCACTTATTTCCACAATAATATTATTATATAGTTTGACACTTAAATATAATGTAAAGTTAATATGACATGTTTTAGGCTTCAAATTTAAAAAATATTTGATATTATAGTTCTTATCAAGCAATAAAACATAAACTATCCCCTAAAAAAACATCTATTAATTTTTGAAAGAGATGAACAAAGGGTTTGGGAACAAGTGAGTAAGTCAAATGCACATGATCACATGATTTTTGATGCCATGAACTCATAATTTATAAAAAAATGAAGCCAACTATATCATTTTTAACCAAATATTATAAGTGTTAATTACATCTTATTCTCTAATGTATGCTCAATTTGCAGTTGTAATTCCTAAGAAATAATATCTAAGAATATTATAATAGGATATCATTATTTCAACATTCTTTTAAAGTTCATTAAATACATAATATTATTGCTAGAGTTATCTTAGATACAAGCATATTAATACACAAATAGTAATTTGGGTATGCACAACATAAGTAAAATATCCAACTCATGAGAGGTTTATTAAATGTTGCAAAGATTTGAGGCATAAAAGATTGTAAGGAACTTTAACTCAATCATTTTACTAATCAAAAATCAAAACTCAAGTACAATGAACATTTCATCAAGCTAAGTTAGCCTAGATCAATACATATCATAGTTTTGTATAGACTTTAATCAAATGAACTTGCTCAATGCTTATTATCAATTCATATGAATAGTTTTAAGCATGGATCACACCTCAAATTCTCAAATATTAAATAATGGTACCAACATGAATCACCAAGCTTTCATTTCCAAACCAAAGAAGAATGAATTCAATTAATAAACATAAAGAAGTTGTAAAAAGTGTTTCAAACTAAATGATCCTAATTCCATCTTACAATCAGTACATATGATCCAATGTTATATTAAATGTTATTCATTACACTAAGCATTAGGATTGAATATACATGATGTTAATCAATATAATTTCTTATACGTCTCAACCAATCCAATAAGAAACAATGTAAGCATAATCAATGATGCATTATTGGGTTTAGATTTACGGAAATTAAAAAAATAATGTAAAATATCAAACATTATAAGCTATTTCTAAACATAATTGAATAACATATTCATCTCTTATTCTAAGTGTAAAAGTGTAGGATAAGACAAGGGCAAATAACTTTGCTAATACTTCCAATACCCAAGCTGATGCACTATATTTTTTCATCTTCTACACTATCTATCTGTACTGTCCATAAATAAAAAATCCAATTCTAATGTGTTTAAATAGACCATGATCAAAAAATTAAAATAAATATAATTTAGATATTGAAGTATAAGAAATTGTATAATTACAGTTTTAGAGAAGGGATTTAACCTTTTTTGGCTTTTTTGTAGTTTGTACATTTGCACTCCTTCATTGAACATTGTGGTCCTTATTAACTGCAAGGTAAAATCTAATATTTCAATAGTAAATAAAAATGATCATAATAAATTAATTTGATATTATTATCTAAGAAAAGTGTCTTAATGTAGAGTTTTACCTTGTATTGTTTTTGTGGAGGTGTCAAGTTACATAGCTATCTTGGGTTATTTTATTGGAGACATAAAGTTGTAGCACTGTGTTGTGAACTATTTTAATGAATAAATAAATAGATTAAATAGAAGAAAACATATTTTATCAGTATTATAAATAGTTGGTAAATAACAAATTCTATAAACACTTAATGATTTATAAAAATCTGCATGACCTTATCTTACTTTCTTCAATTTATGATGATGTATGTTGATTCTATTTTCCATTAGTATGGTTTCATTACTTTCATCCAATGCCAAGAGTGTTACATGCCAAAATATTGCTAAGATTTTAGTTTTGAAATATAAAACATGATTGGAAAAAAATTCAAAATTTTACGCACCTAGTATTGATTGAAGCAATGGTTATGGTATTGGTGCCCCTCAATTTGTAATAAAATTTTAAAATTGGACATTTAAAATTATTTGTTATTTAGTTTTTATAATGAAAGATAAATTTATTTTCAATTGTGTACAAGAATGTACTAATACATCTCATGTATATACTCTTAGCACATCACATGTATTTGAATTATTAAAAGTAGATATTAGACTTTCTTAGAAGAAGTTATCTATCTCATTTTTGAACGGACTTCTCATTTTGTTTGAATTCATCATTTGAAATGTCAATATTTTTATTGATGTCAACACCTTTCCTCTAATTTACTTTGTTTTTAGTGGAGGATGAAATCTTCAAGCTGAAAATTAGTGGAATATTGATAAAATTTGATCCCTGTAATAATAGCCTGATTGAATCTATCACTATCTGGATCCCAAATAATGACACATGTATTTGTGATATATTGAAAATCACCAACACACAGCTTTCCCAAAGAGCTATGAATACCAAAAAATGGTCAAATTTATGAGTGATGAATACATTGAAATCCCTAATAATAAATTTATTAATTAAAGATTGAAGAAATAATTGAAGATGTTCTTCTTTAAAATATTCAACGACATTCAAAATATCAATAATTATCAAATTGATATACATACCAATAATTAACATTGTCTTCAATCGAAGATGTTATTATTTAAAATATTTAATGGCATTCAAAAGATAAATAATTATCAAATCGATATACATACTGATATTTAACATTGTACTAAAATATTTTAGAGTGGATGATAAAAGATATGGGGGGTTGTAATGAAGATATAAATTTCTATGTCTATCCCTGTAAGCTTACCTCCATCACTATCTAGATTATTTGTAAATATACTTATTGAATTTGGAATTAATTCTTCCCAATTTTTTTTATTTTTTGATATATTTGGTTCAAGACACACAAATCATCCAACCTTTTGGCATAAATTTTATAGTGTTCCATTACTTCTTCAGGTGAAATAATCTATAATTTTTGATAATATGTTACTTTGTATCTTTACATTTTTGTAACAATTGTCCATGTTGTTGTACCCAAGGGTTATTAAGAAGGAAATAAACCCTATTTATAATAATTTTACTATATATTTTTTTGTTTGTCTGAAAGCCTTTGAATATTTATAAGGACTATTGTATAAATAAGATTCAAATCTTGTTTATCTGAGCTAGGTAAAGTACCACTTTAAAACAAATAAAATTTGATAGCAAAACAATCCCAAATATGTTGTTCTATGAAAATAAGGCATTTTCTCTCATACAATTATTGTGATAAGTAGTTCATTTGTGTGAACAAGTTTTTATCTTGTTCATGTATTTCTTCTATTTGTTTTCCTATTTCAAGATTCTTCAAACTCCTTAACTGGATAAGCTCATGTGTAAATCGAACTCTTTCAAAAAATGAACCCTTATAAATTGTTTTATTGGCTTTATTATATTGGTTATGTATTTTTTAAACAATATGGAATGGAGTAATTGTTTTCAAAAATCTATCCCCTCTAATATAGCATTTTTTCCTCAAAGCTATGGAATTATACTCTTCCTCTGAAGTAATTATCTTTTGTGTTGTAATTATGTGTTGGATATCTGTAATTTTGAATCTTAAGATGTTTTTATCCAACATTTTAGTAAGGATTTATTTTGATTCTATAACAAATTGAGGGTTATTTAGATCAAAAGGAATAAAAAAGGTATCTTTCATTGGAGCCTCATTATGTGTTATTAATGAATGAACTATAGCATGCACCCCTCTTTCATTCAAATTTATTATTTTGATATTACCATACCAAAAATAAAAAATCTATACATGAATGTTCAATTCATAATTATTAGAGAAAATGTACCATTTAGAGAATTCACTATGTGTCTAATTAGAATTTTGTTTCAACAAAGGTGTATCAACCTTTTGTATGATCTTATATTTATACACTAGAATGAGTTTTGGTATATCTTTTTTCAAATATATAAGCAAATAAGTCGCCCTTATTTGTTTTGTTTTATTTAATGTGAATTATATCATATTTTTAGGATAACTTAGATACATATTTACATGGTGGAAAGATGAATAAGTTGGTTTCCCTTGTTCATGTTTTTCCTTCAATATATTTTGTGTTATAAGAACCAACTCATATCTATCTATCAAACCATACATTACAAGGTTATCATAGCTATTCAAATGAAATTCCAAATGTTTCACAATAAGGATAAACATTCATTTTTTAATGGGACCTCGTCTCATTTGTTCAAACCGTCTAGGGGATTAAGACAAGGGGATCCTATATCCCCCGTCCTGTTCATCATCATGGCAGATATCATGGGTCGCTACCTTGGGGACTTGGTTCAAAGAAGATAGTACAAAGGTCTGAGACCCTCTTCGCATCATTTAATTTGCTCTCATGGGCAATTTGTGGACGATACTATTTTTATGGGTCAGTCTAAAGTCACTGAAGCAAGAACTCTTAAGGAAGCCATTAATCTGTATACCTCTGCTTCCGAACAACTGATTAATTGGAATAAAAGTGTTGTTTTCTTTAATAACACCCCTGCTTATAGACAGAACAAAATTGCTAGAATTCTTGATTGTTCTATAGGATCTTTTCCCTCCACATACCTTGGTCTCCCTTTTGGATTGAAAGCCCCCGAAGCTTTTTGGGAAGGTCTTATTAATAAATTTAGTAAGAAGTTAGCGGGATGGAAAGGCTGTCATCTTAGTCAAGGAGGAAAGTTAACTCTCCTCAAAGCTAGTCTTCAAAGTATACCTACGTATGCATCGAGTCTCTTCAAAATCCCCTCCAAATTTGCTGAAGCAATTGAAAAAATCCAAAGAAACTTTCTTTGGTCTGGATCTGAAGAGAAAAGGAGAATGCCACTTATAGCATGGGATAACATATGCAAACCGATTAAGGATGGTGGACTTGGCATAAGGAAAATAAGAAGTATGAACACTGCCCTTCTAGCTAAACAGGGGTGGAGGATTTTTCAGGAAAACAATGAATGGAGTAAAATTTGGATGCATAAGTACTTATTTAAGGCACAGTCAATCCATGATTTCTTTTCCACTCCAGTTATTTCTCATCCGTCTGCTATTTGGGGGGCAGTCCAGGGAACAAAACATGTTCTTGAAGAAGGAAGTGCATGGAAAGTTGGTAATGGTAAAAAGGTGAAATTTTGGGAAGATACCTGGGTAAGAGATAAACCTTTACAGGAAGAAATCCAAGATAAAGATGTTATAGAAAGATGTAAACAAAGAGTGGGCACTATGGTTAACCATTATTGGCAGAACAACACTTGGGTAAACCTCACTGACTATGATCAAGATCTCAAGGATATTCAACTATCCCTAAATGCTATATCCCTAAATCCTAACCAAGAAGATAAAATTGTTTGGTATCAGGAGCCAAGTGGACAGTTTAAAGTCTCTTCCCTCTTCATTCCTAAGGGAAATGGCAGAAAACCGATTTGGACTAGAGCATGGATCAAGGGGCTCATCCCTAAAATCAAGTTCTTTTCCTGGACCCTCCTCCAAAACAAAATTTTGACCTTGGATAATTTACAGAAACGTGGAATCAATATTGTTAACAGGTGTATTTTGTGTAAGAGAGACCTTGAAGATAGAGATCATCTGTTTGTGAATTGTTCCTTCACTCAGCTTGTTTGGAAGGAGGTTCTCAATATGTGGGGTATTACCTAGGTTCATCAAAAAAATGTTGAACTTTCTCTTAAAAGTTGGTATTGCCCTTCAAATAATCCTGAAGTCATCTTTTTATGGAAAATTACTCTTCCCCATATCTGGTGGGGAATATGGAAGGAAAGAAATAACCGAATATTCAGAAACAAAGAGCTCCCTGGATGGGTGGTTGGCCAAAACATCATTAGAGCTCTAAAGGAAAATTTTTCTTCTCAAAAAAATCCAAGCTCTAATCTAAATGTGGATAATCCCCTGAGGAAGGACATTACTCTCGGTAAACATGATAACCCCAGATCAGATGTGACTTGGATTAGTCCGCCTCAAGAATGGATTAAAGGTAATTTTGACGGTGCAGCAAAAGGGAACCTGGGTAAGGCTAGTTGCGGTGGTGTGCTGAGAAACCATGTGGGAATGGTTATTGATGCTATTGCAATTCCCATAGGTATATCAAACTGCCATATTGCTGAAGCTACAACTGCTCTTCAGACCCTTAAATTAGCTGTGGATTCGGGATATTCTAAATTGTGGCTCGAAGGGGATTCATTGAATGTTATTAATATCCTTAATAACAAGAATTCAGTGTCTTGGACCATAGAGGACAAGGTTAAAGAGATGAAAATTCTTTTGAAGAAATTCAAAGAAGTAAAAATCACCCATACCTACCATGAAGCCAATGGTGTCACAGATTGGCTTGCAAATTGTGCCGTCTGGGAGGGGCAGAAAGTGAGGTGGGATGAAACCTTAGAAAGGAACGTGGACTTCAAGGCGATCATTCTTCTGGATGCCACACATGCGAAGGAAGGAAGGATTGGAGCGTATCAACATCTTAATGAGTAGGAGGAGTGGCAGCACGGGGAAAGAAACCCAATTATCAAAAAGCAAGGCCCTTAAGAGGGAGAAGCGGACCCTAAAATGCCATAAACAAATTCGACGTCCAAATCATTTTGATAGCAACAGGAACCAGGGTAACATCAATAGCAAATGGGATTCTAATAAAATGAGCATGGCGCGGGAAAGAAAGGGTGAACCTCGTAAACAGGAACCCAAGAGTTGTGCAGACTGGAGAGAGAAACACCAAGTATGGAGAATCTTGCAGAAAGGAAATGTCACGAACTACATGGAAAGGCTTCACGGTTATAAGCCGCACATCACAACGGCCTTCTTTAAAAACTGGTCTGATGACAGGGTCACCCTGCATGGCGTTACTGTCAATTTAACTGAGGATTTTCTTGCAGAGGTTACAGGGTTGTCTATGGAAGAAAATCAAATTTTCAAAGCAAACCAACATATCGAATGAAGCATTCTGCAAATTCCCCAAAATGGATGAGGAGGAGCAGAAAATAGTTAAAAATGGGGATTTTTATGATTTGGACCAGATAAAAGGGATTTGGAGGGACGTCCTAAGCTGTATCAGGGAATATTTCATCCTGGATGGCAGAAGTAAACGAGTGCATAAGTTCCACTTCGTTTTCCTCAACCACTTCAGGCATAAGGTAAGAATATCTTTTCCTTTCTACCTTCGCTACTCCCTGATTCAAAGCCTTTATGCTCATAAGAAGAAAGACTTGCGCCCTATTCTTCATGAAGGTCTTATTCTGCTCATTGAAGGCTTTTGCAAGAATAGGGCATTGGTAAAGAACCCCAAACAGGGGAAAAACAAGTTGACAGGAAATAAAACGGATGAAAATGAAAGCAGAAGAGGAAATATTAAGACCCCTAATCCCAATACATAGAATGCAGTAGGAGATAGGGGCTGGGAGAGAATTGGTGAACCCGTGGAGGAAAAACAGGTGGAAGAAGATGGAACAGAGAGCTGGGAAACCAACTCTAGTAACGACGAAGAAGGACCTGAGGATATGGAAAAAGATAAAGTTAATACTGAGGAGGACTCTGTTTCCAGAACATAAGAGAAGGAGGAAGACCAGAAAGACGAGGAGGATGACACTGTCTAGGAAGATTCTGGTGAGGACCCAATGTCAAAGAACGAAAAGGAAATCCCAGTCCAGGAAAATATCCAAAACATGGAGATAGATATTGAAGAAGGATTCAATGAGAGGGAATTAAAGAGCCAAGAAGACTTCTTTGAAGAAGCTAGAAATAGCCCAAACGAAAAGGCTGAGGACTGGAAAGGGAAGAAACAGAATGAAGAAAAACACACCCCTTTGATTTGGGTTAACAGTAAAGCTGAGTGTTCTTCCCAATTAGATGCCTGGCTGTGTAGGGAGACCATTGATCTAAAGAAAAAAGTGGAAACATTGGAAGAATCAATGAAAGCTTCTTGGAACAAAGTAAATGACATGGAGAATTAGTTAAGCCAGATCCCTGTGAAGCTAAAAGTTTATGAAAACAACCTCTGGGAGCTTATAAAGGAAAATAGAAAGAAAATGGATGTAGTAACATCCAACTTTTGTGCAGCTGCTATCAGTATTGGGAAACGTGCCAATGAGGAGACAAAAGTAATAGAGGGCCCCTGCAAGAGGACAAGGCAAAGTTCCAGAAAGAAAGACACACAAAAAGGAGACTTGCTGGAGGCTGCCACCCGAGAAATTGCTTTGAAAGAAAAAGAAGCCATGAAGTTGATCCTGGAACTGGATGAATAATCCAGTCTTTTTTCGGTTAAGAAACTGGTACTGATCTCTGGTTTTATTTTGCTAGTTTTCAGTTAGTTGTTCTTTCAGACTTTTGTTCTTTGGGGCCTGTTTGGCTGTATATCAATGGTTTCAGGACCATTCTTTTTCTATTTTTACTACTTCTATGTAGTGTTTTAAGGCGATGCCTGTGGACTTAGTTTGCTCTTTTTTGTTCTTTGTTAAAGGGTTTCGGGGCCCCTTCAAAACCTGCTTTAACCTCTAATCTAAAACATTCATTTTTTAAAATTCCATTTTAGTGGATGTAAATTTATTAAAATTAGTTGTAACACAACGAAGTATCCCCTCTTATCTATTCCATACTTCTAGTTAGAATTGAATGGCATCTTCAAGTTCATCCTTATTAAAGGCAAGGACTACTCCAATCTGAGTACATTCTTTTCTAGATATAGAGATAAACAAATAAATATATACATGCATATTTGTTGGACTAAACAAATCAAAATACCAGTCACTAAAAGGAATCTTATTACTACCATAAAATGGAAGGTGTCAATGTGGTTTTAATTGAAGTTTTGGTATTTTATATTGTACTATATCAAAATTATCTATGATTGAACCCTTATTATACCTTTTAAGTGTTTGAATTTATTTCTCACATGAAGAAATTCTACAAATTAATTGAAATTATGTCAATATTAATAATTTGTAAACTCTATGTTGCATATTATATCACTTAGGCAATTATTTATGACTAATTAGTGATTAATTGTATATCAACAAATGTGAATTATGAATTGAACTATAAAATACATATTAAATCATTGTAGGATATATTTTATGGTATCAGATAATGCTAAATTAAAAAGTATTGGACTATGATAACATAAGTTTCATAGGTTTAAATAATATATACACATTTTTTAAAGGCAAAACAATGTTTACTTATTGATGATGATGAATTTGGTAGCCACGATGTCTCTTGAGAGATATCTTGATAGTTTTCTCATGGAAAATACATATCATATCTCTAGGTTGATACCTTGAGAGATGTCGTATATTTAACAAAATATTGATAGAAGTTGTTGGGGTTTGAAATCATATCAATTTATATGCAATCAATATGACCTGAAAGACATCTTTGAGATGTATAATGTAATGATAAATGTGTAAATTTTAATTTAATTTATTTCCTTTTGATATAAAAGGTGGATTTTAAAAATAATTGTTTTAAATGTAAGAGGTATTTTCAAGAAGACACCATGAATATATTCTTATTGACTTATTGATGGTTGTGGATTTGGATGCAGAGCTATCTCTTGAGAGATACCTTGAGATCACATTTTATAAAATTTTGATAGTATATGTTAGATTTGAAATCACGAAATTTTGATTTAAGGGACAAGTTTTTAAAACATATAATTTTTATGCCAATATGGTATAAGGTCTAGGTTTTTGAAACATATGATTTTGATGCAAGATATATCATCTAGTATATACCTTGAAAGTAATATTATTCCTATGTTGATAGTGTTGGATCTAAGGGCCAAAGTATATCTTGATATCTACCTTGAGAGGTAACTTATTTTATTAAATTTGAGTACAAGATGTTGTATTTGAAGTCATTAAAAATTAATATAAAGGGTGTGTTCATAAAACATATAATTTGAATCAAACTATTATCATCTAGGATCTACTTTTAAGGTCATACTATTTTATTTTTGACAATGATTAATTTATGGCCAAAGCATCTATTGAAAAATAACTTTCTAGGCACCTCTTAGGTGATTTGGATGTCACTTTAAGAGGTTTATTTTAATTTACTTGGTTCCTACCTTTAGAATGTTGTCATATGTGATACCTCTCAAGGTATATCTTGAAATATACATTGTAGATTTCTCCCATTTAAAAAAAATTAGATTTAAAATGTAAAGTTTGAAATCATATCAAATTGATGTAAGGGATAGTTTTGAAAAGCATATGATTAAGATGCAAGAGATTTAAATGAGATATCTTGAGGGTAGTATTATTTACATGTTTATGGTGATGGTTTTAAGGGCCAACTTATCTCTTTAGATTAACCATGATAGGTATGTCTCTAGTGAAACATTGAGATATATTTTATGGAGATACCTTTTAGGTCTAAGGTATATATTTAGAGATACCTTTATGGTATCACTTTCATGTTAGTTTGATATATCTCTTTATTTTTTATAGAATTTGGTTATAATATGTTAGATTTTAAACCATTTGAATTTGATTTAAGAGGGTGTTTTTTAAGATGTGTAATTTTAGGGAAGATATACCTCCTCAAAGATACCGAGAAGATATTAATATTTACTATTTGATGGGTATAATTTTTTGGGTTAATGTATGTCTTAAAATATACCATGAGAGGCATATTTTAAGTGATACCTTAAAGGAACTTTTAGTACATTAAATTTATTTCCTATGAGATTGTTTCCAAACAAGATTTCGCTTTTCACATTCAGAAAGGAAAATGAGAAACTAAGAAGAATGGATGAGGGTTTGTACATACCCAGATGTGGACTTGCGCAACAGATTCAGATGATAGCAGGAACTCCTCTTTGGTTATGGAGGATGACACCTAAAAGAGAAAGAGACTAAAACACAAAAATTGTTAGAAGTCTAGAAAGTGGACTGCCAAGCGAAAGCTTGATCCTAGAAGCGCAAAGACTTCTTAGAGGATGACAGTCCACTGTTAAAAAATAGAATATTGACAAAAACAGAAATGATAAAGATAGAATGAAGAAATAAAAAGAAAATGCATACCTGTTATGCAACAATCTGCCTTACAGAGTCACCGACGTCAGTGGTTCTACCGGCATCAGTCAAGGAATGTCACCGACGTTAGTTAATCTATCGACATTGGTAGGGGCAATGGTCGAGGTCGGTCGGGGTAATGGCTAGGGACAAGTTTTAGGTCTGGTTTTTAGTCTACAAAGTGGTCTTAGATTCCATTTGAGGGTCAGAGAGTCTATTTTTGGGGTCAGAGGGACTGTTTGGAAGTCTGGGCAGGGCTGATTGGGCTGAGAGTATGGTCTAGAAAGGGACTGAATGAGTGACAGAGGCAGAAAACGGGGAGACAAGGGTCAGAGAAGGCCTTTCAACCTCTCTGAGAAGGATAGGGAAGGTTGTAGGTAGTGGTTTTGCTTAATATATGAATTCAAAATAAGAACTAAAATGAAAAAAAAAGGAATATTTACCTCCTGATTGCTAAAGGAAGAGTGAAGGAAACCTGTTGCTGATGCTATTGACGGACCTACAATACCTTTGATCTCACAATCTGGAGTTGTTCCTGTAGAGTACCTGTAGCTGGTGGTGTTTGCTGTGTGAGAGGGAGAGAGAGAGACAGAATGCCAAGTGCAAAAGAGTTCATGTTCATGGGGGCAACAACGGATGTAGAAATGCATTTTAATGGTCACCGACGCTAGCAAAACTATTGACGTCAGCCAAATACTGACCGACATTGGCAGAAGAAGAATGGGGACAGAGGCTAAAATTAGCCTCCCTCCATTCTTACACGCTGCCAGGGTCAAAATGGTCATGGGAAAATGGTCAAGAGGGGCTTAAACAGACGCGAGAGGAAGGGCTAAGGTGGGATTTGGGTCATTAAGGCATGGCATGAGGTGAGGGGATCCAAGGGAAGGAATCCGAGGTGGCATGGGTGAAGTGGCAAAGGGGCTACCAAATTAAAATATTTGATTATTTTAATTTGATAAATGAGGGGGCTTAGGACAAGTGCTAGGAATATGGACTAAGGGGACCAAGGGGGGAGGGTGACCAAGGGGTAGACACAATTTCGGTGTCTACATTTGCTCCTTTTTGTCTTGTTGGTTATTCTTGACGAACTGCAAGACAAAAATAGGAGTTGGTTTCCCCAGGTGTGGGATGAGGTTAATTTTGTCTTGTTGGTTGTTCGAATGAACTGTAAGACAAAAAATGAAAGGAGGGTTAGTTGCCCCGATTATGGGATGAGGTATTCCCCCTCAAAGTAGGAGTCGAGGGAAGGGAACCTGGAATTGAGTGCTGATTTGACAGAGAGATGGAAGAAAATAGTGAAGATAGAGTGAGAATGTTGTAATAGTTGTGAATGCACGTATACCACTTCACGAGATGGTCAAGTCAAATTGTCACAGGTCAAGGTTGAGGAGTGCCAAAATTGAAGTAACCAGGCCCCAGTATTAGTCTTAGCTGATTGGGTTATTCAATCTAAGCTGTAGCTCCAATGGTCGTCATGTTCCAGGTATCCCGGGCTCAAGAAGTGCTCCTAGAAACATGAAAATATCACAAGTAGTGGGGATTAACCGGCTTGCGATCCTATACTTGTGAAGGTCATAAATAGTCTATGCATAATTTTGCTAACCATTTGTAAGGTAGCATACATGCAAAAATAACCAAGGCAACGTTTCTCTTGGAAGTGGTCAGGGTTTGAGAAGATAGTCACGATCTCCAAGGTCGATGGTCAAGGCAGGTCAAGATAGATAGCTAGTCGAATGAATGGATGGATGAAAGAATGTGGCTGAGCTAACCTCAAAAGACTGAGTGTTGCCTACATAGCCCTTGTGTGAAGGGCCTCAGGCCAATGTAGTTCTCCCCAAAAAGGGAGGAAGAGAGTCAAAGTTATGGATTGCTTTGGTCGAGGTCAAGTCATGGTCAAAGGGAGAATGGTTTGTCCATCAGGTAGATGAACAAATGAGGGTGGTTGAGCTAACCCCAGAGAACATCGTGTCAATTGAGTGATACCTACATAGCCCCGGTCTTAGGGCCTCAGACCAATGTAGTTCAGGTGAGGAGGTCAAAGTGGTCGATAGGTTGGTTTGGTCATGTGTTGAAATGATGAGGAGAAAAAGATGTTACAGCATTTTCCAAATGGTGTATTCTGTAACATTGGTTGAGGGGTCTTGCATCCCTAGCAATTTTCCATATTCGTGATGGATGTATGCTAAAAATGAACTGAGTCTATTTATGCTTCAGCAAGTAATGGTTTATGCTTGACATAAATTGTGTGGTCGATAGTTTCCATGTGTATTGTTGTCCATAGAAACTATGTGAAATAGACTATGTGAGTGGTCTGAAAAAGTGTTGAGTTGAGCTGGTTTGACAAACGATATGGTTGAATGTGACCAAAGTGTAAAGGAAGTGAAAGGCATATTCACCCTTTCATTGACAAGGACCAGAATGACAACACAGATAGGGGTTATTAGAACTAAGAGCCCCATTCATGCATTACGCCGTTGACCATAAGTTGTGTTAGAGAGGTAATCGAAGAACTTTTGATATTAAAATGAGCTTGAAGTCCCTTGAGTAGGTGATGTGATAGGAGGAAAAGGTAACCCATTTTAGAGTAGAGAGAACCTTGCCCCTTTTATAGGAGACCCTGAGACGACTACAAGCCAAGTCCATGATTTTTTTTTTGAGCAGATTGATCAATGTGGGAAGTCTACATAGAGATGTCATTTGCTTTGTGGTCATTTGTGAAGCTGATCGATGTGGGAAGCTTCTAAAAGAGTGTTGTTTGTAGCAAGATTTAGTCATAGCCATCCTTCGAGGGAGTGGTCTATATTTTTGCTTTATATATATATGAGGCCTTTGAATAGCTATCCTTCAAGGGAGCAGTCTGTCTTTTAGAGTTTGTGACCTTGGATATTTTGACATCTTGATTTATTTATTTTTTTGACAAAATTTTGAGTCATGGACAAGACTATAGAAGTTCAAGGGCTCCCTTTTATTAGGACAAAGCATCCATCTTTTATAAAAGGGTTATAGCAGATTTGTTTAAGGGAATAGGGTTGAAAGGAATGAGGATTAAGAGGATGGGGTTGCTCAAGGGATGAGCTCAAGTTAAATGTCAAGTGGACGAGTACTCGACTAACAGTAGAATGGTCACATATGCAAGGCATTAAAGGGCTCATGTTCTGATAAGTCCCTGGTCCATGCTTATGCATTATAATGTAAGGTCTGAGCCAATTAGGAGCAAACTTACCTCATTTGCTTCTTTTCAAATTGGTCACGTGTTAAAGATGATTAAGAAGCTGGTTGACGTGTTGTTTATGAAGTTGGTTGATGTGTTGTCGGATGGCTTGGTTGTATGATGTTTGGTCGATGCTTGGTCAATGGTCGGTTGAATGTGTGGTCGATGTTTGGTTGATTGATATTTGGTCGAGGTTTGGTCGAGGCTTGATCGATTTTTGGTTGAGGCTTGGTCGAGGCTTGGTCGAGTTTGGTTGAGACTTGGTCAATGTTTGGTCGATTGATATTTGGTCGAGGCTTGATCGATGTTTGGTTGAGGCTTGGTCGAGGCTTGGTCGAGGTCGGTTGAGACTTGGTCGATGTTTGGTCAATTGATATTTGCTTGAGGTTTGGTCAAGGCTTGATCGATGTTTGGTTGAGGCTTGGTCGAGGTCGGTTGAGACTTGGTTGATGTTTGGTCGAGGTTAGGATAGTCGGTATAAAGTCGAACTCCCCCCAGTCATTTTGTGGTAGGAAGAATGTCTAACACCTAGTGCAGATGATTAATGGGTTAGATAAAATGAGATGAGAAGGAGAGACCTGGGTACCCCACCTAGTTGATAGGTCAGGGGTTCCAAGTGAATGGAGTTTAGGCATTAAAAAAGCTAGGAGGGATGGAAACCACCGACTCCATAGGTGAAGAGGGAAGAATAGGCAAGCTTGGAGGAGATTGGTCGATGGTGGGTTCAGGGCAAAGGTCTGTAGAACCCTGAGTAGGGTCTTAGAAACCCAGGCCATATCATTTCTTGGCATTGTCATCATTGAGAGGTTTGATGGGCTGATGAGAGCCTTGCTCATAGCACCCGAAGCCAAAACCCTTCCATGCACACCTATAAAGGTAGGTGTGTGCAAAGGCAGGGTTGCCAAGAAATGAGAAGTCTGATGTGAATGGTTGAGGTGAAGAGAGAGGGTTCCCATCAGTAAGAGCTTGATTGAGCCCCCCATAGACAAGATTGGTTTGAAGATGAGGAGGACCATAAGGAACGACCATTCTGATATGATGGTCATAATTTAGGCTGTGGTGAAGCTGTCCATACTCTTGCAGAGTTTGGAACATGTCTAAGGAAAGCAAGCGATATTCCCCAAGTGAAAGTCATTGGAAGATGTCTTCCAAGGGGTCTTTGGTTGTCACTTGAAGAGGTGGTGTGAGGGTGACCACCGGTTGTGAACTAGTTGAAGCTTCTGCGGATGGAGGCGGTGTCAGGATTGATGGCTTGAGAGGAATGAGAAAGTCATTTGGTTGATAGGTCATGTTACAAGTTTTGAAAGGTGATGGGTCAGTGGGAATGATGTGGACTTGCCCGTTGTGTTCAAATTTTACACAATGGTGTAGCGTAGAGGGAACACAAGCCATGGCACAAATCTAGGGTCAACCTAGCAACATGTTATATTGAAACTCTCCTTCGATGATATAGAAGAGCTCTGGGACTATGCATGGGCCAATACGAATGTGGAGGATGACGGTGCCAATGGTTGTGGTAGTGGTGTCATTGAAGGATCGCAAGATTGTGTCAGTTTTGGATATGCAATTCTTTGGGAGGGCCAATTGATCAAAGGCATGGGTGGAGATGATGTTAATGCTAGCACCTCCGTAAATCATAACTTTCTTGATGTAGGTTTGATCAACATAGGCAGTGATGAAGAGAGTGGCGTCTTGATCTTTTGAGTTAGATGTAGGAATTTTAGAATCGTTGAAAGTGATAGAGGCAATGGGGGATAATGAGTGGACTAGGGCAGCTAGTGGTTGGGGTTCCTTGGGTTGGACCTCCACTGCCTGCAAGGCTCTGATGAGGGCTTGACGATGCTAGGGTGAAGTTTGGATAAGGTCATACAAGGTCATCTTCATGGGCATCTGGTGAAGTTGTTTTAACATAGAGTCATAGATTGCCCCTGAAGAAGATGGTTGAGATGCACCAAGGATAGAGATTTTAGGTTTTGGCGGTTGAGGTAGTTTGACAAAGGGATAGGTCTAAGGAATGGTGGCTTTTTCTTTTGCCTTATCCTTTTGTGACCTAGTGGTTATGTGGATGGCATTGATTTCAAAGATAAGGGGTGAAGGAGATGAAGGGGTCATGGCCTGCTGATGAGATGCCGATGTGGTTGAAGAGGTTGGAGGGATATGGGAAGGCATCAGGGGTCTGTCAATAACATCCTCAAGAAGAAGAGTGTCTTTTTCCATGTAACGACGAATGATGGCCTTGAGGGAACATCAATTCTTGGTGTCATGTCCTGGCGTACAATGATATAAGCAAATCTTAGTATCATCGAACCAGGAGGGCTTTGAACCGAGGGGTTAGAATGGCTTGATAGGTGGAAGGGTTATGCTAGAGGTTTGAAAAAGTCGGTGCAATATCAAAGAGTATGAGCCCACTAAAGGGTCCATGCTCATTGATGTGTGAGATGTTGGTGACTTTTGCTTGGGTGGGGTTGAAGAGGCTTCCGTACCACCTTGTGGGTTGATGGTGTGGCCACATGCAGAGACGGCACTTTCTTCATGAGAGGTGCTGACTTTTTTAGAGAGGGTAGGCTTGTGGTAGGCAAAGGAAGCAGAGGAGGCAACTTGTTTTGATTAGAGGTTGGAGTGGGGAGGACTCTAATTATGGTCAAGGGATGAGGGCCCAAAATGGAGGGCAATGTTGACAGAGGAGGAGGAGTTCACCGCTGTGGTTTAGCATCCTTCTTTGATTTAGTTTGAAGACTACTATTGGTCGGGGCGTGGTCCAAGTCTAGCTTCACTTGCAGATGAGTGAGGTTAGGGACAAGGCAAACACTGATTGACTTGATTGGTTTTGATGGGGTAGATGAGGGTTTTGGTCCTGAGGTGGACAATTGTGGTTTTGAAGGTTTATAAATGGAAGTCTGGTCTTTGTTGAGAGTTTCAAGGGATTTTGCCATAGGAGGGTCATGAGATGAGATAGCACGGGCATGCTGAAGAGCTTTAAGTCACTCCCACAATACTTGATGCTCCACTTTCCTTGAAGGGAGAAGTCTGAGTTTCTCCACTAATTGGGAAAATGGCTGAGAAGATGTCAGATGAGGCCTTGGTCGTCCAGAAGATGTGGATGGTTGCGGGGCCAAAAATGAGATTGGTGTAGCAGTCTCAGACCCAAGGCATGATGAAGTCACAATGGATTCATCTTTGGTTGGAGAAGGAGGAGAGATAGGTTCTTCCCTTGGTGGGGAAGAAACTGGAGAATGAGGCTCCTCAAGAGGGTAGAGGGCAGGGATGATTGCACCCTCCACTTGTGTTTGAGGAGTAGGAAGGGTAGGGTCCTCCATAGGTAACAAGAAGGAGGATGGTGAGACTGGCGGTGTCGGTATGGTTGAGGTGTCCTCCAGTATAAGGGAAGTTGATGGAGAACTAAGAGGAGAAGAAGGTTCATCTTAATGTGAGGGACTGATGGGCTGACTAACCTCCTGAGTCTATGAGAGAGGTTGGTTGGAGATGAAGGGCGAGACCATATTGAGTGTGCATATGATATGTTCTTGAGTGTCATCAGTCATGGTCTACACATTGTTTTGGGTAGGAGGATGATTGGGGAATGGTTGCTTGAAGATGTCTATGCCTTGATTAGGTGGCGCATTTGGATTGTCGAGGATGAGGTTACCCTTTTCAATCATGTCTTGGATGATGTTTTTAAGAGTATTGCAGTTTCCTGTGTCATGGCCTTTAACACGGTGGTAGTTGCAGAAATTGTTTTCTTTATACCACGCAGGGATGGCACATGAGGGATCAAATTATGGAGGCGGTCAAATTTGGGGGAGATTGAGAACCCCCTATTTGACAAGTTTGTCTAGCATAGATGCATATGACTCTCTGAGTGGAGTATACTGTCCTTGCATGTACCTTTGCTGGAATTGGTGAGTGATGATTTGGGATGTGGATGGCTCAGGTTGGTTGGTTGAAGGTGAAGAGGATGGAGGTCTAATGACTACAACATTTGATGATGCCTTAGATTTAGGATTAGATGAAGAAGGTTTAGAAGAGGAGTCATTAGACTTGGTGTTGGGGTTCTTACTCCGTAACTTGACTTTGTTCTCCTCGATGGCACATAATTCAAGCTTCTGGGCCATTGTGAAGGCTTCATCAAACGTGCGAAATGTCTGAACCTGCAAGGTAGAGGAAATATGACTGGCGTAGGCCTAAGAGAAAAGTTTGATAAGTTGGAGTTGGGGCAAAGAAAATGAGAGCTGATTGATGAGGCCTCTCTAGCGAGCAACAAAATCGGCTATGGATTCGTCCTCAAGCTGTCGAATAGAATAGAGATCTGTGATTGAGACCTTTTTGGTGATATTGATGGAAAAGTGGTCGAGGAAGAGTTGGGCTAGCTGGGTGAATGTGAAAAGAGAATGGCTGGCAAGAGAGCTGTACCAGTCAAGAGCAGCACCAGAGAGTGACATGGGAAATGTGCGTAAAAGTAACGCATCATCATGGGCTATGAGATAACAGGCATGTCTAAATTCCCGTAGGTGCTGTTGTGGGTCTTCCTTACTCTAGAAATGAGAAAATTTAGGAAGCTCCCACCGACTGGGATATGGCCTAATCGAGATGAAAGGATGGATGGGTTTGTTGTAAATTTGCTCATATGAGAGGGCATTGTGTGAACCAGAAATACAGGTCTTGAGACTAGTCATTTTGTCCATCAGCATTTTGGTTATGTTAGCTGACGGATTGGTAGGTGGAGCGCCCCCTAGGTTGTAGGGCATTTGAAAGGTATTGAGAGGGGCATATGATGTGGTTGGTTGTGCTTGTGTAGGTGCAACATATGGGTAGCTAGCCATCGGGGTGGATGTTGAAGCCAAGGGCACTTGTGTTATGGGGTTGGTAGGCACAAATTGGATAGGGGCCATCAAAGGTGGTTGATGGGTGGCCACACTTGTTGAAGGGTAGGTAGTTACTCTTGTGTTGATAGGTGCAAGAGTAGGGGGGATAGAGACCACTAGGTTTTAGAAAGGTGTAGAATTTGGTTGAGTAGTTTGAGGTTGAGGGGGTACCGAAACCCCCATGGAGGTAGGTCTAGAAGGAGAGGCTAAATTTTGAAGGTAGGACATGGTCAGGTTATTAGTTGAGGTGTTGGCTTGTTGTCTATAGGTTGAATTGTGGGTGATGTTGATGTGATCGTCGTCTCAACTAAGGAGGTTGGCATCCCATAAATTGGGTTGCCTAAGGAGTCTCACATTTGGATTCACACGAGATAATGTTGCAAGGCGTTGACATTGAGGTCCAAGAATCTTTCGAAGTCTTCGTCCCCTTTAGGGACAATGGGAGACTGAGTTGGGGTCGGTCAAGTAGGAGTTCATTTGGCCTCTGAACGAAACTCCATTAGGGGACTGGTTATGGACGGTGAAGGTGGAAGCGGTTGATGCCTCGCTTGGTCAAGAAGAGCCTTGGTTTGACTACATGTCAAAACCATTCAAGGAAAAAAAAAAGGTCAGGTTCTAGAAACTATGATTTTTCAATTTTAGAAACTCAGAATGTGGTTTTGGCAGAAAAAGGGTCGGGTTTTAGGTTGCTATTTTGAAAAAAAAAAGACTGTGACAGTGACTGACGTTGGTTGAAAAATTGATGCCGGTGAGAACAAATGGCCGACGTCAGTCAGATAACCGATGATGGCGAAGAAAGGTTGCCGACGTCGGTGGTAAAACTGATGCTGATGACTGTGCTTTCCAGAAACTCAGTGAATTTGAAAGTTTTTTGAAAAAAAGGAAGAAAAACATCCTCACTAGCTCAAAAAACTAGATAAGAAGAGAAAAATAGATGGAGACAGGCAGACCCTAAGTGTTAAATCCTAAGAATCAACTTTTAGAATCCTGTTGGCTTATGCCTTAGAATGTGTTTAAGAGATTGGCTTTTGAGATGGGTCCTACAAGAAGTAGACTAAGGATGGTTTCAAGTTTGTTTAGGCGCTCAAGAGTCTGTGTTAGGTTCCGTACATGGCCTGGTGCTAAGGAGCAAGCTCCCTTTACTTCACGAGTCCAGTGATAAGCTGGTCTCGCTTAGCCAAAATATACTTTCCCTAGAGATTATCCTTTGCCAGAGAACATAGTGGGCTTTCCCTTGGTGGTGAAGTCCAAGTGGGATTGCCGGGATGGGTAAGGTATTTGTTAGGTGATGAAATCCCAGTCGAGCCTTGTCTCAGGTAAGTTTTGATGTTTCATTTGTGCAAGTGATTTGGTTGTGTAACATAAGTGGTCTATGATTAATTCATGATGCGGTTATTAATTACTAGATGTGGACTAAGTATGCAGTCAAGAACAAATGAAATGCAATGTGTTTTAAGCCCAAATTGAAATGTTAGTTTGTATGAAGACAAGTTGAGAAAGGGTTGAAGAGTATGAGTTGACTAGTCTAAGATGCAAGAAAAGAAAGAAGAGTCCTTTTTAATCCTGCTAATGGTGTCTTTTGGAAGAGATAGAAGAAAGAGGTGAAAAGGAGAAACTTAATGCACCTATATGAAAAGAAATGAAAAGAACCCAAGGAAGATCCTAGGGTCCCACCGGGCGTGCCAGAATGTTTCCAAACAAGTTTTCACTTTTCACATTCAAAAGAGAAATGAGGAAATAAGATAAAAGGTCTAGGGCTTGTACATACCCAGATATAGTCTTACACACCAGATTCAGATGATAGCAGGAACTCCTCTTTGGTTTTAGAGGATGACACCTGTAGAAGAAAGAGACTAAAACACAAAAATTGTTAGAAGGCTAGAAAGTGGACTGCCAAGCCAAAGCTTGATCCTAGAAGCGCAAGGACTTCTTGGAGGATGACAGTCCACTGATAAAAAATAGAATATTGACAGAAATAGAAATGATAAAGATAGAATGAAGAAATAAAAAGCAAATGTGTACCTGTTATGCAGTAATCTGCCTTACACAATCACCGACATCGGTGGTTCTACCAGCGTCGGTCAAGGAAGTCACCGACGTCAGTTAGTCTACCGATGTCAGTAGGGGAAATGGTCGAGGTCGGTCGGGGTGATGGCTAGGGACAAGTTTTAGGTCTAGTTTTTAGCCCACAAAGTGGTCTTAGATTTCGTTTGAGGGTCAGAGAGTCTATTTTTGGGGTCAGAGGGACTGTCTGGAAGTCTGTGCAGGGCTGATTAGGCTGAGAATATGGTCTGGAAAGGGACTAAATGAGTGACAAAGGTGGAAAAGGGGGAGACAAGGGTCAGAGAAGGCCTTTCATCCTCTCTGAGAAGGATAGGGAAGGTTGTAGGCAGTGGTTTTGCTTAATAGATGAATTCAAAATAAGAACTGAAATAAAAAACAAAGGAATATTTACCTCCTACTTACTGAAGGAGGAGTGAAGGAAACCTATTACTGATGCTGTTGATAGACTTGCAATACCTTTGATCTCAAAATCTGGAGCTGTTCTTATAGAGTAACTGTAGCTAGTGGTGTTTGTTGTGCGAGAGGGAGAGAGAGAGACAAAATGCCAAGTGCAAAAGAGTTCACATTTGCGAGGGCAGCAATGGATGTAGAAATGCATTTTAATGGTCACTGACACTGGCAAAACCACTGACATCAGCTGAATACTGACCGATGTTAGTGGCAGAAGAATGGGGATAGAGGCTAAAATTAGCCTCTGTCTGTTCTTACATGCTGCCAGGGTCAAAATGGTCATGGGAAAATGGTCGAGAGGGGCTTAAATGGATGCGAGAGGAAGGGCTAAGGTGGGATTTGGGTCATTAAGGCATGGCATGAGGTGAGGGGATCCAAGGGAAGGAATCCAAGGTGGCATGGGTGAAGTGGCAAAGAGGCTACCAAATTAAAATATTTGATTATTTTAATTTGATAAATGAGGGGGCTTAGGATAAGTGTTAGGAATATGGACCAAGGGGACCAAGGGGGGAGGGTAACCAAGGGGTAGACACAATTTCAGTGTCTACATTTTCCCCCCCCCTCATTTCCAAATCATGTCTACCCCTTTGGTCACCCTCCCCCCTTGGTCCCCTTGGTCCATATTCCTAACACTTGTCCTAAGCCCCCTCAATTTTAAATTAAAATAATCAAATATTTTAATTTAGTAGCCCCCTTGCCACTTCACCCATGCCACCTCAGATTCCTCTCCTTGGATGCCCCCACCTCATTCCAAGCCTTAATGACCCAAATTCCATCTTAACCCTTTCTCTCGCATCCATTTAAGCCCCTCTCGACTATTTTTTAACGACATTTGACCCTGGCAGCTTGTAAGAATAGATAGAAGGCTAAAATTAGCCTCTATCCCCATTCTTTGGCCACCGATGTCGGTCATTATTTGGCTGACGTTGGTGGTTCTACCGGCATCAGTTTTCTTTAAAACTAGTTTTTTGCATCCGTTGCTCCCCCTGCGAACATGAACTCTTTTGCACTTGGCATTCTATCTCTCTCTCTCTCCCTCTCGCATAGCAAACTTCACCAGCTACAGGTACTCTACAAGAACAGCTCCAGATTATGAGATAAAAGGCATTTGTAGGTCTGTCAACAGCTTCAGCAACAGGTTTCCTTCACTCCTCCTCCAACAAGCAGGAGATAAGTATTCCTTTATTTTTCATTTCAGTTCTTATTTGAATTCATCTATTAAGCTAACCACTGTCTAGACCCAACCTACCCTTCCCTGAGAGGCTAAAAGGCCTTCTCTAATCCTTATCTCCCTATCTCCCCCTTTTGCCTCTGTTACTCAGCTAGTCCCTTTCCAAACCATACTCTCAGTCCAATCAGCCCTACATAGACCTCCAGGCAGTTCCTCTGACCCCCAAACAGATGCTCTGACCCTCAAACAGAATCTAAGACCACTTTATGGACTAAAAACTAGACCTGAAACTTGTCCCTAGCCATTACCTCGACTGACCTCGACCATTTCCCCTACCGACGTCGGCAGACTAACCGACGTCGGTGACCTTGACTGACGTCGACATAACCACCGACGCCGGTGACTGTGCAAGGTAGATTGCTGCATAATAGGTACGCATTTCCTTTCATTTCTTTCATTCTATCTTTATCATTTCTATTTCTATCAATATTCTATTTTTTATCAGTGGACTGTCATCCTCCAAGAAGTCCTTGCGCTTCTCGGATCAAGCTTTCGCTTGGCAGTCCACTTTTTAGCCTTCTAACAATTTTTTTGTTTTAGTCTCTTTCTTCTACAGGTGTCATCCTCCACAACCAAAGAGGAGTTCTTGCTATCGTCTGAATCTGGTGTGCAAGACTATATCCAGGTACGTACAAGCCCTAGACCTTTTATCTTATTTCCTCATTTCTCTTTTGAATGTGAAAAGCGAAAACTTGTTTGGAAACATTTTGGCATGCTCGGTGGGACGCTAGGATCTTCCTTGGGTTCTTTTCATTTCTTTTCATATAGGTGCATTAAGTTTCTCCTTTTCACCTCTTTCTTCTATCTCTTCCAAAAGACACCATTAGCAAGATTAAAAAGAACTCTTCTTTCTTTTCTTGCATCTTAGACTAGTCAACTCATACTCTTCAACCCTTTCTCAACTTGTCTTCATACGAACTAATATTTCAATTTGGGCTTAAAACACATTGCATTTCATTTCTTCTTGACTGCATACTTAGTCCACATCTAGTAATTAATAACTGCATCATGAATTAATCATAGACCACTTATGTTACACAACCAAATCACTTGCACAAATCAAACATCAAAACTTACATGAGACAAGGCCCGACTGAGATTTCATCACCCAGCGGATACCTTACCCGTCCCGGAAATCCCATTTGGACTTCACCACCAAGGGGAAAGCCCACTCTATTCTCTGGCAGAGGATAATCTCTAGGGAAAGTATATTTTGGCTAAGTGAGACCAGCTTATCACTGGGCTCGTGAAGTGAGGGGAGCTTGCTCCTTAGCACTAGGCCATGTACGGAACCTAACACAGACTCTTGAGCACCTAAACAAACCTGAAACCATCCTTAGACTACTTCTAGGACCCGTCTCAAAAGCCAATCTCCTAAACACATTCTAAGGCATAAGCCAACAAGATTCTAAAAGTTGATTCTTAGGATTTAATGCTTAGGGTTTGCCTGTCTCCATCTATTTTTCTATTCTTATCTAGTTTTTTGAGCTAGTGAGGACATTGTTCTTCCTTTTTTTCCAAAAAACTTCAAATTCACTAAGTTTTTGGAAAACACAGTCACCAGCATCGATTTTACCACTGACATCGGCAACCTTTCTTCACCGTCATCGGTTATCTGACCGACATCGGCCATTTGTTCTCACCGGCATCGATTTTTCAACCGACGTCGGTCACTGTCACAGTCTTTTTTTTTTCAAAACAACAACTTAAAACCTGACCCTTTTTCTACCAAAACCACATTTTGAGTTTTTGAAACTGAAAAAACACAGTTTCTAGAACCTGACATTTTTTTTGCCTTGAATGGTTTTGACACGCAGTCAAACCAAGGCTCTTCTTGACCAAGCGAGGCATCAACTACTTCCGCCTTCATCGTCCATAACCAGTCCCCTAATGGAGTTTCGTTCAGAGGCCAAATGAACTCCTACTCGACCGACCCCAACTTAGTCTCCCATTGTCCCTGAAGGGGACCAAGACTTCGAAAGATTCTTGGACCTCAATGTCAAAGCCTTGCAACATTATCTCGTGCAAAGCCGAATGCGAGACTCCTTAGGCAACCCAATTTATGGGATGCTGACCTCCTTAGTCGAGACGACGATCACATCAATAGTGCCCACAATTCAACCTATAGACAATCAAGCCAACACCTCAACTAATAACCTGACTGTGTCCTACCTTCAAAATTTAGCCTCTCCTTCTAGACCTACCTCCATGGGGGTTTCGGTACCCCCTCAACCTTAAACTACTCAACTAAATTCTACACCTTTCCAAAACCTAGTGGTCTCTATCCCCCCTACTCTTGCACATATCAACACAAGAGTAACTACCTACCCTTCAACAAGTGTGGCCACCCCTCAACCACCTTTGACGGCCCCTATCCAATTTGTGCCTACCAACCCCATAGCACAAGTGCCCTTGGCTTCAACATCCACCTCGATGGCTAGCTACCCATATGTTGTGCCTACACAAGCGCAACCAACCACGTCATATGCCCCTCTCAATACCTTTCAAATGCCCTACAACCTAGGGGGCACTCCACCTACCAATACATCAGCTGACATAATCAAAATGCTGATGGACAAAATGACTAGTCTCGAGACCTTCATTTCTGGTTCACGCAATGCCCTCTCATATGAGAAAATTTGCAACAAACCCATCCATCATTTCGTCTCGATCAGGCCGTATTCCAGTCAGTGGGAGCTTCCTAAATTTTCTCATTTCTAGAGTAAGGAAGACCCGCAACAGCACCTATGGGAATTCAGACATGCCTGTTATCTCATAGCCCATGATGATGCGTTACTTCTACGCAGGTTCCCCATGTCGCTCTCTAGTGATATTCTCGACTTGTACAGCTCTCTTACCATCCATTCAATTTTCACATTCACCCAGCTAGCCCAACTCTTCCTCGACCACTTCTCCATTAATATCACCAAAAAGGTCTCAATCACAGATCTCTATTCTATTTGATAGTTTGAGGACAAATCCATAGCCGATTTTGTTGCTCATTGGAGAGGCCTCATCAATCAGCTCTCATTTTCTTTGCCCCAACTTGAACTTATCAAACTTTTCTCTCAGACCTGCACCAAGCATATTTCCTCTACCTTGCAAGTTCAAACATTCCACACCTTTGATGAAGCCTTCACAATGGCCCAAAAGATTGAATTACGTGCCATCGAGGAGAACAAAGTCAAGTTACAGAGTAAGAACCCCAACACCAAGTCTAATGACTCCTCTTCTAAACCTTTTTCATCTAATCCTAAATCTAAGGCATCAACAAACATTGTAGTCATTAGACCTTCATCCTCTTCACCTTCAACCAACCAACCTGAGCCATCCACGTCCCAAAGCATCACCCACCAATTCTGGCAAAGGTACGTGCAATGACAGTATACTCCACTCAGAGAGTCATACGCATCTGTGCTAGACAAACTTGTCAAATAGGGGGTTGTCAATCTCCCCCAAATCCAACTGCCTCCATAATTTGATCCCTCACGTGCTATCCCTACGTGGTATAGGGAAAATGATTTCTACAACTACCACTGTGTTAAAGGCCATGACATGGGAAACTGCAAGACTCTTAAAAACATCATCCAAGACATGCTTAAAAAGGGTGGCCTCATCCTCGACAATCCAAATGTGCCACCTAATCAAGGCATAAACATCTTCAAGCAACCATTCCCCAATCATCCTCCTACCCAAAACAATGTGCAGACCATGACTGATGACACTCAAGAACATAACATACGCACAGTCAATACGGTCTCGCCCTTCATCTCCAACCAACCTCTCTCACAGACTCAGGAGGTTAGTCAGCCCATCAGTCCCTCACATGAGGATGAACCTTCTTCTCCTCTTAGTTCTCCATCGACTTCCCTTATACTAGAGGATGCCTCGACCATACTGGCACCGCCAGTCTCACCATCCTCCTTCTTGTTACCTATGGAGGACCCTACCCTTCCTACTCCTCAACTGCAAGTGGAGGGCGCAATCATCCCTGCCCTCTACCCTCTTGAGGAGCTTCATTCTCTGATTTCTTCCCCACCAAGGGAAGAACCTGTCTCTCCTCCTCTAACCAAAGACGAACCCGTTGTGACTTCATCATGCCTTGGGTCTGAGACTGCTACACCAATCTCATTTTTGGCCCCACAACCATCCACATCTTTTGGAGGACCAAGGCCTCATCCGACATCTTCTCAGCCATTTTCCCGATTAGTGGAGAAACTCAGACTTCTCCCTTCAAGGAAAGTGGAGCATCAGGTATTGTGGGAGTGACTTAAAGCTCTTCAGCATGCCCGTGCCGTCTCATCTCATGACCCTCCTATGGTAAAATCCCCTAAAAATCTCAACAAAGACTAGAATTCCATTTCTAAACCTTCAAAATCACAACCATCCACCTCAAGACCAAAACCCTCATCTACCCCATCAAAACTAATCAAGTCACTCAGTGTTCACCCTGTCCCTAACCTCACTCATCCGCAAGTGAAGGTAGACTTGGACCAGGCCCTGACCAATAGTAGTCTTCAAACTAAATCAAAGAAGGCTACTAAACCACAGCGGCGAACTCCTCCTCCTCCGTCAACATTGCCCTCCATTTTAGGCCCTCATCCCTCTACCATAATCAGAGTCCTCCCCACTCCAACCTCTAATCAAAACAAGTTGCCTCCTCTGCTTCCTTTGCCTACCACAAGCCTACCCTCTCTGAAAAAGTCAGCACCTCTCATGAAGAAAGTGCTGTCTCTGCATGTGGCCGCACCATCAACCCACAAGGTGGTACAGAAGCCTCCTTTAACCCCTCCCAAGCAAAAGTCACCAGCATCTCACACATCAATGAGCACAGACCCTTTAGTGGGCTCATACTCTTTGATATTACACTAACTTTTGCAGACCTCTAGCATAACCCTTCCGCCTATCAAGCCATTCCAACCCCTCAGGTCAAAGCCCTCCTAGTTCGACGATACTAAGATTTGCTTATATCATCGTACGCCAGGACATGACATCGAGAATTGCTATGCCCTCAAGGCCATCATTCATTGCTACATGGAGAAAGACACTCTTCTTCTTGAGGACGCTATTGACAGACCCCCGATACCTTCCCATATCCCTCCAACCTCTTCAACCACATCGACATCTCATTAGCAGGCCATGACCTTTTCATCTCCTTCACCCCCTATCTTTGAAATCAATGCCATCCACATAACCACTAGGTCACAAAAGGATAAGGCAAAAGAAAAAGCCACCATTCTTTGGACCTATCCCTTTGTCAAGTTGCCTTAACCACCAAAACCTAAAATCTCTATCCTTGGCACATCTCAACCCTCTTCTTCAGGGGCAATCCATGACTCTATGTTAAAAAAACTTCACCAGACACCCATGAAGATGACCTTATCCAAACTTCACCCTAGCATCATCAAGCCCTCATCAGAGCCTTGCAGGCAGTGGAGGTCCAACTTGAGGACCCCCAACCACTAGCTGCCCTGGTCCACTCATTATCCCCCGTTGCCTCTATCACTTTCAGGGATTCTGAAATTCCTACATCTAACTCAGAAGATCAAGACGCTGTTCTCTTCATCACTGCCTATGTTTATCAAACCCACATCAAGCAAGTTATGATTAACCGAGGCACCAGCATTAACATCATCTCTACCCATGCCTTTGATCAATTGGCCCTCCCCAAGAATTGCGTATCCAAAACCAATGCAATCTTGTGATCCTTCAATGACACCACTGCCACAACCATTGGCACCATCATCCTCCACATTTGCATTGGCCTACGCACAATCTCGGAGCTCTTCTATATCATCGAAGGAGAGTTTCAATATAACATATTGCTAGGCTGACCCTATATTCGTGCCATGGCTTGTGTTCCCTCTACCCTGCATCATTGTGTAAAATTCAAACACGATAGGCAAGTCCACATCATTCCCACTGACCCATCACCTTTCAAAACTTGTAACATGACCTATCGACCAAATGACATTCTCATTCCTCTCAAGCCATCAATCCTGACACTGCCTCCATCCGCAGAAGCTTCGACCAGTTCGCAATCGATGATCGCCCTCACACCACCTCTTCAAGCGACAACCAAAGACCCCATGGAAGACATCTTCCAACAACTTTCACTTGGGGAATATCTCTTGCTTGCCTTAGACATGTTCCAAACTCCACAAGAGTATGGACAGCTTCACCATAGCCCAAATTATGACCATCAAATCGAAATGGTTGTTCCCTATGGTCCTCCTCATCTTTAAACCAATCTCGTCTATGGGGGGCTCAATCAAGCTCCTACTAATGGGAACCCTCTCTCTTCACCTCAACCATTCAAATCAGACTTCTCATTTCTTGGCAACCCTGCCTTTGCACACACCTACCTTTATAGGTGTGCATGGAAGGGTTTTGGCTTTAGGCGCTATGAGCAAGGCTCCCATCAGCCCATCAAACCTCTCAATGACGACAATGCCAAGAAACGATATGGCCTAGATTTCTAAGACCCTACTCAGGCTTCTACAGACATTTGCCCCAAACCCACCATCGACCAATCTCTTCTAAGCTCGCCTATTCTTCCCTCTTCACCTATAGAGTCAGTGGTTTCCATCCCTCCTAGCTTTTTCAATGCCTAAACACCATTCGCTTGGAACCCCTAACCTATCAACCAGGTGGGGTACCCAGGTCTCTCCTTCCCATCTCATTTTATCTAACCCATTAATCATCTGCACTGGGTGTTAGACATTCTTCCTACCACAAAATGACTAGGGGGAGTTCGACTTTATACCAACTATCCTAACCTTGACCAAACATTGACCAAGTCTCAACCGACCTTGACCAAGCCTCGATCGAGCCTCAACCAAACATTGATCAAGCCTCGACCAAACCTCAACCAAATATCAATCGACCAAACATCGACCAAGTCTCAACCGACCTCGACCAAGGCTCGACCAAGCCTCAACCAAACATCGATCAAGCCTCAACCAAACCTCAACCAAATATCATTCGACCAAACATCACCAAGTCTCAAATGACCTCGACTAAGCCTCGACCAAGCCTTAACCAAACATCGATCAAGCTTCGACCAAACCTCGACCAAATATCAATCAACCAAACATCGACCACACATTCAACCGACCATTGACCAAGCATTGACCAGACATCAACCAAACATCATACAACCAAGCCATCCGACAACACATCAACCAACTTCATAAACAACACGTCAACCAGCTTCTTAATCATCTTTAACACGTGACCAATTTGAAAAGAAGCAAATGAGGTAAGTTTGCTCCTAATTGGCTCGGACCTTACATTATAATGCATAAGCATGGACCAGGGACTTATCAGAACCTGAGCCCTTTAATGCCTTGCATCTACGACCATTATACTGTTAGTCGAGTACTCATCCACTTGACATTTAACTTGAGCTCATCCCTTGAGCAACCCCATCCTCTTAATCCTCATTCCTTTCAACTCTATTCGCCTAAACAAATCCGCTATAACCCTTTTATAAAGTATGGATGCTTTGTCCTAATAAAAGGGAGCCCTTGAAATTCTATAGTCTTGTCCATGACTCAAAATTATATCAAAAAAAAAATCAAGATGTCAAAATATCCAAGGTCACAAACTCTAAAAGACAGACTGCTCCCTCAAAAGATAGCTGTACTATCATTGCTGTAGCTAATAGACTGCTCCCTCGAAGGACAGCTATTCAAAGCCCTCATATATATATAAAGCAAAAATATAGACCACTCCCTCGAAGGATGGCTATGACTAAATCTTTCTATAAACAACACTCTTTTAGAAGCTTCCCGCATCGATCAGCTTCACAAATGACCACAAAGCAAATGACATCTCTATGTAGACTTCTCACATTGATCAATCTACTCAAAAAGAAGAAGAAGAAGAGTATGAGTTGACTAGTTTAAGATGCAAGAAAAGAAAGAAGAGTTCTTTTTAATCCTGCTAATGGTGTCTTTTAGAAGAGATAGAAGAAAGAGGTGAAAAGGAAAAACTTAATGCACCTATATGAAAAGAAATGAAAAGAACCCAAGGAAGATCCTAGAGTCCCACCGGGCGTGCCAGAATGTTTCCAAACAAGATTTCGCTTTTTACATTCAGAAAGGAAAATGAGAAACTAAAAAGAATGGATGAGGGTTTGTACATACCCGGATGTGGACTTACGCACCAGATTCAGACGATAGCAGGAACTCCTCTTTGGTTGTGGAGGATGACACCTAAAAGAGAAAGAGACTGAAACACAAAAATTGTTAGAAGGCTAGAAAGTGGACTGCCAAGCGAAAGCTTGATCCTAGAAGCGCAAAGACTTCTTGGAGGATGACAGTCCACTGTTAAAAAATAGAATATTGATAGAAACAGAAATGATAAAGATAAAATGAAGAAATAAAAAGCAAATGCATACCTGTTATGCAGTAATCTGCCTTACACAGTCACTAACATCGGTGGTTCTATCGGTGTCGGTCAAGGAATGTCACCAATGTCGGTTAATCTGACGATGTCGATAGGGGCAATGGTCAAGGTCGATCGGGGTAATGGCTAGGGACAAGTTTCAGGTCTGGTTTTTAGTCCATAAAGTGGTCTTAGATTTTGTTTGAGGGTCAGAGAGTCTATTTTTGGGATCAGAGGGACTGTCTGGAAGTGTGTGCAGGGCTGATTGGGCTAAGAGTATGGTCTGGAAAGGGATTGAATGAGTGATAGAGGCAGAAAAGGGGGAGACAAGGGTCAGAGAAGGCCTTTCAGCCTCTCTGGGAAGGATAGGGAAGGTTGTAGGCAGTGGTTTTGCTTAATAGATGAATTCAAAATAAGAACTGAAATGAAAAACAAAGGAATATTTACCTCTTGCTTGCTAAAGGAGGAGTGAAGGAAACCTATTGCTGATGCTGTTGATGGACCTGCAATACCTTTGATCTCACAATCTGGTGTTGTTCCTGCAGAGTACCTGTAGCTGGTGGTGTTTGCTGTGTGAGAGGGAGAGAGAGAGAGATAGAATGCCAAGTGCAAAAGAGTTCACGTTTTTGGGGGCAAAAATGGATGCAAAAATGCATTTTAATGGTCATCAACGCTGGCAAAACCGCTGACGTTGGCCTAATACTGATCGACGTCAGTGGCAGAAGAATGGGGATAGAGACTAATATTAGCCTTCGTCCATTCTTACACGCTGCCAGGGTCAAAATGGTCATGGGAAAATGGTCGAGAGGGGCTTAAATGGATGCGAGAGGAAGAGCTAAGGTGGGATTTGGGTCATTAAGGCATGGCATGAGGTGAGGGGATCCAAGGGAAGGAATCCGAGGTGGCATGGGTGAAGTGGCAAAGGGGCTACCAAATTAAAATATTTGATTATTTTAATTTGATAAATGAGGGGGCTTAGGACAAGTGTTAGGAATATGGACCAATGGGACCAAGGGGGGAGGGTGACCAAGGGGTAGACACAATTTTAGTGCCTACAGAGATACCATTAAGGTAATACAAGGCCTTTGAAGGTATCTCATAGGAGATATCTTGAAGGGCCTTGCAATACCTTCAAGGGTATTTCATAGGAGATACCTTGAAGGGACTTGTAATATGTTCAAGGTTACCCTTGAATATATTATAAGTCCCTTTAAGGTAGTTTAATGTGTCCCCTAGGAGATACATTGAAGGGTCCTGTAATACCTTCAAGACACATTTTGGGTCAATATATGCCCTGAGATATCTTAAAGGGCCTTGTAATACCTTCAAGGTAGTTCCTAGGAGATACCTTGAAGGTAATACAAGGCCCTTAAAGTTATCTCCTAGGAAATACCCTGAAGGGACTTGTAATAACTTCAAGGGCACTAAAAGTCCATTCACGTCCCTTCAAGGCATTTCCTATGACATACATTGAAGGGAATTATATCAAGGTATCTCCTAATGAATTTTATGGTATATTCTAGGAGATACCTTGAAGGGACTTATAATACCTTCAAGGGTAACTATTAGAGCTATAAGTCCCTTCAAAATATCCTTGAGATACCATTGATGGTACTATAAGGCCCTTAAAATTATCTCCATGTAATACCTTTAAGGGTATCATGAAGGTATCTCCTAGGAGATACCTTCATGATACCCTTAAAGGTATTACATGGAGATAATTTTAAGGGCCTTATAGTACCATCAATGGTATCTCAAGGATATTTTGAAGGGAATTATAGCTCTAATGTTAGGAAGATCTAAGCTTATGTTATTAGTAATCTTAACATCATGACATGTATCTTTTAATGAATGGGTCATACTCTGACACCTTTGTACACTCATAGAAATTAAAAAATTCTAATTGTAGAATTTTTTTGGTGGGCCTTGATATGTAAAGTGTCTACCTCTTATTCAACCATACACTACCATGTCTGTATCTCTTAGAAAACCCTACAAATAACTAAATACATTAAGTGTCAGTCCCTCATCATATATATCTATTACCATGGGTTATCCTTAAAGTTGTGTTGTATCAGGGTTAGGACCTTGTGATTACATATGTTTGTGACTCTTGGGATGTTTTGGGAATAATTTATCCCAATGGTAGTTTATCAATAATTCAGTTAATAGTTGATATGCAGGAAAACATACTTGACAAGCATTTTATCTCCTTCAAATAGTTTTTCAAAATTATTAATGCCTGATGTTTTTTTTATGGCATTAGGTTACCCCAAATTTCGTATACCCAATTATATGAACATCTAATATTTGTTTTAGAAGTAATAGGTCCATTTTATTATCAAAATTATTTTGAATATGTAAGTATAACAATTGGGAAAGTGACACACATTATATCTTGTTACATTTCTATTATTTACATACAAAATCAACTTAAGAATATAATAGCTGAGATAATGATTAGGGTAAATTTTAGTGGTGAATATTTGTTAGTTCATGAGTGTTTGGTTTTTGGGAGTTTTATTTTGGTGATTTTTGAGGGATAGTATATAGGTTTAGGTCACCTAAAAAATTAGAATGTAAATTATTTTATGAATTGGATCACCAAAAATTTACAATAGGTTAACCATCCATTTCACCTTTTATATATAGTAAATATGATTATGTGGGTAACCATCCAATTCTAATTTTTGTAATGACAATAATTAAAAATATTAACTGAGAAATCATTTGGCAAAGGAACACATCTAGATACACAATATTAGTAACCATCCGGTAGAAAAATTCACATACATGATTAGTGGAGAAGCATTAGTTGTGAAATAAATGAAATTTAATGGTTGTATCTTTCCTACCACCGATTGGTTGAATCTGCACTACTACTAACTAGTTGCATCATTCCTGAAACCAATTAGCTACATCCATACCACCACAAAATGGTTACATTATTTATAAATTTAGTTGATTTCATCCTTACTAGAACTAAATAGTTTCATCCTAGATGTATCAATTAATTATATCCCTCCAACAACCGTCTAGTTGCATTGTTCTAAAATCAACTAGTTGCATCACACATCATCACTTTCAACCATTCAGTCACATAGTTTATTCTTTTTTTCTATGTGGTAAAATGACATTTGGTGGTAATGGTAAAAAAACAAGCTAATTATCAAGAAAATTAATCATATTATCTTATTTTAGAGATTAAAAAAACCCATGTAACTACCATGCACACAAAATATATGTACTTATTAAGAAAATATTTTTTAAATTTGTAGTAAATTTGATTTTAACTATCAAGAATAATATAAAAATTTTACATGCATAAATCCCCACTGATAATGATTATATTTCACAAGAAATAATTAATCACAATAACATTTCACCACCTAAATATTTTATTGAAGATGATATGTCACTACTCAAAGACACTCCTCTAAATATATATGATAGTGATGATGAAATTCAAGTACTAGAAGTTTTTTTTATTCTCATCAAACACCAAGTTTAGTTAAAAATTACACTAAAAAATATTTACATAGGAAGAGAAGTAGATAGGCAATTGAAATGTCATTTAAGGTTGACTGGGCAGCAAAATATCCCTTCATTAAACTCATAGAGCTTGATTATGGTTAAAATACCTCAACAGAATGCAGATGTACACATGTAGTTGAAAACTAGGAAAGTAAAAAAGAATGCAACTTAAGTTGGACATAATTGAGAAACACCATGCAAAAACATATGTGTCAATGAAGCAAATAAATGGACAAATAATGACACAAAGATTTACAAATACAGAAGAATGCATGCATGTGAGTATGAAAATGATCAAAAATATCAAAAAAATATTGTTAAGAAATGGGGAACAATCAAAGCTCAATTTAGAAAAGTTATGCAGTCCAATCTAAAGGCCAAAAATATAGATTTTTCTATTGTATACATTTTTTTATATGACATACCTATTTCTAGTTTTTTAAGATTATAAGATTTTGTTTCAACATAATGGATTTATTGATATTATACAATCACATTGGTTAGATAGCAGTGCTTGGGAAATGGTAAAATGTCTGGCAATTGTTGAGAAGGAGGATATGAAAGAAAAAGTTTAAAACTCATGGTTTATCTCACTATCCATTAATGAGGTCACAATGTTTAAAAATAAATCATGGGTTTGGATGCATGTTTATACTTTTAATAACTATTCAAGGCAACCTCATTTGTTAGTTGTTCATAAAATGGTAGAAAATTATAATGCTAAAAACCTTGACAAATTGGTTATATCTAATTTGAGAGATAAAGCTGGGATAGATGATTGTGCAATAGCTACCAAGCTAGTTTATGTTGCATCAGTAATGTAGGGGCATAGAAATAGTCTGTGTTCAACTTCAAACAACAATTTCCCCATAAATGATTTTAATTCATTATATGGATCATAAGATGAATCTTGAATACAAATTTATTAACACATTTGATAATGTCACAAAAGTGGAAGAGCTCACCTATGACTTGCATGTTTATATGTCAAGAAATTCAAAATTATTTATAGAGTTATAAATTTTTTCAATAGGAGTGAGTAATGATAAATAAAATGTTGAAAGATGTTGATACAAGATGGATTTATATGTGTGAACTTTCATGCATAATTTTTGAAGAATATCCATCATTAGTAAGTTTAATGTATAAATACTATAGGGAAGTTGACAAGGCAAAAGATTTGTTGTACCATTTAATATATTTGGAAACATTACTAAAATTATGAAAAATTCTTCCAATGTTGAAGCAAATCAACTGTTTAATGAAACATGCTCAAGAGAGATCCATATATATTGTTGAATTCATATAATTGAGAAAACTAATATGTTAATCTCTAGATATATTATACATGTTGAATGAAAACTTTCAAGGACGTTTTTTTTAGGAGTTGGAAAATTTTGATAGATTTTAAGAAGCCTAAAATTTATTTAAAATTTGATATGAATGATCATATTTGTATCATCCTTAATGGCAAAGAGATATAAATACGTACTTTTTACATAAGATTTGATGTTGTGGGAGCTGAAACTGAAGAACTATCTATAACGTGTCTTCTATATGATAATATTATATTTAAAATGTAGATGAAATTGAGTATAATTTTTTAAAACTTATCTGTTGAGATTAGAGATAATTTTCAAATGGATGGTTTATTATATGCCATGGTATTTGTGAATCCCATTTTTTAGAATAGTGATAATGGTCAACAACTGATGAGCAATTTATTTCAAAAACACATGGGTTCTATCATTATTTATTTCAATAAATTTGTAGAGGTGAATAGAGTTAAAATTAAAGGTATTTAAAAAAAAAGATTTATTTATGTCTTAGTTAACACATTTCAAAATAAAAATGATTTATCAATATTGGTGTTTAAATGAACCAATAGAAAATGGTATAATTACATAGCTATGGAAAAACATTATTCTATTAACATCCTGTAAGAAAATATTTTTGATTATTTTAACTTTGTCAAACAATGATTTTGAGATCAGTGTAATATGAAAGATTATTTAGTGTATTATCTTTCATTAAGTCAAAACTTCAAAACATATTAGATAAAAATATAGAGACATGTTTGAGATTTTACATTTCATGTTATGTTATGGACATGCTTCCTTATGAAAAATCTCTAGAAACACAAAGTTCTCTTACTAAAATATGATGCATATATAATACAATGACCAATAGAGAGAATGTAAATATTGACATTGAATATGGCACTGGCATGGTAGATGCAAATGTCACTTATGATGAGTAAGTTTTTCAAGGATATTTTTAACTACCTGAGTTTTAGTTTGATATTTATTGAAATCATCATTTTATAAAATCCAATTTAATATCCTTTTTTCTATTGTAAAACATTTGAAATATTTAATTCATAAAAATTATTGATAACATTGTGATTTGCTTAATATATGTTTTCCAAACCTTAATCCATTGTCCATACAACTTTCCCTTTACGTAATTGGTTCTTCAAATGGGTCAAAATTTCTTTGTATTTTTTAATCTAATATTGATAAATATATATTTTTATTACTTTATACAAAACATAAATTTGATATTTTAACACAATATTAATAGTTTTTACCTTAAACTATAGCTTAAAATGATGAATAGTAGTACCCGAACAAAAGAGAATAAGAATAGAATAAAAGAAAATAATAAAATAATGCATAGAGCATAGTATGGTTTTGAATACATAGAACATATTTATGCAATCAAGAAGAAATATGTTTTTCTTAACCTTTCATGTGTAATTTGGGCACTAAATTCATTTTCAAGGTAAGGTAGATGTTGGGAGAGTTTAATCCAATCCCTAAAAATCCAAAATATGTATCAGAGTTAGAATTTCCATTGACTTTTCATTTACTATTTTCTCACATTCAAGTAACCCTTAACTAGGGTTTGAGACAATAAAAACCTAATAATAATAAAAATATCATTGATATGAGTAAAATAACCTATTGAAATCATAAGATTTCTTAATTGAGTCAAATTCTAAGACAAAATAAGTCTACAATCCTATTAAACAAGAAGACCTAATTGAGAAGAAAAAAGAACTTATTGAACCCATACATCATTAGAGTTGCATATCAATAATTTTAAATTGATCAAGATTCAAGTGTTGGATAACAACTAAAAAAATACTTTCACCATTGAATTAGATTAAATTGTCATGCCAAAAACATAATACAAACTGAGTTCAACTCAAAACCAAATATTTTAATCATTCCATGTCAAAGAGATCAATAAATTTTCCATTGACCAAAGAAGGAAACCATAATTATTTCTTGGACTCCACATCCATAATTATTCCATACAAATACAATATGTTCACTTCCCCAAAAAATGAACTCGTAAATAAATTGAATGATCAAATGCATAACAAAAGCTTTTCCATTATATACAAGCATGATTGGTGCTAAATATAATGCTATCAACAAGTAAGAAACGTAGCTAAGAATGAAAAATGACACAAAATTTCACATGATCATAGCTAAACAAGATGAAAACACATCACATTCAAATTGATACTTAGTCCAAATCCATAGAAAAAAATATTTACATTCAACTCAGCCATGAATACAATCAAAATGACACCATGTTATTTAAACTACATCAACTCATAATATACAACACTATCTAGTATAGTCAAGATGAAACATGAATCTAGTTAATCATATAATGGATGTAAGATTTACAATTATCCACAACTCACTAAAATAAGAGTATTTGAAATGTAATAAAATGTTGTTTGAAAATTGAAAATTAACATTGTCATTTGAAAATTTTATTTGAAACATAATATTTTATTTTAAAACATAATAAACTGTTGTTTGAAACATCATAAAATATCATTTTTTAATAGACCCTTCCTCCACTTGCTCACTGCCATCTTTTGAAATCCCATCCTCCCCTTCATTTGTGTCATCCTTTAAAATTCCTACCCTTATAAGATCCTCTATAACAAAATTAATTGTAATAAGATTTTCTCTTTCCTCATTAGCTACATCTCTTACTAAAAGTGGACTTGGATTTGCATCTAATTTCTAATTTAATAAAATATTAGGGTCCATGCCATGATAATTAATTATTTTATTCAGTGTGTTGTTTAGTTTATCTAACATAACAAGCTTTTCTTTGAATATAATAACAACATTAAAAAATTTTCATGCATTTTTCAAATGCACATTGAGGACATGGGCTTCATTTTTCAGGTTTTCATATTTTATCTACAATTAAAAAATGAAATATAATTAACTCAAAGTTATAATAACTAGAATATATTTGCTAAAAATGATGATAAATTTCTAAAGCATTTTCCTTCTTTGCATTTGTAATAACGACAAGGTTTGTCTCTTATTCATTTGTTAAAGTAAGCTTGGGATTATACATTTAAATTCTCTAACCTATTTAACATAATACCCAAACTATTATCATTGTAATAATTGGTAACTAAAACTAGATAAGATTTGATTAATTGATTAAAGTGTCAATCTTTGTGGTTTCATGTTGAACTGATGAACATTAATTGACTCTTTAGGAGTAGTTATCATAATGGGAATCTATCTCTTTGATCAAATATTTTGACCTTAACTCCCATACTTTTACAAAATTCAAATCATCGAGAACACCTTATTTAAGATTTTTAATTACATTTTATAAAAATAAATTGTTTAATGGAAGAGAAGTAATGTTATCTTTTGACAAACCAAAACTTTCAATAATGGGTGGGCTAGGGGGTGAAGAGGTAAAAGGTCATTCCTAAGTAGGTAGACTTGGAACTTGAATAAAATCATGTGGATTAAAAGAACTAGAAGTGACATACCCACTTTCAATCCCAAGATATTCCTCATCAAGATCAGTATGATATAAAAATGTTACTCCCTATCTACTAGACACACCATCAGGAGAGAAATTGGGAAACTCAAAATGTAAAAATTGTAGTGTTCTTTTGTTTTGTGTATAAAATGACATATTTCCATCCTTATATGAATTTGGGTGGCTAGTAGCAGTGGTGGCATGCTTTTCCTCATAGATTGAGGGTTCCCTACTAAAATAAATTTTATTTTAAAATGGTTTATTAAAAAACAAAATTTAATGCTAATTTAAAATACAAAATTTAATGCTAATTTAAAATTTAATAGTTAGTACATGGAGTTGGAGAGAGTATGTCTTCCACTCTACATGTCTGATGTGGAATCAGAGTTGTGGTTTCAACTACAAAAGACAATAATTTAGTCAATAAAATATCTAATTTAAGAAACATCAATTCAAAAACCAAAAGTTGGAAAGTAAAAAACCTTGAAAAAGTGGTCGATAAGAATGTGGCACTTGGAATCTATGGGTTTATTGAGTGCCTTAAATTTCAAGGTCAATAGCTTCAAAGTTATATATAATTGCTATATATCTATATTCATATATAGATATAACAGTTATGAACATAAATAATCAAATGAATAGTAGATATGAATGTGGCATTTTAAATTCTATGATATATATATATATATATATATATATATATATATATATATATATATATATATATATATATATATATATATATATATATATATATATATATATCATAGAATTTAAAATGCCACATTCATATCTACTATTCATTTGATTATTTATGTTCATAACTGTTATATATATATATATATATATATATATATATATATATAATTGCTATATATCTATATTCATATATAGATATAACAGTTATGAACATAAGTAATCAAATGAATAGTAGATATGAATGTGACATTATATATATAAAATGCCACATTCATATCTACTATTCATTTGATTACTTATGTTCATAACTATATATATATATATATATATATATATATATATATATATAACAGTTATGAACATAAGTAATCAAATGAATAGTAGATATGAATGTGGCATTTTAAATTCTATGATATTAAATTTCCATACTGATCTTTATATTTAGTCTTGAATAAGGTGATTTGGATAGTAGAATGATTGTTCAACATAATTACTATCTTACTATAGATTCAACACATAGATAACTATAGAATATTTCCTACATCCCCAAAATACATCCATAACTAGCAGAAAATATATAGTATTACTTATTATTTATAGAATGTAGTAAAAACATAACTATATAATAAACTACATGGATATCTATATAACAATGATTATAGAATGTTGGTTATTATCTATAGAATGCTGATATGTATATAATAACTACAAGTATATCTATAGATACATTTTTTTCTGATTATTATAGTACACAAATTACTATAGAAATCAACTTATTTAAAACATATCGAATCTAGATGTAAGATAGTTCGTTATTCATCATATTTTGATTTAAGTATATAAGTTTTATCACCATTATTTACTGGGTTTTATAGTTAATGTAATATTCAAATCTTTACTTTATAATCATGTATATTATGGAGATAGATAATAGTTGCATAGTATCATCTAGATTAATTATAGATTTACTTACCAGATACATGTTTTAGATAGATTATATTTTATTTATCTAGATTCCACATTTAAAATGTTGATAAACACTTATAACCCAGATGCAATATATTTTATTACATGGAGTATAATGCAAGTAATAATCAAATTACCATCATTCATATCATTCATCATTATAATTCACTATATTCTAGCGTATAAATATTGTAACCCTTCAAATATAAATAGCATGGGTTCTTCCATATGTAATATATATGATCACTATGAGAGCATGTAAATTATCATATATTGATTGGCTTGTAGTTCATTTATTATTATATCTACGATTCATAACACATATTAGCATATGTCACTTATATGTTCATGAGGCAACTTCCTATCTTCTTGAATAAGATCCATATGAACTTAGATACATGAAATTATAATAAGTTAATAATAACTAAGAATATTTATATTGATCATTATTTTATATAGATAGTGAACTACGTAAAGTTAAGTGTTAATGAAAAGAACCAAATAATTCACTAAAAATGTGTATATGTTTGGTCATGTTTGGTCGATCGTCGTATGCAGGCATATGAATTATAATACTAGATTATTAATGTTCATATAATTATTACTTATTAAGTAGGTTATGAATAAATTTTTATCCATTACACCAACATATACATAGTTATAAGCATACCAATATCATAATATGGATTTGGTAAAGCATGGGGAGGATATATAAATCAAATGTAGTCTTTCACTATATTATGATACAATTTATGATATGCCTGAGATCACTTATCATATGTAGAATGTGAAATAAAATACGTATTGTGGGTATATTAATATAGTAAGATACATAATAATGAATTAATGAATAGTACACTTAAAAATAGTATAGATATATCTAAGCCAAATTAGCTTATACTTGTACATATGGTTGTGCACTTCTAATTATAGCTCCATCAGTGGTCCAAAACTATTTTATAGATATATGTATAGTAGGATATTATTTATACATGCATATAGCCCCCCCTAAAAGTATAAAAAATGCTATAATGGAATATTATATGTTTCATGAGAATTGATACTTTCTTTTTTATATCTAGTTGTTTGAATATAATCTTATATTTTCATTCATTTATAACTATTTTATTATGACTGATTTTGGTATTAGTAGTAATATAAACACTAGACTATGATAATATGGATTATCATAGGGTGCATTATATTTGGGAACTACTTATATTAATTAGAAAATTATAGTTATATGTATACTTTAACTAAATAATATAAACTGTAATTATCATTTATATGATAGATAATATGGTGTGATTTATTCATACATTTGATGGAATAAATTTATGAATTTGGATTATTCCTATGATTAAAATGTTATATTATTTCTATTAGGATGCAATCTATATGAATATATTGGTTATACTATGTTAACCAAATGTCACATTGTTGATATTGATTAACTAGTGAGATGAATTTTACTAGCTTACTAGCATCACAATGCCATATGAAGGTAATCTGATCAAGTCATGTGTATGAATTTGACTGATCTTTAGATAATTAACTATCTAAAACTTTTTCCAAAGTAATGTTAAGTGAAACATTATCATTTCATGAGTATGATTTACATGTTTGTGTGATATCTTGAGTATAATCAGGTTATTTATGATACACCACATGTTTAGTTTTAAAAATCATATAACTCACAGATACTAGGTTATCTCTCTAGATTATTAGACCATCACTATATAATAATATGTTAAGGGAGGGCCATTATTTGATGGGATTAGGGTGGGGGATCGTTGGTCTATGGTTGGTGTGAAAAAGCACTCAGATGATGTTCTTTCTCCCTATAACATTACTACTTTTGAGATGATATTTGAGATAGCCATAGATACTAGAGTTTGAGAAAATTATGCTCTAGAGAGACATGTATCTTATATATGTACATTGTATTATATTTATCATAAAAATATTATCATGATGAGATATAATTTATTATTTATTGTACATTGATAATAGTGGATGTATGTTTGTACTATCCATGATTGGATATGTGTAATTACTTTCTATAATCAATTATGATATATGTATTATGATGATAGTGATCAATGATGTATTATGTATTATGATTCATTTATAGTTATCAAACTTAGAGTATTTTATATGATCAATAATTAGATTCTCGTGGTGTAATCTATTTAAAGTATATATTGTTTAAATAAAAAATCATGTATTTCTAGGTGGATCTCATTGGGGATGTTACATGTGGTATCAAAGCTATGAATCAAAATATATGACCTAATGAATCCACCAACATTTTCATATCCTTTTATTGACACAAAGGAGGATGGTGAAAGCTAGAGTTCATAGAGAGGGTCTGTCAAAAGTCAATGACAATAACCCTCCATTTGATCCTAACTAATTTACCATTGAGCAATCAAAAAGGATGGATTAGATTATTTTATCCATGAATTAGATTAGGGATCAAAATAAATCCTTGGAGAAGGTGGTTCATAGTCATGAAAAGGAAGAACATCAAGATTTACCTGAAAATCATCCCATTGAAAAGGAAAATCCTTAGGATATGAGAGCTTATGTAGATATAGAGTTGGATAGAAACATGAAGAAGGTGAACCCACCTAAGTTTGATGGGATTATTCTCATTGATGGATCTAAATCATAGTTGACTAAGACAGAGAAGTATTTTGAATTTTAAAACTACTCTAATGTCACTAAGGAAATATGGGTAGCATATCAATTAGCTAGTGAGGTAACTATGTGGTGGGCCAATAAGAGGTTGGAAATGAACCTTAAATTGGCCACCAATACTTAAGATTAGTTTATGACTTTTTTTAGGTCACGGTGGCTTCCAAAACTTTATTTTGATTAAAATCTCATAGATTTATAAAATTTAAAGTAGTGAGACCTATCCATGAATGAGTACTGGGATCAGTTCATCAAACTTTTGAAGTAGGTACGTCAGTACTAGGGAGATGAGAGGTTTAGGATCAGAAATTTTATCTTGGGATTGAGACCCTAGATTGATGGAGAGGTAGATGTCCATGGACCTTATACCATGGATGATGCCTTTAAGAAGGCAATCAAAGAGGAACATAATTTAAGTTTCTTTCATAGGACATGGACAAGTTCAAGAAAAAGTTTTGAAATTCTAAGTCAAATTATAAAAATTAAAAATGGAAACATAAGAGTGGAGACTCCAAGAATTAGTTCAAAATTTAGAATGTCAAACTCAAAAATGATTTAGGCAACAATAAACTAAGTAATGATTCCAAATAAAATTTCAAAGGAAACTAATAGACTGATAGGAAAGGACACCTGAAGGTTATTTCATTTGTAGATATGACCATTATGATCATGACTACACATAAAAATTGTCAAATAATAAAGGCAATACTCCTTAATAGGACAATTTATAGCAACATATTCATGTACAAGTTGATAATTGATAAGCCAAATTTCAATCATTACCCATAAAACTATGAGGTACTTTATTTGAACATCCAATTTGTATTTTGATAGATACATGGGAAACTAAATGTTTTATAGTTCCTAAAATGCTTAGTAAGTTATCTAAAAGAGCTATAATAATGATAAATGCATGGCCAATATAGTAAGGGAATGGCTCAAAATTCATGGTTGACAAGTGTTTAGTCAAATAAGAGATTAGGTTGTCTAAATTCATAGTAGTAGTAGATATGTATGTAACACAACTAAGGTCATATGATGTGATCTTAGGAGTTAATTGGATTCAAAACATAAATCCAAATTTGATTACTACCTAAAGAAGGTTGAGTGTATGGACGATTTTGAAAATTAGACACAAATTTAAGAAGAGAAAAGAGAGTTAAAACTTAGGCAAATTTATGCAATGCAACTCAAAAGGGCTCAAGGAAAATGGTGTCAAGAATTTATTGTCAAGATAAATAAGGAAAATGATGCTTGGCATTTATCATAAATATAAATGAAATAGAGGAACATAAGGAAGCATTTATGGAAGATTACTCATTTCTTAGAGATTTTCATGATGTGTTTCCATAAGAATTACCATGATTACCTCCTATATGTGAGTTCAATTTATCTATTGATATCATACCTAGTTCAAAACCATAGTCTAAAGCACCATATAGGATGACAACCACTGATTTGATTGATATGAAGGTTCAACTCTAAGAATTATTGGCAAAGGGGTTGATCAGAGCTAGTGTGTCACCATGGGGTGCACCAATTATATTTATCAAGAAGAAGGATGGTAATATTTGATTTTGCATTGATTATAGAATGTTGAACAAGGAAACTACTAAAAATAAGTATTAATTACCTCATATAGATGAATTTTTGATCAAATATGGGGAGAAACAATATTTTTTGAGATTGATCTTCAACTAGGATACCATCAGTTGAGGATATGGGATGAGGATATTTTGAGGACATCATTTAGAACTCATTATAAATAATATGAGTTCATAGTGTTACCATTTGTGTTAATTAATTCTCCTACAACATTCATGAATATCATGAATAGTGTATTCATAGATTATCTAGATCATTTTGTTTTTGTCTTTCTTGATGATATTCTTATATACTCTAAAAATGAAGAGGAGTACCTTCAATGTATAGAACTTGTTCTTCAATGGTTATAACAGCGTAAGTTGTATGGCAAGCTATCTAAGTGCATATTTTTCTAAGAGATAGGGTAATATCTAGGAAATATTATCTCTATAGATGATATCTCAGTAGATTTGAAAAAGATAAGAGTCATTATAGAATGGTCGATGCCAAAAAAATTTCATGAAGCAAGAAGTTTCATGGGATTAGCAAGCTATTACAGGAAGTTATTTATAAAATTTTCCAAGATAGCTAATCCAATTACCTCTTTGAAATGTAAGAACCAAAGTTTTGTCTAGTTAGAAAAGTGTGAAGTAGTTTTATAGGAATTAAAAAGAAGTCTTAATTTAGAACCATTGTTAAGAGTTCTTGACCCCAATGGTTAATTTTAAATGGTCATAGATGTGTTAGGGGATGGTCTAGGATGAGTCCTTATGAAGGATAAAGTGGTGATCACTTATGAATCAAGGAATTTGAAACTTTATGAGGTGAACTATGCCCCTCATGACCTGGAACATGTAGTAATTGTGCATGTTTTGCATGTTTGACATCATTACTTATTGATAAAATTATTTGAGATCAAGAAAGATAACCTAGGACTCAAATATATCTTCACCCAACCAAATTTGAATGCTCTTTAGAGAAATTGGATAATGTTATTATCTAATTATGATTATGATATCAATTATATCAAAGGCAAGGAAACTAGAGTATCCAATATCCTAAGTCATAAAAGGTACATAATAGACATAGATAATTTTAGGATTACTTTCAAGGAACGAGTGATTGAATTTTTTATAGGAGATGAATTCTATGATTAAGTTAGAAAAACATTATCTAGGAATGCTCAAGATCTTTGGTATAAATGATCTAGATCAAAGAGTGATGGTATTTTATGTTATAATGTAAGGATGTATGTGCCAAATCAAGAGAATACGCAGAGCACAATGCTAAAAAAACTACACAATACCCCATATTTAGGATATTTAGGGGTAACTAAGATCATGGCAAAGCTTAGACCACTATAGTTTTGGAAGAGAATCAAACACCTGATTGGGTTGTTATATTCACATGATATACTAGAATATAAGTGGTATGTGATTAGTATGGAATTTATCCAAGGTTTATCAATGTCACAAAACATGCAGGATATGATCGTGGTATTAGTTGGCAAACTAACCAAGGTGGCTCATTTTATACTAGGCAATTTGATAGATGATGTACCTACCCTTATGAAGAGGTTTGTAAAAGAAGTGTATAGTTTACATGGATTTATAGAGAAGATCATTTTGGATTGTGATTCAAAGATCACTTCTAGATTTTGGGTAACTCTAAATTCAGCTTTGGGTATACAACTAGATTTTAACACTGCTGTTTCTAATGCAAAATTGCTTTCTACATTCAAAAGAAGAAATAAGAAACTGAAAGATGGTTAAGGCTAGAAGTACCTGATATAGTCGTGCGCACCGAAATCAGACGTTGAAAGATTCTCCTCTTTTGCTGTGGAGGAATGACACCTACGAAGAAAAGGCTAAACACGGAAAAATGTTAATAAGAGATATGGTGGGTTGTCAGGCGAACGCCCGATCCCGGAAGTATGAAGACTCCCTAGAAGGATATCAACCCACTGATAAAAAAGAGCATAATATTGGATGAAAGTAGATGATAATGACAGAAATAAATGACAAAAAATAAAAGGCGTACCTGATATGCGGCACTGTTCTGCACAGTTGCCGGCGTCGGTCTCTGTGGTGCTGGCGTCGGTTAGGGAAGGTGCCGACGTCGGTTAAGGTGCCGTCGTCGGTCGGGTAAGTGACCGGCGTCGGTAGGGGCAGGTTCTGGGAAAAGGTTCGGGACAGGGTCTGAGAGAGTCGGGACAGGTTCAGGGAGAGTCTGGGGGGTTTGAACAGAGTCGGGATAGGTCTGAACAGTCGGGATAGGGTCTGATATGGTCAGGGTAGGGTTTGATAAAGACAGGGACGAGGTTTAGACAGAGTCGAGACAGGGTTTGAACAGTGTCTGGGCAAGGTCGGGAAGAGGCAGGGATAACAGAACATAAACAATAACTAAGAAAGAAAATGAAATAAATAGAATAAAGACTTACCTGGTAGAAGACCCGATGAAAGCCATGGTGTGCAGATTAGTTGATGTCGTAGTGTTGATGATTGCTCGGAGTTCGCAGGTTCGTGGAGGAATTCGCAGGTTGGTTGCTCAGCGTTCGGTTGATCAGCGTTCGGGGGATCAGCGTTTGGGGATCTGGTTCGAATGGCTGGCAGAGGTTGATGAAGGCGAGGGACGGGGACGGTTCCAGAAACGGTTCATCAACCGTTTCGGGAAACCGAATGCTAACTGATAACGGACAAGGGGAAGGTGACCGACGTTGGCAGGATTGCCGACGTCGGCCGATAGGTGACCGACGTCGGTGACATCGGTCGGGTAAAGACCGACGTCGGCAGATGCATAATGGGGATAGAGTCTACCTTTTGCTCTGTGCTCCTCTTTACATGCTGCCAGGGTCAAGGTTGGTGAAACAAGTGATCGGCAAGGGTTCAATAGGCGAAGAAGAAAGAAGACGAGGAATGACCAGGGGAGTCGACACGATTTCGGTGTCTACATTTGCCCCTTTTTGTCTTGTTGGTTGTTCTGGATGAACTGCAAGACAAAAATAGGAGTGAGTGCCCCAGGTGAGGGATAAGGTTGATTTCGTCTTGTTGGTTGTTCGAATGAACTGCAAGACAAAAATAGGAAGCGAAATGCCCCGAGTAAGGATGAGGTATTCCCCCTCAAAGCAGGAGTCGAGGAAAGGGAACCGGGAATCGGGTGCTGATTTGATAAAGAGTGGATGAAAAAAGGGGTGAGGGTGAACGCTGCAAAAGTCGTGATTGCGCGTATACCACTACACGAGATGGTCAGGCCAAAGTGTCGCAGGTCAAGGGTCGAGGAGTGCCAAAATTGAAGTAACCGGGCCCCAGCATTTAGTCGTCTGCTGATCGGGTCACTCAATCTAAGCTGAAGCTCCAAATGGTTCGTCGCGTTCCAGGTATCCTGGGCTCAGGAAGTGCTCCTAGAAACGCGAAAAAGTCACAAGTATTGTGGATCAACCGGTGTGCGATCCTATACTTGTGAGGGTCCAAAAAGGTCTGCGCACAATTCTGCTAACCAGTCATGAGGTAGCATACATGCAAAAACAACCAAGGCAACAACATCTTGGAAGTGGTCGAGGTCGGAGGAGATAGGCATGATCTCCAATGGTTGGTGGTCGATGGAAGGATGAATGGACGAAAGGATGAAAGGATGCGGCCGAGCTAACCCCAGAAGACCCCATGTCAACTGAGTGCTGCCTACATAGCCCTGGTGATAGGGCCTCAGGCCGATGTAGTTCTCCCTAGAAGGGAGGAAGGGTCAAAGGGATGGTGAGGAAAAAAAAGATGTTGCAGCCTTTTCCAAATGGTGTATTCTACAACATTGGTTGAGGGGTTTTTCATCCCTAGCAATATTCCATTTGCGTGATGGATGTATGCTAAAAATGAATTGAGGTCTATTTATGCTTCAACAAGTATTGGTTTATGCTTAACACAAATTGGGGCGAGTCGATAGTTTCTGTGTGGATTGGTGTCCATAGAAACTAGGGTGAATAGGCAAGGTCATGTTGATGGTCTGAAAAGAGAGTTGAGCTGAGTTGATCGACAAGTGATGAGGGTGAATGTGACCAAAGGGCAGAAGAAGATGAAAGGCAAATAGCTCTTTCATTGACAAGGACCAAAAAGACGGCATAGATAGGGGTTATGAGAACCAAGAGCCCCATTTATGCGTGACGTCGTTGACCATAGTTATGTTAGAGCGGTAATCGAATCACTTAGACATTAAAGTGAGCTCGAAGTCCCTTGAGTAGGTAATAGGAGGAGGAAAGAGGGTAACCCATTTTAAGAGCAGAGATAACTTTGCCCTTTTGTATAGGAGATCCTGAGACAACTACAAGCCAAGTCCGTGACTCGTTTTTTTTTTTTTTTTTTTTTTTTTTTGAGAGGCAGACTGATCGATGCGGGAAGCCTGCATAGAGATGTCATTTGCTTGGTGGTCAGGTTGCGAAGCTGATCAATGCGGAAAGCTTCTAAAATAAGTTGCTGTTTATTGCCAGAGTAGTCATAGCCATCCTTCGAGGGAGTGGTCTATATTTTTGTTTAATAAAAAGGCTTTTGAATAGCTGTCCTTCGAGGGAGCAGTCTATTTATTACAGCAATGATAGTACAGCTGTCCTTCGAGGGAGCAGTCTGTTTTTTTTTTTTTTTTTTTTTTTGATATTGATATAATGACCATGGATATGTTTTGACATCTTGATTCGATTTGATAGAAATGTGAGTCATGGACAAGACTGTAGAAGGTCAAGGGCTCCCTTTTATTAGGACAAAGCATCCATATATCATAAAAGGGTTATAGGAGTTGTTAAGAGGAATAGGGTTGAAAGGAAGTAGGATAAAGAGGATGGGGATTGCTCAAGGGACGAGCTCAAGTTAAGTGTCAAGTGGATGAACACTCGACTAGCAGAAGAATGGTCGCAGATGCAACGCATAAAAAGGCTCAGGGTCTGATAAGTCCCTGGTGTATACATGTGCGTGATAAGGTCCGAGTCAATTAGGAGCAAACTTGCCCCATTTGCCTCTTTCCAGATTGGTCAGGTGTTGATTGATGAGTGGATGTGAAGTTGGTTGATATGGTTGTTGATTGATTGAAAAAGGTTGAATGTTTTGATAAAAAGGTTGGGTCGAATGTTTGGTTGAGATTTAGTCATTTGATAATTGGTCAATGGTTGGTCGAGGTTGATTGGTTGGTCTTTGGTCTTTGGTTGGGTCGAATGTTTGGTTGAGGTCGGGTTAAATGTTTGGTTGCTAGTCTGGTTGAGGTTAAGTTGAAAGAGTGATTGATATGTGGTCGAGACTGTGTTGAAAAATTGGTTGAGGTTTGGATGAAGGTTGAATTCCCCCAGCGGCTAGGGAGAATGTTTGACGGATTAGTTAAGGTTGATTGAGGTTTAGTGGTCAGATGGACTGTGTTGATGTCAAATAAAGGGGTTAAAGGCAGCGAAGGGACCCTAGTCTGACGTGGAGATCCCGATTTAGGTGATGAGGTTGGAGAGTGATAATTTGTTGAAGAGGGGGTCAAGAGGATCCTTGATGAGAAGGGTATCCTTTTTTCGGTGGTGACGAATGACAGCTTTAAGAGCGCAACAACGCTCGGTGTCATGTCCCGGAGTGTGATGATAGTGGCAGAATTTAGAGTTGTCGAACCAAGATGGCCTTGATCCGAGAGTTGATGAGTGGGGTGGTGTTGAAGGTTTGTTGATAATGTGGTCAAGAAGGGAGGTGTCATTCTCCAAACATTGGTGAACGACGACCTTGAGGGCATGACAATGCTCCGTGTCGTGCCCAGGCGTGCGATGATACGCACAAATGCGAGTGTCATCGAACCATGGGGGTTTTGGTCCGAGAGAGTGATATGGTCTAAGAGGCGGGAGAGAGAGACGAGAAGACTGCAACAATTGCCGTAAAAGCAAGGCATAAGAACCTGCTAACGGGTCGAGATGTTTTGTTGCAGTGAGGGTTGGTGACATTGGCTTGGGAGCCGTAAGAGGCGTTGGTCGATGGTTTGAAGGAGGTATAAGTCTGACGGGTTGATAGAATAATGGAGGTGACTTACCTCTGTGAAGTATGGGAGTAAGAAACACTCCGAGTAAAGTAGACGGATGTGGGCCCAAGATTGAAGGTAATGACGAAGATAGGGGAGGAGTTCTCCGGTGTGGTTTAGTAGCCTTCTTTGGTTTGGGTTGAGGGCCACCTTTGTGCGAGGCGAGATTAGATGTGGGGCGAACACCAAGAGGTTTAATCTCTTTGGGCATGATGGACGCCTGCGCGGGTTTGGACTTAGATGTGGACGGTTTTTCTCTCAATGGAGAAGAAATTGAAGGTGTGGGCTCTTTAAGTGGAAAGAGCTCTAGAGTAGTCATGGCTTCTGTGTGTGGCTGAGGAGTCAAAAAGGTATGATCGTCTATGGATAATAATAAGGATGAAGGCGAGGCAGCTGGTGTTGATGTGGTCGAAGCGTCCTCCAATATAGGAGAAGTCGCTGGAGGAGAAGTGGGAGAAGAAAGTTCTTCGCCATGTGGAGGAGGTATAGGGGAAGAAGGGTCTTCCACCTGTGAAAGAGGTTGGTCAGGGATAAGAGAAAAGATAGTGTCGACTGTGTGTATATCATGGTCTTGAGGGTCATTAGTTATGGTTTGGATGTTGTCTTGAGTAGGCGGGTGATTAGAAAGGGGTTGCTTGAAGATGTCAAGGTTTTGGTTGGACGGTGTGTTCGGGTTATCCAAAATAAGATCCCCCTTGTCGAGTTTATCCAAGACAGAGGCATATGACTCTCCAATTGGAGTGAATTGACACTGTATGGATTGACGTTGAAAATGTTTATTGATGTAGTCTAATGTTGAAGATGATGAGCGGTTGGTTATTGTTGAAGATGATGGTTTAAAGATGACAGTGTTTGCCGACTCTTTGGATTGAGAGTAGGCAGAAGAAGGTCTGGAAGAAGAATGGTCATTGGTAGTGTTACACAATTTGACCTTATCTTCTTCAATGGCGCGGAGTTCAAGCTTTCGGGCCATGGTGAAGGCCTCGTCGAAAGTGTGGAATGTCTGAACCCGCAGGGTGGACGAGATATGACTGACACATGCTCGAGAAAAGAGCTCAATGAGCTCGGATTGAGGCAAGGAGAAGGAGAGCTGATTAATCAGGCTTCTCCAACGGGCAACAAAATCGGCTATGGATTCGTCGTCAAACTGCCTGATGGAGTAAAGGTCTGTGATCGAAACTTGTTTAGTGATATTGATAGAAAAATGGTCGACGAATAGTTGGGCGAGTTGGATGAATGAAAAGATAGAATGTCTGGCAAGAGAACTATACCAGTCAAGGGCAGGGCCAGAAAGAGACATAGGGAACGTGCGTAGAAGTAACGCATCGTCGTGGGCGATAAGATAACAGGCATGTCTAAATGCCTTTAGATGTTGTTGTGGGTCTTCCTTACTCTGAAAGCGAGTGAATTTAGGAAGCTCCCAATGGTTGGGGTATGGTCGGATAGGGACAGAAGGGTGGATGGGCTCGCTGCAAACTTGTTCATATGACAAAGTATTGCTTGAACCGGAGATGGAAGCTTCGAGACGGGACATTTTATCCATCAGCATCTTGATAAGATCTGCTGATAGATTGGCGGGTTGAGCACCTCCTAGGTTGTAAGGCGCTTGAAAGAGGTTAGAAGAGGCGTGCGACATAGTCGGTTGTACAATGTACGGATGACTAGTCGCAGGGGCAGAAGTAGAGGTTAAGGGTGGTTGGGTTATGAAGGTAGAAGGCATACGCTGACTAGATACCGCCAAAGGAGGTTGTGTGATGGCATTGACAAAGGGCGAGGTAGGCACTCCTGCATATATAGGCGCAAGAGTGTGAGGGGTCGAGACAATCAAGTTCTGGTATAATGTAGAACTTGGTTGAATTGCAGGTGGTTGAGGGGGTAACGAAACCCCAGTGGAGGTTGGTCTAAAAATAGACGAGGAGGCCGAACTTTGTGTATAGCCATGGTCGGGTTAATGGTTGAGGCGAAAGGTTGAGTCGTAAAAGGTTGGGTGGCGAACGGTGTGGATGTCGTCGCCACGTCGTCCGAAAGGTCCCGCATTGGTTTTCTTGCGAGATAGTTTTGGAGGGCTGCGGTATTGAGGTCCAAGAATCTTGCAAAGTCTTGGTCCCCTTCTGGGATGATAGGCGTCTGGGTTGGAGATAGTCTAGTAGGAATTCTTTCGGTCTTCGAGTAGAACTCCATTATGTGATTGTTTGTAGGCGGGGTAGGCGAAAGCGATTGATGGCTAGTGTAGTCAAGAAGAGCCTTGGTTTGACTACGTGTCAGAACCATTCAAGGCAAGGGAGAACATCCTCATAAGCTCAAACAAGCAGATAAGAACTAAAAAGATGAAGACACAAGCAGATCCTAAAACCCTAGAAGTAAATTTTTAGGATTATAGTGGCTTATGCCTTAGAATATGTGTGGAGGAAGGTTGGCTGAAAAATGGGTCCTAGAAGAAGCAGTCTATGGATGGTTTCGGGTTTTGTTAAGGCGCTGAAGAAGTCTGTGTTAGGGTCTGGTACACGGCCTGGTGCTAAGGAGCAAGCTCCCCTCACTTCACGATTCCAGTGGTTAGCTGGTTTCGCTTAGCCAAGATATACCTCGCCTAGAGATTAGAATCCGCCAGAGAACGGAGTGGGCTTCCCCCTTGGTGATGAAATCCAAGTAGGGTCACCGGGACGGGTAAGGTATCCGCTGGGTGATGAAATCCCAGTCGGGCCTTGTCTCAGGTAAGTTTTATGTTTGTTTTGTGCAGGTGGTCTGGTCGTGTAACATCAAGTGACTAGATTAATTCAATATGCGGTTTAATTACTATGTGTGGTCTAAAAGATGCAGACAAATAGAAATGAATGCAAAGTGTTTTAATGTCCAAGTCGAAATGTTTGTTCGTATGAAGACGAATGGAGAAAGAGTCGAAGAATATGAGTTTTAGCTAGTCTAGAAATGCAAGAAAGAAAGAAGTGTTCGTTTTAGTTCTGCTTATGATGTTGTTTAAGAAGAGACGAAAGGAGGCGAAAAGGAAGAAACCTAATGCACCTAAATGAACGGAAGAAAGAAAGAACCCAAGGAGGACCTAGGGTCCCACCGGGCGTGCCAGAATGTTTCTAATGCAAAATTGCTTTCTACATTCAAAAGAAGAAATAAGAAACTGAAAGATGGTTAAGGCTAGAAGTACCTGATATAGTCGTGTGCACCGAAATCAGACGTTGAAAGATTCTCCTCTTTTGCTGTGGAGGAATGACACCTACGAAGAAAAGGCTAAACACGGAAAAACGTTAATAAGAGATATGGTGGGTTGTCAGGCGAACGCCTGATCCCGGAAGTACGAAGACTCCCTAGAAGGATATCAACCCACTGATAAAAAAGAGCATAATATTGGACGAAAGTAGATGATAATGACAGAAATAAATGACAGAAAATAAAAGGCATACCTGATATGCGGCACTGTTCTGCACAGTCGCCGGCGTCGGTCTCTGTGGTGCTGGCGTCGGTTAGGGAAGGTGCCGACGTCGGTTAAGGTGCCGTCGTCGGTCGGGTAAGTGACCGGCGTCGGTAGGGGCAGGTTCTGGGAAAAGGTTCGGGACAGGGTCTAAGAGAGTCGGGACAGGTTCAGGGAGAGTCTGGGGGGTTTGAACAGAGTTGGGATAGGTCTGAACAGTCGGGATAGGGTCTGATATGGTCAGGGTAGGGTTTGATAAAGACAGGGATGAGGTTTAGACAGAGTCGAGACAGGGTTTGAACAGTGTCTGGGCAAGGTCGGGAAGAGGCAGGGATAACAGAACATAAACAATAACTAAGAAAGAAAATGAAATAAACAGAATAAAGACTTACCTGGTAGAAGACCCGATGAAAGCCATGGTGTGCAGATTAGTTGATGTCATAGTGTTGATGATTGCTCGGAGTTCACAGGTTCGTGGAGGAATTCGCAGGTTGGTTGCTCAGCGTTCGGTTGATCAGCGTTCGGGGGATCAGCGTTCGGGGATCTGGTTCGAATGGCTGGCGGAGGTTGATGAAGGTGAGGGACGGGGACGGTTCCAGAAACGGTTTGTCAACCGTTTCGGGAAACCGAATGCTAACTGATAACGGACAAGGGGAAGGTGACCGACGTCGGCAGGATTGCCAACGTCGGCCGATAGGTGACCGACGTCGGCGACATCGGTCGGGTAAAGACCGACGTCGGCAGATGCATAATGGGGATAGAGTCTACCTTTTGCTCTGTGCTCCTCTTTACATGCTGCCAGGGTCAAGGTTGGTGAAACAAGTGATCGGCAAGGGTTCAATAGGCGAAGAAGAAAGAAGACGAGGAATGACCAGGGGAGTCGACACGATTTCGGTGTCTACAACTGCATATCACTCAAAGACTAACGGATAGACTAAGAGAGTTAATCAGGTGTCAGAGGATAATATTTGTATGTATTGTATGGATCAATTATAAAAGTGGTAATATTATCTTCCATTTGTTGATTTTACATACAATAACTCATACTAATCAGATTTGAAGATGGCACCATTTAAGGCACTATATAGAAGGTGTAAGACACCAATTAGTTGGGATAGGTTGGAGGACATAGTAGTCTATGGACCTAAGATTATTTTCAAAATAGAATATTAATCAAGATTAATTAGGAAGATATTGGTTGAGGCCAATGATAGATAAAAGAGTTATGCTGATTTAAAGATGACAAATAGGAATTTTTAGGTGGGTGATAAAGTGTTCTTATGGATTAAGCCATAGAAGAGCTCAATTAAATTTAGGAAGTCAATGAAACTATCACCAAGATATGTGGGAGCCTTAGAGGTATTATAATTAGTAAATCCTATATTGTATAGGTTTGTATTGCCACCAACCCTAACTCTATTGCATAATGTCTTCTATGTTTCTTATCTTAAAAAGTATATAGCTGATCTTATGCATGTATTGGATTGAAATTCTTTGTAGGTTATGGATCCTGGGGTGGTCATGTTAGAACCAATAAAATTAATTGACACTCACAAACTTCATTTGTGTAATAGAGAGATGTCACAGTGCAAGGTCCTATGGGAGCAATACTCTAAGGATAGTGTTGCTTGGGAGGACTATGTTGAGTTGTATAGGTGATTTCCACATTTATTTAATTTATTAGATAATTTATACTATGTTATTTTTCTACTTAAAAATATTTTTAATTTAGAACTTATGTTTGAATAAGAGTCATCTAGGATGATGACTAGGTTTAAGGGGGAAGGATGTTACATTTTGATTCCTTACTATGTAAACTTAATTGATTTTCCATGGATATTTATAGTTGACAATTTGATTTGATATTTATTGACTAAGATTTGAGATATATGATATTATGGGATAGTTAAATATTTCTTAAGTTACATGATTACATTACTATCAGTGAGTTTTAGTGTATATATTTACATTATGATGATGTTGATTTGTTAATTCAGTCATATTTTATGATGTATGTATATCATGATGTTATGGTCTAACTACATATTTATTATGAGTTTGATGCAGGAGAACACATATCTTAGAGTGTGATGGAAGGAGAGCATCATCAGAGAGGGTGATGTAGATAGAGATGTTGGGGAGTAAAAGAGAAATCAGCTAGAACTTTGCACACACCATAATAGTAATACATGCCAAATGCATAGTAGAATGGTTAGTATAGTCATATAAAATGAAAAAATTGTTATCTTGAGTGTGGCTTGTGACACCCAACCCATATGTCCCTCTTGCTTTCTCTCATAACCCTAATAAACATCTTTTCTCTAATTTCTAATCATTCATAACCTTCTAGACCTAACCCCAAATCAACAAAATTGCTCTTTTCTTGACAAATCCATCCCCTTAGGTCCCTTTAGCTAAGTATAATATTGTCCAACTTGGACAAAAATATTGATACCACTCTTATCCACTTTTAGTGCTCCTATATAAATGCATTTTTGGCTTCAATGATTAGTTTTTTTTAATTCCCCATCCTTATTCTTGTCAACCTAACATGAGCACATTCAACCCATGACCAATATATCTCTATAAAATACCATTCAAAGATCATTTGGAAAGGGTTTCCAAATATCACAAAGCAAGCAAGAATATAAGTAAGAATACTCAAGCATATTTCCCTATTCTCTGCATATAACCATCCAATAATATTTTTAGTTTATTCAAATCCTTACACCAGTGCCTAGTCATCTCAAGTGCACCCCATATAACATTTTTCATCTTCATATACACTATTTAAAAAAGCACATCAAGTGGGATAACCACATATAGCTTGATCCCTCTTTAAAGTATTGGTATGTAGATAACATGCCCACATAAGGGGTGTAAAAACACATTCAGTGAATCTTACACACACTAACCACCCGTCCCCCACCCTTTCTAAAATTTGGTCAAATCACAATGGAATCTAGGGTTTGAAGATAAAATCATCTCTATAAGGAAATATACAAACTTCTAGCTATCAAAACTTCATAGGTAGGGTCACACAAACCTGGCAAATAAAACCTAGAAAGGTCAAATTTTAGGAAAATAGAGACAAAGGTGGACTATAGAACCAAAAAATAGGGTGTCTTATTTTTGGTTCTCCTATCCTTTCATCTAATGAAGTCTAGATCTTGATTTTTGACAGTGTCTCAACCCTACATAGTGAATTCTAGCCTCTATCTTAGTTGTATCAATTGGTTTCTAGCTAAGTCTTGCTTTTTTATCTTTATTACTATTTTTAAAAAATCTCAAGTTGTAATCAAATTATACAAATTAGTGGCTTACTTATTGCATATTTATTTACTAATTTTACTACTCAGACCCATTAACTAAATTAGGAATAATACACTAATATTCATAAAAAGGTCAAATCATTTGGTGGATTTGACTTACTTTATTTGTGCATAAAAACCCTAGAAACCCTAGGGTAAATTTCCTACTAATTTTTCTTATATTTTTTAACTTCATAATAAAATAAAAAATTAGCATTAAATTTTAAAATTTTGTAGTAATTTTAAAATAAATTTCTTTCAAACCCTAGTTTCCCATATGACGTCCCAATATTTCCCCAGTATTTTTCCTATAATTTTATAAATTTTTTTTGCATATTTAAATTATAAATTTGATTTAATTATTAAAATTCAATAGTAATTTCAATAAAAATTTATTTTTCTCAAAACCCTAGTTGCACATACTAGGTCTTATTCAATCAAGCATTTTCCAATAATTTTCTAAATTTTTAGTTGCATATTTCACTTAGAAATTCACTTTAAATTTCAAAATTTTATATTAAATTATGAAATAATCATCTTTCAAACCCTAGTTGTCCATACTAGTTCTTGGTATTATCCCAATAATTTTTTGATTTTTTACCAGCATATTAAAACCAAAAATTCACCTCAAATTTCAAAATGCAATAGTAATTTTCAAAAATATATTTTTCAAAACCATAGTTTCATATACTAGGTCTCATTGCTTCTTGAGGTATCACCTTACATCTAAAATTAGATTTTAAAAATGGATCTCACTTATTTTAAAATATTTCTTGCATTTTTAGAAAATAATAAGGAGACAATACTTGGTCCTATTATGTACATGAATGATGAAGTTAACCATATGATAATACAAATCTTCATTCTTTGATTTTCATTCCTAATTTTAATAATATGGAATGATATTAATAAATTTATTGTTAAACATAGTAAGATACCTCTCCTTCAAAGCAAAATTTACTTGTCTTTAATATAAGGTTTCATCTCTTGCTTTATATCTCTCATATGGAAAACTTTTCAAGTTTATCTTACTAAATACATTATAAATGGCATAGCACATATCAAAGTTTCTTATGCATTCATGTACCAATTCATGCTTTCTATCCCTTGCTTTCTATCTCTCATATGGAAATTTTTTCAAGTTTATCATGATAAATACATTAGAAATGTCATAGCACATGTCAAAGTTCTTTATGCATCAATGCATAATTCCATGATCTCTATCCCAAACTTGTTATCTATAATTTTGAATGCTCTTTATAAACATATTTTTATACAAATTATAACTACAATTACATGCATTTTATCCCATACATGGTTTCTATCTAGAGGATCTATTGTATAAGCTAACAACCACCTATCAAGTTTCAATGTCATATCTTATGTACATGAAAGAATTTCCTTCTCTTATTCTCCCCCAAGAGGGTGATAGATATTTTTCCTCTAACCAGGTCCATGTTATCACTCCTCTAAAATGTGAGTTAGCTGATACTATTGTTCTTAATGCATACATTCAACCTATAGCTTCTTTAAATTCTATTCAACATATGTGCTTACATGTTCAATCCAAAAAAACTAAGGTTTGCACTTGTGAGACTCTAAGGGATCAAATCGATAGTATGAGCAAGTTAATTTATGATTTAAAAATGTAGAATCATCTATTACATGAAAATATCACAACATTGGAAAATTAGATTATAATACAAAATCCCTGAAGGCACCCTAGTATCAACCATGTACATGCACCTTCACCTAGTCAATTGGTTACAAGCAATGTTACATATCAAAATAAGAAATCACAAAAAATTAACTCTATAACTAGTGATTCAAAAATCATTCAAAAGTGAAATAAGAGTTAAAGTGAGGTACTAAGGGAAATTATTAAATCTAAGTTGATCAATCTATCTCCTCTACATCTAGTGAGAAGATCTAGATATTATTGTGCATATCATAAAATGCATGGGCATCACATAGATTCATGTTTTGAATTGAAACACCATATATAATAAATAATTAATAATAAGGGCCATATACAAGGTAAATTAATCAAGAAATCCATAGTGACATAGGCACACATTCACAAAGGGTCAAATTCATAAACAGTACAAAAGTGGTTACCAAAACATAACTTAGAACGATAAAAATATCAAAAAGAAAAATTAGAGCAAGGAATAGTACCAAAAGCATAGGTAAAGCATGAAAAATATGAAAATTTAGATCTCCAAAATGAGGCTCAACTTTCAAATCCATATGGGTTTAGTCAAAAATATATACAATAGTTTGATTATCAAGGTCAAGGGTTGGGAAAGCATTCTCAAGGCATCACTACTCCTATTTCAGTAGCTAATAATGTTTGTCACCAAGATTTGAGATTTTTATTGAAATCATAAGGAAAATCATTCACAAACACAATTTATCAAAATAAAAGATACATATACAACAAAAGTCAACATTATCATTCCATTGATTCAACATCAAGATGATAATGATGAGTGGAACAATATAGCTTATTATGATTACCAATATACCGACAATGAATCTGAGTATCTAGAATCATATTCACAATAATTCCCTCATGATTCACAATCATTCATGATTCCTTTGTTTGGTATAGGACACCATGATAGGAAGTCTGCCATGAGACTCATTAGTTAGTACCATCTCTTCTCAGTATTACTTGTACAAAGTTTCTTTTTGCTTACTTGTACATAGTTTATCAATATTTCTTGTACATAGTTTCTTTATGATTGATTGTACATAGTCTTCTTGTGATTAATTTTACATATCTCAAATAAATAAAAAATCCAAAAACATTACAAAATATAAAAAATCTAAAATCAATATAACATTTCAAAATAAAAAAACATTCAAATATGTCAAAACACTAAATATATTTCAATTATATGCATCATTCATGCTTTAAATTTCTACTATAATTCTAGACTTACATTTATTATTCTATATTACTGTTTATTGATTTATCTACATTACCATTCTTCACTTGATCTTCTTTGAGTGTGTGCAGTGACATCCAGATCCTTGATTGCTTCACTCTACCCATTGAGGGAGCATCCCACTTCTACATTTGAGACACACATCGATATATCTAGATTGTTAGCATTTATCATTATGAATTTTTTTTTATCTTACTCACATCCATTTTAATTCCCCAACCTCCACCTTCCTTATGTTATTCAAAACTGACTTGTAAATTTATAATTTTTCAAACCACCATGGATTCAATCGTGGCTACAAATGTTTTGGTCATCATAATTGAAACTACAATAATAATTTATAATTACATTTTACTTTGATGACCCTAAAACCTTTTGGCATTCTCTTTTTATTTTAATTCCTCACCATGTACATATGGATAATGGTCCTCCTCAACCTTAATATTATATTGTGTTAATGGCATATAGGAATACAGTGTTATGTATCCATGCATCCAACATGACATGTATTTGGTTTCACTTGAAGTGAACCTCATTTCCAACATGTTGAGATCTATGCTTACTTTAGATGTTATTTGATGAAACACCCACTGATCCAGAGGTAAATTTAGAGATGCTCCTAGATCATACCAAATCCTATATAATTGTAAGAGTTCATCAAAATATTTTTGATAGTATGCAGAACTCTAGAAACAGAGCTCGTATGCTGCTTGTGTAGCTAGTCTAAGTTATGGTCAAAGCAATTCAATAGGTAGTCAATGCTAGTCAAATAGAAAGATTGATGTCTTGAAAAATATATAAAATAGTTTCATGGTGTACATATTTTTGATATATTTTTAACACATTTTATGGTTCAAAAAATAGATTTTATATGTGCAAATTATGACCAGTCAAAGTTATGGTCAAACTCATTAAAAAATGATGATGTGGCAATATGGATCAACCCAAGTCTTTAATAATTTTAAATCCACCCTTATAAAAGGGGGATAAACATAAACCATCTTATATTGGGGAATAATTATCACTCCATATTTTTAAATGCAATGGATAATTTAAAATCCCATTAAAATTGGGTATGGGATAATTATGAAATTTATTAAAATAGATTGTGGATAATCATCCCAATTTGAAAAAGGGAACCTATAAAAAGTATATAAAGAGGTTATAGGTTTATTTTATTTCATTCAAAAAAAATTCAAAGCTCTCATTGTAGAGCCTAAGAGCTAAAATCTAGAGCTGAGAGCTAAAAGCCAGAGCTGAGAGCTAAAAGTCAGAGCTGAGAGCTATAGCCAAGAACCAAGAACTAGAGCTGAGAGCTAGAGGAAGAGCCAATTCTAGCCATATGTTGAGTATCTATATTTGATTTCATTTTAGCCACTTTTTAAAGCCTCAAAGTGATACTTTTGATAGAGAACTTTAGGAATGTGAGATTGTTTTCATGATAGGAAGGTGGAAAGTTTGACCATGAGTACCAAGATTTTTCAAAGGTCTATTGATGAGTTTTATTCAGTCTTAGAGGATCCATTATACAATTGTAAGCTTTTGGATATGTAATTTAAATTCATGAAAATGGATTGGTTCATGTTCTAAGTGAGCCTGAAGAAGAAGCCCGAGCAGTGGGTGAACTCCGTTATCAACCTTGTTATCGTGAGTTGTCTATTATTTTGCATTATTTTCTATATTTGATTTCATTATTAATCATTTTGAATGTAAAGTTAATTAATTATGAAAACTCAATGGAGATTTAATACTTCAAGTTTAGATAAGGTTGATTAGATTAATGAATGAAATTTCAACTTTAATTTATTCTATTTTAGAAATCCACTTTGGGTCAACCTAGATAAACACATTTTTAAAGGTCAAAATTATAGCAATTTCCTTTAGGTATTTCAAGAAACTGAATGTTTGACAAAAGTATCCTTCAATAAACTTTTTGCGCATGATAGTAGTGTAAAGTTTATAGATCAAGTTTGGTATCAGAGTAGTTAGTATGATGGGTTTAACATTAGTTGTTTTTAGGTATATTATAGACTTTTTGGTCTTGTTCATATTCCATTTATAGTGTGAAATTTGTGGGATTAGGTTATTTTCAAGAAACAACAAGATATGGGAAAATCCTTAAAAAGAGAAATGCTTGATGAGATTCAAGTGATTAACCAGCAGATATAGGAAGAGAATGCTGTCTTTAGAGCTTGGTCACACTCCTTGGATGAGGAAATTTATTTCTTAAAATCTGAGTTACAAGCCAAGGATGAGCTCTTAGTATAGATGCAGAGTGAAAAAAGACACAGTCTTCACCAATTGCCATCTACTACTATTGCAGGTACTATAATAGATGATTGCATCATAAGTTATCCATCATGTAGTACTATTTACCCTTTGGTTTTAGATATTACTTTTGGTAGTTTAAAAAAACACACTAAGGGCATTAGATCTAAACTATTATTGAAAATAGGATTTGATAGAAGGTGCCTTGGTAAAAATGGCCAAGGAATTGCTAACCCAATATAGGTAGAACATAGATATCACCATGTAGGATTGGGTTACATTAGTGAGAAAGTGGATGTTGGAAAGAGTTCCTCTGTTAATGAAAGAGAACAAGCTTCTTACAGCCAAGATCCAAGGCCACTAGCAGTACAAAATTCTTCCCTATGAAGGAATCATGATTGGTGTAAGAGATTTGGTAAAAGAGGTATTGATATTCCACCTCCTTGTTCTTACACTAAAAAAAAACAAATAAAAATGTGAATTTTAAGACTTTTGATTCACTTTTTCCATTTAATAAATTTGGTTTTGATATTCAAAAGATGTTGCATTCTTTTCCTCATATGTTTTTTGGATTGAATAAACATTGTGTCACATATTATTAGAAAAAAAAAAAAAAAAAAAAACATTTACTGAAGAAGTTTGTAGGTGATAAAGACCATTCTTGTAGTGGCAAAGTAATAAATGGTAAATGGGTGACCTCACCTAAGAAGAGGGATGTTTGCACTCATTGGCACATGAGTGGACATCGGGTTGAGTTATGTTGAAAACTTCAACCATCCCACCATCCAATTAATGGTAAGAAGAAGATGGTTTATAAACTTGTTGATAAAGTAATTAACAAAGTTTTTGTTCAATCAACCAATATAAATGTAAATAAATCCACTAAGGAAATTAAGCAACCTAAATAGGAGACCTTGAAAAAGAAGGTTAGTAAATAGTTTCTTAATTTCATGAAGTCATGATTAGTGGATTAATAATGCATTTATGTTTCAAAGAAATTTTGGGATTCTTGTTATATGTTGACTAAGGACATTTACCCACACTTTGATATATGAATTTTGGAGTGACTATGGTGGGAACACTTCGAGATAGTTTATCATGCAAATTTTTTAATTTTCACACTTGAGTTTTGAAAAGCTTTTTGAAATCTCTAGCTTTAGCTATATGAGTTTCCCATTGAATTGTTAAGGAATTTAACTCATTGATCAACTTGGGAGATTTAACAATAGTTGTATAGGTTGATAAAATTTGACTGCATTTAGTTTCATACTTAACTACTATTTTGGCATGTGTATGATTGGATACATTTGTAAGACCCTATTAGGCAATGTTTGAATTGCTAGATACGATACATTATTTGTTATTTTCATAGTTGTTTAGCATATTGAGACCCATGTATGGGCTGTGTATTATGACATGGTCATAGAAATTAATGTATTTTGTTTAAATTAACAAACTTGTCTTGAAGTTACACTAGTGATTGTTGTAATGTTTGGTAGTTCACTACTTATAGGATGTGACAATGGCTAGATAGTTGATAGATGTTGTGATCTTATTGGTAGTTGTAGGATTTGGTGGAACTTATGCCTTATTTTTAGGCCTTTACAATTTGAGTTATAAATCATATTTTTCAATTTTTATCTTTATATTATAATCTAGGCTCTGTACTTTGATATGTTATAGAGCATCATTAGTAGAAGAGGACACTGATGGATGTGTTATTATCCACATGTAGTTCTGTGTAGAGACCCTTGGATGGATATACAATAGAAGAAGACATGGATGCACATAAAAAATCTTGGATCTATATATAGGCTCATTGAGGCCATGCAACATAGGAGATTTAGGATCTCAGATCTATGTAGAGGCTTTTTGTAGTTGTGTAGTAGAGGAGATCACTAGGCTTATCTATGCAGATAATCTTGTGAACCCATGCAATAGAGGATGTTATTACACCCTAGTTCTATGTAGATGATATTGATGGTCATGTAGTAGCAGATGGATTATGGAAGATGTGATCAGTCAGTTGTTCCAAGCATTATAGGCACAATTGTTGAACTTGAGTAGACCAATAAGATCCATGAGAGTATCTTCATAACTAACTGACATTTTAGTTAGGTGCCAACTTTTAGTGTACCAAAAGCCTTCTTAGTGGGAGGTGTGATCCAAAGGTCACATTGGAGAGGGTCCCAGATCAGATCAAATCTTGTACCATTGTGATTATTTCATCAAAATATTTTTGATGGTATGAGGAACTCTAGAAACAGAGCTTGTATGCTCCTTGTATATCTAGTCTAAATTTTGGTCAAATAAAGTCAACAAGTAGTCAACATTGTTGAAATTGAAAAAATTAATGTCTTGGAATGTTTATAAACTAGTTTCATTGTGTAGATATTTTTGGCACATTTTATGATTCAAAAAATGGAGTCTGTATGTGAAAGTTATGACTAGTCAAAGTTATGGTCAAACTTGGTAAAAATGATGACATGGCAATATGACTTGACCCAAATATTTAATAATTGTAAATCCCACATTATAAAAAGGGGATAAACATAAACCATCATATATTGGGCAATAATTATCACCCCATATTTTTAAATGTAATGGATAATTTAAAATCCCATTAAAATTAGGTATGGGATAATTATGAAATTTATTAAAATAGATTATGGATGATCATCCCACTCAGAAAAAGTGGACCCATAAAAATTATATAAATGGGTCATAGGTGCATTTCAATTCATTCAATAAAATTAAAAAACTCTCATTACAGAGGCAAATAGTCAAGACCCAGAGCTGAAAGCTAGAGCCAAGAACTGAGAGCTAGAACTGAGAACTAAGAGCTAGAGCTGAGAGCCAGAGCAAGAGCCAATTCTAGCCATATGCTGAGTGTCTATATTTGAGTTCATTTGAGCCACTTTTTAAAGCCTCAAAGTGAGACTTTTGGTGAAAAACTTTAGGAATATGAGATTGCTTTCATGATAGGAAGGTAGAAAGTTTGATTGCGAGTATCAAGACTTTTGAAGGTTTATTGCTAAGTTTTATGTAGTCTTAGAGGATCCATTAGACAATTGTAAGATTTTGGAAATGTAATTTCAATTAATGGAAATGGATCAATTGATGTTCTAAGTGAGCTTAGAGATGAAGCCTGAGCAATGGGTGAACTCCGCTATTAACCTTGTTATTGTGAGTTATCGATTATTTAACATTATTTTTTGCATTTGATTTCATTATTAATCATTTTGAATGTAAAGTTAATTAATTATGACAACTTAATGGAGATTTAATACTTCATGTTTAGATAAGGTTGATTGTATTAATTAATGAACTTGCAACTTTAATTCATTCTATTTTAGAAATCCACTTTGGGTTAACCTAGATAAACATGATTTTAAAGGCCAAACTTGTAACAATTTCCTTTGAGTATTTTAGGAAATTGAATGTTTGACAAAAACATACATAAATAAAAATTTTATGCATGATAAAAATGTAGTATTTACAGATCATCCACTTATAATGTGTCACCGTATATGAAAATCTAATGGATTAAATGAAATCCATTTGTAACTCTCTTCGTCATCAATATATAATTAAGATAATAACTCATTTAGAAACCCTTATTTATTGCACATCCACCAAACTCATCATGATACCTATATTTTTGGAGGAGATAAAAATAAAATCATATTAACCAAATGTTTATTCATTATAAAAATAATAGATATATCCTTATGTTGATGTGGGTTTGATGTACACCAAGGAACCCCATGAGGTAGCCTCTAATGTTTTAGGATCAATGAAATAAATTCACTCAAGGCACAAGTTGTAGGGTTTTATAAAAAAATTGGTGGTGGAATAATGATGAGAGTAGTAGAGTGTATACCATGGATGGGTTTGGATATGGATGAATCTAAATCTAATTGATATGGGTAGATAGATGATCAATCTAACCTAAGGTGGGTTCGATCAAAAGAAAACTCAAAAAGAGGGAAAGGGAAGGTATTAAATAAGGCATGTGAACCAAAGAAGATGAAAAACTTTCTAAGATAGCTCTTGCACTAGGGGTTTGACAAACAATCAAGAAATGATTTTTCTTCCAAGCTACTATAAGCACACAAATAATTAAGTACAATTAAAAGTCCAAGGAAACAAGAATATAGTAAATTTAAGTATATATAATCAAAGGTTGCCATGTTTGTAAAATTTCATTTGCACATCTACAAATGGGATTATGATTAATACACCAAAGACATTCAAATTAGAAATAACACAATATGGATAATTATATTAAAAATAAAAATCATGCACAAAGAAGAGAATAAGATACAAAAATGATAAAACTTCTTAAAATATTCATAGGTTTGGAGAAGAATCAGAGTTGCACATCAAAAATAATTACAAGATAAATTATAGAATTAACTATTAATAGTAATAGCCAAAATTATCCTCTCTTTGGGATAGGGAGGATATAGATATATACAATATTGTAGAGGGGAAGCCTCATCCTCCAAGTGAAGTCTAAATTTATATCTCCAAAAATAATTTACTATTTGTCAAAACCATGCATAGCATGCATGTATAAAGAGTTTGCCTAGAATAGAATTCCTTGAACTAAATACAATATATATATATATATATAGATTGCACGCTTGGTGATGTAGATTGAATTGTAGTTGTAACTCAAGTTACAACTTGAGTTGTCACCATAGCAATGGATATGTTCACTGGAGTTATGATTGAAGTTACTACTATATTTGTAGTAGTGAATATCAAAAGTGGCACATATTTAGGTTTCATTTGTGTTTGTACTAGTGTGTACTTAGGGGACTGAGACTTAGTGCCCTAAGGAGGTGTTAGTGATCCCTTAATGCTGAATTTGATTATTTTATTACCTATATTTGAAAATACAAGAAATGGTTAGCATGGAAATCCATATCGATAGTTTCAAAATCTATAAAATATCACTTAAACAACTTCAAAAACCTATCCATAAAATTGTTATGTATGGTAAATGTAGCCTTAACCTCTCTATGGAGTGTCTCTTTACCTATAATCATGTCCTTGAAAAAATTCAATAACTACATGATATCTTCATTGATTATATAAATTGTTCCTTCAATTTTATACCAAGAGATATCAGTTGCAACTAAAATAAGGTTTACAAAAATTGGCTTTGGAATAAATTAACCAAGAGGAGTGCTCACACCAGTGACCCTCATATATTTTAAAATGGAGATACCCTCTCTCTCTCTCTCTTTATTGACTTATAAACTGTAGCACTAATCTACGCATCTCTAGATATTAGTCAAATAAGATATCCCTCTTAATGACCACATAGTTTTGGGCCCATGTAACCTCTAGTGTTTTTTACTAATTCAAAATGGGTATGTACCTTATTCCTTGTTGCTTTGCTAAGGAAATTGAGCTTGTCATCCATATCCTTCATTATATTGAGTAATTGAATTATATCCCTCCATTTGGGTTGGGATGTAACATTTGCATACTTTATTAGTTGAATATTGGCATATAGCTTCTTAGTTGTGCCTTGTATATTGTTTGTATTTTATCTTGGAGCCTTGATATTTCTCCTTTATTGGGACATTTGCACAAATTGGTTAGGGATTTTGAACATCTATTTTAACTCTCCCTAGTAACATCCACAAAACTGTAAGAATCTTCTCTATATTGATCCCAGTTTGAGAGATTTATTTTTCTCTTTTTTATATAGAAAGAATATATTTTCTCTCTATTCCATCTCAACCTATTCTCCATTGGTAACCATAATTTACCTCTCAACTTTTCTCAAGATATTTTTTTATTTATCAAAATAAAACTTGACATTGGTTGCTCAACAATCAATAGGTCTTGCTTCTTTCCTCTTATTTTCATAGCTATTGGATCCATAAGGGAACACTAAATGTAAATTTTTTATTTTATTTTTATGTAACTATAGGAGTAAAATAAGGAGGTTGTATTAAAGGGTGCATTGTTGTAAGGGAATATGTACCCAATGTAGGGAAAGGAGGTGTAGCCTTCGTCCATACAGTGACTTACTTTCTGGTGGGTGTATTAATAATGTACTTAGTATTCCATTATTATTTATGGACTAAAACCATAGGGGAATCTATCTAAACAGCTTGGCCAATGGGCATTTCCAACTATATAGATAATCCATGGGGTGTAGCATAGGTATTAAAATGGAAGTGGATAGCAGGCTTTCAAAATGTATGTTTGATGTCCCTAAAGACTAGGGACTAGTTCTAATAAAGAATGAATACATTATTGGGGTGATAAGTATATTTTGTAAAAAATTTATGGTTGATGTATATACAACCCTAGTAATAACACAAGTAGTAGGAGGGCTCATAAAAAATTGAACCATGGTTGGAAAAATTGGCATGGTATATACTCGAGTCTTGTTAATTAGGCTTTAAGAATCCATGTAATGAGTATCTCATGATAAATCAATTGAATTAGAAAATATTAGAGAAGTAACCAAATAATGGGGAATTTGTGTACTTACACCCTGGGAAGAAATAACTAGGGTAATTTTTATTGTAGTGGTTATAATGGTAGATTGAGATGGAGAGCCTGGGGGTGTGGTTAATGATAGACCCTATTCTAAGGCATGTAGTTTTGACTCTGACTCACCTTTTAGGTCTACCTCTTTATCTGATAACATCTTAGTGGCCACCAAGGTAAAATTTCCTTGATTAACCTCCTTAAATTCCCCTAGTATCTTAGTCCTTCTAGATTTATTATCTTCTTCAATGATCCACTCATTTTCTTCATATTCTTCTATTGTATCTGTGAATGATTTAGTGTCCTCAATATGGTGTAAGTCAGAATCCACAAGGATTCTCATATGATTTTTTTTTCAAGTTTATCATGCTAAATACATTAGAAATGCCATAGCACATATCAAATTTTATTATGCATTCATGCACCAATTCATGATTTCTATCCCTTTATTTCTATCTCTCATATGGGAAAATTTTCAATTTTATCATGCTAAATACATTAGAAATGTCATAGCACATGTCATAGTTCTTTATGCATCAATGCACAATTCAATGATCTCTATCCCAAACATGCTATCTCTCATTTTGAATTCTCTTTATAAACATATTATTATACAAATTATAACTTCAATTACATGCATTTTATCCCATATACATGGTTTCTACCTAGAGGATCCATTACACAAGCTAACAACCACATATCAAGTTTCAATGTCATATCTTATATACACGAAAGAATTTCCTTCTCCTCCTTTCCCCCAAGAGGGTGATAGCTACTTTTCCTCTAAATAGATCCATGTTATCACCCCTCCAAAAGGTGAGGTAGCCTATACTATTATTCTTAATTTATACATTCAACCTATAGCTTCTTCAAATTCTATTCAACATATGTGCTTACATGTTCAATCAAAAGCAACTAAGGTTTGCACTTGTGAGACTCTAAGGGATCAAATCGCCAGTATGAGAAAGTTAATTTCAAATTTACAAATGTAGCATCATATATTACATTAAAATCTCACAACATTGGAAAATTAGATTATAATACAAAAGCTTCAAAAGCACCCTAGTGTCAACCATGTACATGCACCTTCACCTAGTCAATTAGTTGCAATCAATGTTACATATTAAAAAAATAAATCACAATAAAGTAAATCTACAATTAGTGATTCAAAAACCATTCAAAGGTCAAATAAGAGTTCAGGTGAGGTACTAAGGGAAATGATTAAATCTATGTTGATCAAACTACCTCCTCTACATCCAATGAGAAGATCCAGATATTATTGTACATATCATAGAATGCATGAGCATGACACAGATTCATGTTTTGCTTTGAAACAAAATATAAAATAGATAATATATAATGAGGAACCTATACAAGGTAAATATAAAAATAAATCCATAGTGACATAGGCACACATTCACAAAGGGTCAAATTCAAAAGCAGTACAAAAGTGGTTACCAAAACATAACTCAGAACAACAAAAGGATCAAAAAGAAATATCAAAGCAAGGAATAGTACCAAAAGCATAGGTAAAGCATGAATAAGATGAAAATATACATCTCCAAAATGAGGCTCAAATTTCAAAGCAGTATGGGTTTAGTCAAAAATATCTACAACAATTTGATTATCAAGGTCAAGGGTTGGGCAAGCATGCTCAAGGCATCACTACTCCTATTTTAGTAGATGATAATGTTTGTCACCAAGGTTTGAGATTTACTGAACATACTAAGAAAAATCATTCACAGACACAATTTATCAAAATAAAAGATACAGATACAAAAAAAGTTAAGACTAGCATTCCATTGATTCAACATCAAGATGATAATGATGAGTAGAACAATACAGGTTAGTATGATTACCAATAAACTAACAATCAATCCTAGTATCCAGAATCATATCCATAGCCATTCCATCATGCTTCATAATCATTAATGATTCTATTTTTTGGTACAAGACACCATGATAGGGAGTTTGCCATGAGACTCATTAGTTAGTACCATCTCTTCTCAGTATTACTTATACAAAATTTCTTTTTGCTTACTTATACATAGTTTCTCAGTATTTCCTGTACATAGTTTCCTTATGATTGATTGTACATAGTCTTCCTGTAATTGATTTTACATGGCTCAAATAACTCAAAAATCTAAAAATAATACAAAATATCAAAAATCTAAAAAAATTATAACATTTCAAAATACAAAAACATTTTAAATATGTCAAAACAACAAATATATTTTAATTGTATGGATCATCCATTCTTTACATTTTTACTATCATGCTAGACTTACATTTGTTGTTATATACTATTTTTTGTTGATTTATCTAAATTACCATGCTTCACTTGATCTTATTTGAGTGTGTGCAGTGACATCCATATCCTTGATTGCTTCACTCTACCCATTGAGGGGGCATCCTACTTCTACATTCGAGACACACATCAATATATCTAGATTATTTGCATTTCTCATTATGAAATATTTTTATCTTATTGACATCCATTTTAATTCCCAAACCTCCACCTTCCTTATGTTATTCACAATTGACTTGTACATTTATAATTTTTCAAACCACCATGGATTAAATCATGGATACAAATGTTTTGGTCATCATAATTGAAACTACAATAATAATAATTTATAATTACATTTCACTTCGATGACCTTGAAACCTTTTGGGCTTCTCTTTTTATTTTTTTTCCTCACCATGTACATATGGATAATGGTCCTCCTCAAACTTAATATTATATTGTGTTAATGGAATATAGGCATAAAGAGTTATGTATCCATGCATCCAACATGCCATGTATTTGGTTGCACCTAAAGTGAACCTCATTGCCAACATGTTGTTGAGGTCTATGCTTACTTTAGATGTTATTTGATAAAATTCCTGTTGATCTAGAGGTCAATTCAGATAAGGTCATAGATCATACCAAATCCTATAAAATTGTGAAGATTTTGTTGAAATATTTTGATAGTATGCAGAACTCCAAAAATAGAGCTCGTATGCTCCTTATGTAGCTAGTCTAAGTTCTAGTCAAAACAAGTCAATAGGTAGTCAACCCTAGTCAAATTAGAAAAATTGATGTCTTGAAACATTTATAAACTAGTTTTATGGTGTAGATCTTGTTGATAGATTTTTAACACATTTTATGGTTCAAAAAATGGAGTCCGTATGTGTAAGTTATGACCAATCAAAATTATGATCAAAATCAGTAAAAATGATGACGTGGCAATAAAGTGATGTGGCAATATGGCTCAACCCAAGCCTCTAATAATTTTAAATCCCACATTATAAAAGGGGGATAAACATAAACCATCTTATATTTTTGAATAATTATCACCCCATATTTTTAAATGTAATGGATAATTTAAAATCCCATTAAAATTGGGTATGCGACAATTATGAAATTTATTAAAATAGATTATGGATAATCATCCCAATCAAAAAAAGTGAAGCCATAAAAAAATAGAAAGGGGTCATAGGTGAATTTCATTTCATTAAAAATAGTTTTAAAGTTCTCATTATAGAACTGAGAGTCAGAGCCGAGAGCTGAGAGCCAGAGCTAGAGCCAAGAATCAAGAGCTAGAGCTGAGACCCAGATCGTGAGCTGATTCCAGCCATATGATGATTGTCTAGATTTGAGTTCATGTTAATCACTTTTTAAAGCCTCAAAGTGAGACTTTTGACAAAGAACTTCAAGAATGTGAGATTGCTTTCACGATAGGTAGGTGGAAAGTTTGACCATGAGTATTAGGACTTTTTAAAGGTCTATTGATGAGTTTTACGCAATCTTAGAGGATCCATTAGATAATTTTAAGATTTTGGACATGTAATTTTAATTCATGTAAATGGATTGGTTCATGTTCTAAGTGAGCTTGAAGATGAAGCTTGAGTAGTGGGTGAACTCTGTTATCATCCTTGTTATCATGAGTTATCTATTATTTTGTATTGTTTTCTACATTTGATTTCATTATTAATCATTTTGAATGCAAAGTTAATTAATTATGACAACTTAATGGAGATTTAATACTTCAAGTTTAGATAAGGTTGATTAGATTAACGAATGAACTTGTAGCTTTAATTCATTCTATTTTAGAAATCTACTTTGGGTCAACCTAGATAAACATAGTTTTAAAGGTCAAACTTGTAGCAATTTCCTTTAAGTATTTCAGGAATTTGAATGTTTGAGAAAAGTATCCATAAATAAAATTTTGCACATGATAACAGTGTAGAGTTTATAGATCAAGTTTGGTGTCAGTGAATTTAGTGTGTTGGGTTTGACATCAATTATTTTTAGGCATATTATAGAATTTTTAGTCTTGTTTATATTCCATTTATAGTGTGTAGTTTTTTGGATTAGGTTGTTTGTAAGAAATTGGAAGCCATGGGCAAAGCCTTAAAAAGAGAAAGGCTTGATGAGCTCCAAGCGATTAACCAATAGATATAGGAAGATAATGCTTCCCTGAGAGCTTGTTCATACTTCTTGGATGAGGAAATTGCTTGCTTGAAATCTGAGTTAGAGGCCAAGGATGAGCTCTTGGTATAGACACAAAGTGAATAAAGACATAGTCTTTACCCATTGCATTCCACTATAGATGCAGGTACTATGAAAAATGATTGCATCACAAGTTGTCCATCATGTAGCACTATTTCCCCTTTGGTTTTAGATATTTCTTTTAGTAGTTTTGAAAAACACACTAAGGGTATTAGATCTAAACTATTATTGAAAATGGGATTTGATGGAAGGGGCCCTGGTAAAAAGGGCCAAGGAATTGCTAACCTAATATATGTAGAGAATATATCTCACCATGTAGGATTGGGTCATACTAATGAGAAAGTGGATGTTGGAGAGAGTTCCCCCATTACTGAAAGAGGACAAGCTTCTAACAGCCAAGATCTAAGGCCACTAGTAATGCAAAATTATTCCCTATGAAGGAATGATGATCGATGTAAGAAATTAGGTAAAGAGATATTGAGATTCCACCTCCTTGTTCTTACACTAAAAAAACACAAATAAAAATGTGAATTCTAATACTTTTGATTCACTTTTTCCATTTAAGAAATTTGGTTTTGATATTCAAAAGATGCTGCATTATTTTCCTTGTATGTTTTGTGGATTGAATAAACATTGTGTCACATATTATTGGAAAAAAAGATTTACTGAAGAAGCTTGCATGTGCTAAAGACCATTCTTGTACTGGAAAAGTAAGAATTGGAAAATGGCTGACCTCACCTAATAAGAGGGATGTTTACACTCATTGTCACGTGAGTGGACATCGAGTTGAGAAGTGTTTGAAACTTCAACCATCCCACCATCTTGGTAATGGTAAGAAGAAGATGGTTTATAAACTTGTTGAGAAGGTAATTAATGAAGTTTTTGTTCAATCAACCAATGCAGATGTCAATAAATCCACTAAGGAAATTAAACAACCTAAGCAGGAGAACATGATAAAGAGGGTCAATAAAAAGTTTATTAATTTCATGTTGTCATGATTAGTGGATTGATAATGTATTTATGGTTCAAATAAATTTTAGGATTCTTGTTGTATGTTGACTAAGGACATTTACCCATGCTTTGATATATGCATTTTAGAACTACTATGGTGGGAAAAACTTTGAGACAGGTTCATCATGCAATGTTTTTAATTATCACACTTGTCTTTTGAAAATCTCTATTCTTAGAATCTCTATCTTTAGATTTAAGAGTTTCCTATTGAATTATTAAGGAATTTAACTCATTGATTAGCTTGAGATATTTGACAATAATTGGGTAGGTTGATGGAATTTGACAACATTCATTTTCATTCTTAACTACTATTTTTGGATGCATCTATTTTTGGCATGTGTATGATTAGAGCATTTGTAAGACCCTATTGGGCAATGTCTAAAATGCTAGACACTATACACTATTTGTCATTTTCATAGTTATTTAGCATATTAAGACCCATGTTTGGGTAGTGTATTGTGACATGGTCATAACAATTAATGTATTTTATTTACATTAACAAACTTGTCTTGCAATTGAATTGGTGATTGCTGCAGTGTTTGGTTGTTCACCGCTTATAGGATGTGATAGTGGGCATATAATTGATAGATGTTGTGATCTTATTGGTAGTTGTAAGATTTGGTGAAAATCATGCCCTGATTTTAGGCCTTTACAATTTGAGTTATGAATCATATTTTTCCATTTTTATCTCTATGATATAATCTAGGCTCTATACTTTGATATGTTGTTGAGAATCATTAGTAAAAGATGACATTGATGGATGTGTTATTATCGACACATAGTTCTTTGTAGAGGCCTTTAGATGGTTGTGTAGTAGAAGAAGACATGGATGAACATACATAGTCTCAGATGTATGTAAAGGATCATGAAGGCCATGCAACATAGGAGATTTAGGATCTTAGATCAATGTAGAGGATTTTTTCAACTATGCAGCAGAGGAGATCACTAGGCTTATCTGTGTAAAGGGTCTTGTGAAGCCATGTGGTAGAAGAAGTTATTCCACGATAGTTCTATGTAGAGGATATTGATGGTCATGCAGTAGTAGAGGGATTGTGAGAGATGTGATTAGTCAGTTATTCCAAGTGTTATAGATGCATTCATGGAACCTGAGTAGACCAATAAGACCCATGAGAGTATCTTTAGAACTGACTAGCATTTTAGTTATGTACCAGCTTTTGGTGGACCAAACGCCTTCTTAGTGTGGAGTTATGATTTGAAGGTCAATTTGGAGAAGGTCCTAGATAAAAAAAATCTTGTACCATTTTGAATATTTTGTCAACATATTTATGATGGTATGGGGAGCTTTGGAAACAGAGCTCATATGCTCCTTGTGTAGCTAGTCCAAGTTCTAGTCAAAGTAGGTTAATTGGTAGTCAACATTGGTCAAACTAAAAAAAAGATATATTTAAATGTTTATAAACTAGTTTCATTGTGTAGAGATTTTTGAGATCTTTCTGGCACATTTTATGGTTAAAAAAATGGAGTCTGTATGTGTAAGTTATGATTAGTCAAAGTTATGGTCAAACTCGATAAAAATGATGATGTGGCAATAAAGTGACATGGCAATATGACTCGACCCAAGTATTTAATAGTTGTAAATCCCACATTAGAAAAGGGGGATAAACATAAACCATAATAAATTGGGGAATAATTATAACCCCATATTTTTAAATGTAGTGGATAATTTAAAATTCCATTAAAATCAGGGATGGGATAATTATGATTTTTTTTAAAATAGATTATGGATAATCATCCTAATAAGAAAAATTGGACCCATAAAAAGTATATAAATGGGTCATAGGTGCTTTTAATTTCATTCAAAAAAATTTCAAATCTCTCATTGTAGAGTCGAAGAGCCGAGACCCAGAGCTATGAGCTAGAGCCAAGAATTGAGAGCCAGAGCGAGATCTAGATCCAACCATATGCTATGTGTCTAGATTTGAGTTCATTTGAGGCACTTTTTAAATCCTCAAAGTGAGACTTTTGGAGGATAACTTTAGGAACATGAGATTGATTTCACGATAAGAAGGTAGAAAGTTTGACCATGAGTATTGGGACTTTTTGAAGGTATGTTGTTGCATTTTATGAAGTCTTGGAGGATCCATTAGACAATTGTAAGATTTTGGCCATGTAATTTCAATTCATGGGAAATGGATCAGTTTATGTTCTAAATGATCTTAGAGATGAAGCTAGAGCAATGGGTGAAATTGGTTATCAACTTTTTTGTTTTGAGTTGTGTATTATTTTGCATTCTTTTCCGCATTTGATTTCATTATTAATAGTTTTGAATGCGAAGTTAATAAATTATGAAAACTTAATAGAGATTTAATAGTTTAGGTTTAGATAAGGTTGATTGGATTAACGAATAAACTTGCAAATTTAACTCATTCTATTTTAGAAATCCACATTGGGTCAACCTAGATAAACACGTTTTTAAAGGTCAAACATGTAGAAGTTTCCTTTGAGTATTTCAAGAAATTGAATGTTTGACAAAAGTATCCATAAATAAAAATTTACACATGATAACAGTGTAGAGTTTATGGATCATCCACTTATGATATGCCACCTCATATGAAAATATAATGGATTAAATGGAATCCATTTGTAACTCTCTTCATCGATAGTATATAATTAAGATAATAACTTATTTATAAATCCTTATTTATTGCACATCCACTAAACTCATCACGATACCTCTATTTTTGGAGGAGATAGAGATAAAATCACATTAACCAAATGTTTATTCATTATAGAAATAATAGATATATCCTTATGTTGATGTGGGTTTTATGCACACTAGGGAACCACATGAGGTAACCTCTAATGTTTCAGGATCAATGAAAGAAATTCACTCCAAGGAATAAGTTGTTGGGTTTTATAAACAACTTGGTGGTGGAATAATGATGAAATAAGTAGAGTGTATACCATGGATGGGTTTGGATATGGATGAATCTAAATCTACTTGAAATGGGTAGATAGATGATCAATCTAACCTAAGGTTGGTTCGGTCAAAAGAAAACTCAAAAAGAGGGAAAGGTAAGGTATTAAATAAGGCATGTGGACCAAAGAAGATGAAAACCTTTCTAAGATAGCTCTTGCACTAGGGGTTGGACAAACAATCAAGAAATGATTTTTCCTGCAAGCTACTATAAGCATATAAATAATCAATCACAATTAAAAGTCCAAGGAAACTGTAATATAGTACATTTAAGAATATATAATCCTAGGTTGCCATGTTTGTAAAAATTCATTTGCACATCTATAAAGGGGATTATGATTAATACACAAAAGGAATTCAAATTATAAATAAAACAATATGGATAGTTATATTTAAAAAAAAATCATGCACAAACAAGAGACTAAAATACAAAAATGACAAAACATCTTACAAGATTCAGAGGTTTGGAGAAGAATCAGATTTACACATCAAGAATAACTACAAGACAAATTGTAAAATTAACTATTAATAGTAAAAGACAAAATTATCCTCTCTTTGAGATAGGGGGCATACAAATATATATATAGGATTTTTAAGGGGAAGCCTCATCCTCCAAGTGAAATCTAAATTTATATCTCCAAAAATAATTTACTATTTGTCAAAACTATGTGTAGCATGCATGTATAAAGATTTTTCCCAAGATAGAATTCCTCAAACTAAATACAATATATATATTTTTTAACTTGCACTCTTGGTGATGTATATTGAATTGTATTTGCAACTTGAGTTACAACATGAGTTGGTACCATAGAAATGGATATGTTCGCTGGAGTTATGATTGATGTTACTACTATATTTGTAGTAGTGAAAATAAAAAGTGGCACATATTTAGGTCCCATTTGTGTTTGTACCAATTTTTACTTTGGGGAATAAGATTAAGTGCCTTGAGGAGGTGCTAGTGATGCCCTTAATGCTTAATTTTATTATTTTTTTGGCTATATTTGAAAATACAAGGAATGGTTGGCATGGAAATCCATATCAATAGTTTCAAAATCTAGAAAATATATTTTAAACAACTTCAAAAACCTATCCATCAAATATTTATGTATGGTCAATGTAACCTTAACCTCTTTATCGAGTGTTTCTTTGACTATAATCATGTCTTTGAAAAAAATTACTAACTGCATGATATCTTCATCGATTATATAAATTGTTCCTTCAATTTTATACCAAGAGATATTAACTGTAGCTCAAATAAGGTTTACAAAAATTGGCTTTGTAATAAATTAACCAAGAGGAGTGCTCACACTAGTGACCCTCATATCTTTTAAAATGGAGATACCCTTTCTCTCTATTGACTTATAAACTATAGCACTAAGCTACGTATCTCTAGATGTTAGTCAAATAAGATATCCCTCATAATGGCTACATAATTATAGGCCCATGTAACCTCTAGTGTTTTTAAAAATTTCAAATGGGTATGTACCTTATTCCTTATTGCTTCTCTAAGGAAATGGATCTTGTCATCCATATCCTTCATTATATTTAATAATTGAATTATATCCCTCCATTTTGGTTGGGATGTAGTATTTTCATACTTTATTAGTTGAATGGTGGCATATAGTTTCTTAGTTGTGCCTTGTATATTGCTTGTATTTTATCTTGGAGCCTTGATATTGCTCCTTTATTGGGACATTTGCACAAATTACTCATGGATTTTGAACATCTATTTTAACTCTCGCTAGTAACATCCACGAAAACTGTAAGAATATTCTCTATATTGATCCCGGTTTGAGGGATTTATTTTTCTCTTTTTTATATAGAAAGAATATATCTTCTCTCTATTCCATCTTGACCTATTCTCCATTGGTAACCATAATTTCCCTCTCAACTTTTCTCAAGATATTTTTTTATTTATTAAAATAAAACTTGACATTGGTTGCTCAATAATCAATAGGTCTTGCTTCTTTCCTCTTATTTTGATAGCTATTAGATCCATAAGGGAACACTCAATATAACTTGTTGATTTTCTTATTATGTAACTACAGGGGTAGAAGAAGGAGGCTATACTTAAGGGTGCATTATTGTAAGCGAATATGTACCCAATGTAGGAAAAGGAGGTGTAGCCTTCGTCCATACAGTGACTTAATTTCAAGTGGGTGTATCAATAATATACTTAGTAGTCCATGATTATTTATGAACTAAAACTATAGGGGAATCTATCTGAGTAGCTTGGCCAATGGTCATTTTCATCTATATAGATAATCTATGGGGTTTAGAATAGGTATGAAAATGGAAGTGGATACCAGGATTTCAAAATGTTTGTTTGATGTCCTAGGAGACTAGGGACTAACTATAATACATAATGAATACATTATTGAGTTGCTAAGTATATTTTGTAAAAAAAATAGCTGATGTATATGCAACCCTAGTAGTAACAACGATAGTAGGAGGGATCATAGAAAATTGACCCATGGTTGGAAAAATTGGCATGGTAGGTACCTAAGTCTTATTAGTTGGGATTTGAGAATCCAAATAATGAGCATCTCTTGATAAATCAATTGAATTAGAAACTATTAAAGAAGCAACAAAATAATGGGGAATTTGTGTACTTACACCCTGGGAGGAAATAACTAGGGTAAATTTTTTTGTAGTTGTTACAATGGTAGATTGAGATGGAGAGCCTAGGGGTGTGGTTGATGATAGAACCTATTTTAAGGCTTGTAGTTTTGAATCTACCTCACCTTTTAGGTCTCCCTCTTTATCTAATAATATCTTAGTGGCCACCAAGGTAACATTTCCTTGATCAACCTCCTGAAATTCCCCTAGTATCTTAATCTTTCTAGATTTATTATCTTCTTCAATGATCTACTCATCTTCTTCATATTCTTCTATTATTTTTGTGAATGATTTAGTTTCCTTAGTATATATATTAGACATCCATTCTTCTTTAGTTTCCCATTTATTATTTTCATCTTCACTACCATATATTTCAATTGGATATAATATTTGTCTACCTATTCTTTTATTCTTTTCCTCCCTTGACACTTTTTTAGGTCTATTCTTTATTTCCACATTTTGGGGTGAGACTAGAGGAGTCTTAAGACTTATATTATAGGTGATTGGATGTTTAAAAAAATGGGAGATGGCCTTTTAAAAAGGGGAGTGGGAGATGAGGGTATTGTAGAGGTAACATGTGGAAACAACATGGGAGTGACCACTGGGGGAATTATGGGAGGTGAATATGGTCATCCAAGAGAATAGGGCACTATCATTAGTGGTGTTGTTGAAATTGGCAGTGGTAAAGGAGGAGAAAAAATAGAAACATGAGAGAATAAAAGGAGAAGACTTACTTGATATTCTATAATTAGTTGAGGTAGTGGTAACATAAAAATATCCCAGCTATTTTAGTAGGACTTACAAGTATCTCCATACTAGCTGGATGTTGAGGAGAAGTAACAACACCTGAATGTGGAGGGGTAGTCTCAACTATATCTTCAACCTTTGCTTGCTCAGATGGGCTAGTTTAATCTTCTATGTTTACTTTTATGTGAGGAGTAGGTCTATGAATAGGTTTAGAAACCCAGTATTATTTTTTGATTTTCTTGGCATCTTCCTTAGTTATTATGGGATCATATTGGATATTATATGCTACAATCATCGACATGTTTACCCTATGCATCCTGATAGCAACTTTGATATCATATTTTGCATTCACGAACACACTATCATGACTGTAGAATTGGTTTCCATAGTTTATTTTCACATTCCTTTCATACTTATTTATATGTTCCATGATGCTCTTTATGGGGTCCCAATGTCTAAATGGTGTCCATCTTAATCCATAGTGTACCCTCATCTTCACCATAGACTGAAACTATTCCCATCTTATATATTATATTTGCCCAATGCTAAGAGGGGTTGGATGAATAGTTGATTACTTAGCCCTCTATAATTCAACATCAACATTATCATCCAATTGAGTTTATACCTATTTTTCAGCCAATTTGTAAGGAATAATTTATGGTAAATTAAAAGGGTGTGCTTTTGTGCCTTGTATCTTGATTATAGTGCACTTAGAATAGAACCAATTATCACCCATTTTTAGGATAGTGTTATTTATGGGGTCTAACAACCTAGGCATGTTATTATCATATATGGCTTGGTACACCACAAGATGTTTAAATGTCTCTATTAACCATTTTAATTGCTTTTAGAACCTATGAATATAAAAATATGTTTAACTCATCACAAATCTTGATCTTTGGATATTTTATAGACGGTTTCTAGAGTTCTTCACAAGTTGAATGCACTATTGCAGTCACAACATCTACCAAATAAGACATCATATATAATTTTTCATCTAATAAGCTCCCTAGATTGGTGATTCATTGAATCAAATTTGAGATGATTATCTCCCCAAGGGTGATGATTTTACTAAAATTCAAGATGATGTCTAACAAAGGGACTCATATCTTATTGAGATAAGAAATGTTTGGAAATTCATATACTTTATTTAATAAATCCATGGAAATAATTACCCCTAGTATGAAAGTAGCTATGGGAATGACATAATTAGGGACTTGAATCACAAAGTTACTTGGGTTTCCATCCCATGATTTCAATTTTCTATGGATGTTATTCATGAAAAGCCATAAATTGACCATGTCCTATCTATAGATCATATCAAGAAAAGGGTGTCTATAGTATATTTCAAATGCATTTCTAGTTATATATATGCTATAGGAGTCTTCTTGAGTGAAAAATTTAGTATCTTTCTAGAGATTTTCCCATTCATAAATAAATCAAATAGTAAATCAATGCAACACATTACCTCAGGTTTGGTTGAAACATTGTGTACGTCACCTAGTTTTATTTCCAAGAGGTCATCCTTATATCTTTATGTGAAAATTTAAATCTAGTCCTCCATCTTGTATGGTTATACAACATCAACCTCATCCCAAATATCTAATTAGTGTTTTAAATCATGGTTAAGAGTTGTTGAATCAAAAATTATATTGGCATACTTAGTTGTTCATATAATTAATTATGTAAAAGGAGGAGTGTGAGATGAGGAAGCCATTGAAACTCAAGTAGGAATATAACGATTCTCTAAATATCTTGAAATATCTTGATCACTATGGGGCTTCAAATTCATAATTTTTACTTGATAGTTAGGAGGTAATGTGATTGCAGTGAGTATGGCAACTCGAATTATATTGATTTAGATTCATTAGATTCATTAATTGAATGCATTAAGTCATTTAAATAAATGGTAGAAATGGATTTCAATCTATTCCCCATTTAATTTTCTCATTTAAATTTCATAATGTCAATTTTCATAGATTTAATATCCATGTAGCTTCTTTTTCTTGCTCTTGGGTGCTTGGTCTACATAATAGGATAGATGTCCCTTTTTGTACTTTATATCTATTCACATATTTTTCATTTATTTGTGTGGTTGAATGACATATGTCTATGTATCATTTTCCTTCTTATAACTATGTTTTGGTCTACTATACTTCATTCTTATAGTCATGGGTTAGCAAGATGATGATACATGGAAGGATAACGGGATTCACTTTCCTTGAGACTAAACCTTATTATCAAGTAGTGATCTACCTTTGTGTTAACAGATAATGCCATGTGGATGACTCTACCTACTCCACTTGCCTTGGATGATCATACTAAGAACTTTGCTGACATCACCTCTTGGATAATAGGATGGTGACACGTGGATGAATCTCACTACTTTACTTACCCAGGATGACTATACTAGAGATTGTAGTGATGTCACCTCTAAGTTAGTATGATGGTGACATGTGGATAATTCTCATTTCTTCACTTTCTCGTGATGATCATACATGGAACTCTACTGACATCACCTCTAGGGTAATGGTATGGTGACACATGGATGGCTCTTGAAGCTCTACTTGATAGTTAGCCTTCATATAATATGCAATGATCAAAGGATCTTAAGTTAATGGAATGATGAAATCTGGTAAGATCTTAATAATCTGCTTGCTCAGGTGACTTATGTTTTTCACTCAAGCTTTGGGTAAGTGAAGTGATGCCATGTGGAAAAATTAGATGAGCCCATAAGCATTCTAGGGAAAAACTTAAGCGTAGAATACCCTGTTTAAGACAAATCATAGGCAAAGAATAAACTAAAACAAAACATTAGCCTAGTTATCCTTTAAATAAAAAATCTAACATACAGATAAACCTTTTGAATTGAAAGAGAGTCAAAGGTGAAAGATAAATCATGCATATGGCTTAGTCATGTCTTTGATTCCTCTTTTCATAACTTTGAAACCCACTATGGACATTGAAATTAACATCAAGATTATGCTTTTAAAACTAATGTCAAAGACTTCTAAGTCTCCCAAGGTCTCAAATAAAGATATTGAATCATAGTGGGTCCCCATTTGAATTTTAAAATGAGGTGTGTATGTTAGGGGAAAAAAATTCTTTTTGAAACAATATAATATCATCAAATGATATATATGATAAAGCATGATTCAATCATGAGTAGATGGCATATCAACGGGCCCAACTCTGATTAATACTTAACCATGTGTCTAAGCCATGTTAAGGTGCATTGAATTTACTCTCTCTCTCTCTCTCTCTCTCACACACACACACACACACACACACATTTATTTAGAACACTCTTAGAATAATTCATAAACGTTGTTACTATTATATTCTTTTTATTTACCGAGTTATAATTTATTTGCACGTTTTGTGTGGTTTGATAGATAAGAATTGATGAAACCTACCCTATTTATGTAGACCCCCAAACTACATCCTCACCACTTATAATCTTATGATATTCTCCCACTTTAGAGATAAAAGTTGAAGCACATGAATTCAAGAGAGAAAATGTTGAAAGATTGATAGTCGATGGACATGATCAGTGACTCATTACATATTTATAGGGCTTGAATACAACTATTTATGTGATGATAGGAATTAATATGATTTTAAAACTATTCCATTGTGGACTAAGGTCAATAAGTTGGAAAATTCACATATAGATTTAAAAAGTTAAATTGTGATTGTAAATTATAGGTTCAAAAACAATTCAAAATAATTTATTTATCAAAATGATAAAATTTAAAAAAATAAAAATAATCATTCTACATATATATTTAATTATATATTTATTTTATTATATTTGACATTTATTAAATTATTTAATTTGAGATAAACAGATGTTATGTAGATAATAATATGTCATTAGAAAAAATGATTGACAAGAACATTTTAATTATTTTAATTTAATTTTTTTTTTTTATCAACACTGTGACAAGAATTTGTAATGCATCATCAAAAAATTTGATTGAGCTCTTAACTTAAATTATAATTTACAATAAATACTATAATGGAAACTATATATATTTATTTGTTTTTAAATTATAAAAATATTTACTCTTATTATAAGTTAGATTAAGTAATAATTTAAACATTAAATGTTTCTTTTATATATATATCTTATTAATTTTATAAATAAATAATTTCTTTATAAATAATTCAAATTTAAATATTTATTTTATATTATTTTATTTTAAAATTATTTTTAATTTTTAATTATTATTAATATGATTATCAATAAAAGAAGGTTGAAGTCTTTTGCCTAATCTATTAAAATAAAATAAAAAATCTTTAAAAAATATATAAATATAAAAATCTGAGAATAAAATCAAAAATACATTTAAAAAAAAAAAAATGTAATGAGGTGTTTAAAAGTAATGATATTTTTAAATAATAAATATCACTATAATTGTAAAATTTTAATGTTTTTTTTCTTAAAAATATTCTTTTACTTTATTTCATACAAATTTAATCTAATTTTACATAATTCTATAAACTATTTAACATTTGAGTATTAATTAGTGTCACATTTAATGTCATATAATATGAATGCACAAACAATTTATTTATAAATTTGAGATTTATTTCATAACTCTATTCACGTTATAATTGATTCTATAACTTTATCTAATTTTTAATCTTTAAGTTTAACACCATTCAATAGAAATATACAAATAATTTATTTATAAATTTGATATTTATTTCATAACTATATAACTATATTTATATCATAATTGATATTTATTTTATAATTTTATCTAAAAATGACAAATATAATTTTTTAAATTGAAAAACGTACTTTTATTAATATAAAAATAATACAACATTAATCATATAAAGTGATGCTTAAAATTGATATCTACTCCATAACTTTAACGAATACAATGTTGTATGTTTCTAAAATCAATGTAGTATTCTCGCTTTACGTAAGGGCGGCACCAAAAATATATTGCAGCTCACCACAGAGGATTCCTTTCCGAGACATCAAGTTAATTTAAACTGTTGATGTGCTGATTTTTTTGGTAATGAAGTTTCTTCTCTCATCTACACCGTATATCTGATTAAGCCTATAAGTAAACATAAAATTTATTCTAGACTTATAAATTGATAAGCATTCCGTGATTAGGTTGTGTTTTGGTGTGTAAGTGGATTTATCAGACTTTCTTTGCCTGTAGACAGCAAAGTTATTTTAGTAACAGGTATAATTTGTCTGTTGTAATAATGTGCGCATTTGCCCCTCACAGAGTAGAGTAGAAGTAAACATGCATGATAGACGTACTTCTATTCAGTCATTGCTGTTAATAATCATACCAAGATTTATTACGACGTTGTCATGTCTGACTGTTACAGCTTAAGAGTCACCATGACCCAAGACTGATAGCTGCTGTAATTTCAGTCTGTTTTCCAGCAGGTACACCATTGTAGGTATGTAGACCAACTTCCATTTATTAATAATATATCATATACACAACTCGTACTCAAATCATGGTTCTAACTTCATTCAATGATTACAATCAATGCTCAATACATGAATGAACATAAATGGTCAACTGATTAGGAAATATTTGGACATTAGGTAAGAATTTTAATTATTAATGCAAGTCGTTATTTTATGGATACAAGCACCACCTTGCTTTACATCATAGCGCGTATTGCTATCTTTACTCTCACAACTCCCCCCAAAAAATAGATAGTAGAGCAGATAAACTAAAATTCCACTTTGAGAGCTATTCTTCCAAGATCTACGCTCTATGAATTGTTCAACCGAATCTCATTCTTTGTGCTTCTAAGATTTTTGCTAACCTTTTATCTCGTGTGTTTCGATGTCCTTGCATGACTCTTCTTTCGTGCTTCATTGCATCAAAAATCTCACTGGTAAATCATCTTCAGTTCTTAGTCCCGAGTTATTCATAACTTCCCCCTGTTTTATCCTTATGAGCAGTTCCTATTTTTCGCATCCTACTAGCTTTCACCAAGAACCCTCTCCATTCTACTTTATCTTCGGTAGGTGGTTTGAGTATACACACTAGCCCACTCATCTACTTTATTTTCATGCTACTATGTGGATATATACACTGATGCGTGCTACCATAATTTGCCAAAAGTGCCTTTTGTGTTGATGTGTCTTTGTCTTCCAGATGCCCGCATGATACTAAAATTAGTCAAACCAGGGGTCAACATGTCCCCACATTAACTATCTTGTCTATTCTTGGACGAATTGGCCTCTGTGCATTGTACTTTCAAAACATTAAATTCATTTTGGTGGACTTTTTCCTCGAAAAAAATCTAATATAGAAATGTATCTTGGATTTCAACAACCTTGGGTGGTGATTCAACTAACAAAAAATTCATTACATCATATCATCCCCTCATTTACTTCCCTTCTGCGTCACTTGCTGAAATTCTAGAAAGTGTTTTGCATATGCATTTTGCACATAATCCTATTCATTGCTCTCTTTCTCTTAAAGCTTTTTATGGCTTTGATAAGTTCTTTGCACCACTCTTCAATATTTTCCTTAAAGTCATCGAAGACTTTGAGTAGTTATTGCCTTTCAGTCTTTTCTTTTATTTCAAAAACTTTTGCTTTTAGTTCTTCATGTTTGCTTCCATCATATTTTCTAATTGGGTGAATTTTTTTTTTTTTTTTTGATAATTTTTATTAGATTATTAACTCAACGAGTTTTACTTTATCTTCGAATATACCCACAAACTTCTTCAAAGAACCCAAATATTCATCAAGTACAACATGAATCTTATTATATTTTTCTTCCTCCATCTATAAAAAATAATTTGTCCATTAACACACAATCTATCAACCATAAAACCAAGGTGGTCAATAGCTTCTATATTTCCCGTGTAAATATCTATTAGTCTCTCCTCTTCATCATCCACCCTTCAAAAAGTATTAGCTATCTTGGCCTCTAAAAATGTTACCCTCCATTGTGCAATGAAGATGTCATTGACTGCCAATCCATTAATGGTAGGATTGACAGGGGGCTCTTGGTTTTAGTATACATTGTCCATCATTTTTATTTCTCAACCATTGGCCAGCCAACCATTCTTCTTTGTGAACCACATTTTTCTCGAGCCAGCTCTTGAGAAGTGGAATGATCCCCTCTATTTAAAATAGGTTGGATATCTCTAAGAGTTTTTCAACCTAATTCATGTTAGGGCACTTTCTCTAAGTTTCTTTTGCTTTGGACTCCATGCCCCGCATAGCTTGAAGCTCACCTTGAAGGGTTCGTTCACATTTTTCACCTCTTGTAAGATCATCTTTTGTGTTCGACGATCAAGATAGTATATTACAGTATAGGGTGCGCATTGAACTTCCTCTCTAGGTTCCTTCATCAGCCTCGATTTCATGTTAACGCCATTGTACACACTAGTATTCAATTTTGGTCCATTATTTGGTTTGTATGTGCCTTGCTTAGGGACCCACTTGTCTTCTTATTTGTAAATCTTGATCATCCTCGAAACTTTCTCTGCCTTCTGTTTCTAAACGATCTTTATATACAAATCTGGGCACTCTTAAAATTTAAATCCACAAGTAGGGAACTTGGGAAAATCCTGTCGATAATGCTCTGACAATCCACACTTACAAAAAGTGCACATACGAAATCTTCCTCTTCCTTTCTCTCGGCCAATTTTTCCTTTGTATGAGCAATCATCACCATAAATTCCTGCATGCTGCAATGGTTTCTCGAAATGCTCCATCTCCCATGCCTCATGTATTTCATTAATGAAACAAAATTTCTTCGTGTTATGCATGGTTGAATCACAAATATTCAAGTAAAGAGTGAGCTTCACCTACTTAGCCCTTTGCAGGAACGGGAAAATCTACACATCATGATCTTCTTAGAGCACAAGTCTTGAGAATCTCTCTCATAATCTGTCTAGGATCATTATTATTTTTGTGATTGTCAGTCTAACAGTCGGTGCATCACAACTTGATTCTTGTTTTGTGAGTAACGTTGACAGTCAACATTTGGATTTGAGTAGCCATAGTCGCGACGTGTGCCTCCATGACAGGATTTACCCCGTTATAGCAACTTCTAATGCCTCCCTTGTTACTATAATACCTCCCTTGGCTTAGAGAAGGCCTTCATTTATAATTCCCATGGTTTCTACTTTTAAAGCAGCTTACATGGCTCCCTTTGGATTGGAGAATGTTTTCATTGACAAAGCACATCTAAAGGGTATAAGAAGACTGTAATGAACTTGAATACTACCAAAACAAAAAAATATTAATAAGAAAAAATTCTTAAACAATAACTTGTATTGATTTATATTGAATGATTCAAATAATTAAAAATTATGCATGTGTGTGTGTGTGTGTGTGTCTCATTTTAGAATTAGAGTTGACATGTAAAATTTGGAACTCTAAAAATAAACAAAACTTGCCCTGTTATTTTTAGCAGTTACTATTTTTATTAAATTTTGCATGCAAGCATGTGTAACTCTAAAAATCTCCAAAAATAAACTAAACATTAAATTTAACCTATTAGACGAATATCAACTAAAGTTCAAGTCTAGTTACAAAAATATGCAATTTTTAAATTTAGAAAAATATCAAAAATAATATTAAACTGTAATTTCGGACCCTCAGATGGTCATGCATGACCTTCAAAAATTATAAAAAGTATTCATAATCAGATAAGCCGGATTATGACTGCACCGAACTTTTTGTGATAGTCATTTTAGAGTGAAGATAGGCTCAAATAAAACTACAGATCAAAAGCTATGGCCTCTTTTTTTGCATCACACTACTTATGAATTATTAATCACATTGTAAGGAATAGACATTGTGTAATAATTTTGATATAAAGGATTTTAATCTTGCATGATAGGAATGAAAAGTTTCAATAAGGCCTTGTTTATTATCCTTGAGCATGAAGATACTATGTTGTTCAAATTCAAGGATAATGATTTCCTTCAAAAAATCTTGTTTGTACTATTCATAGTACACAACAACCTAATATAAATCATACTTGAGATACTAAGTATGGATGTGATCTAGTAGAGTCAAATCAAATTGGGTTACATTCTTATCAAGCATAATTACTCATTTTGTGCCAAAAAATATCACACTTGTGGAAATGCTCTATAGAATTTCCCATGCCTTGATACTCTAGTAAATTCATTAGAATTTCATATATGAAATGTTTTTGGTGATTTTTTTTTGTTATTTGTGAGCTAGAAGTTATCCATGTACTTAATCTTGGGTTTCTTCCACCTAAAGCATCAATGTTTCCTCTTCGAGTTGGTGGTGGTTCACTTCTTCCACCTATTGAACTTGTATGTGTGAGAATGAGACCTGTACCGAAGTTCACAAGCATGGTAGCCATAGTTGTTTCTCCCCCAATCAAAATTTTATGGTTGTACTTGTCTATGTGGTATAATTACAAATTATAAATGTGGAATAGCTAACATAATAAGGATCTTTGGGCTCACCGGTGGTGTTGGTATTGGTTTTGAATTTTGGCATGGTATTATGTAATTCAAAATGCTCTTTTGAAGCTCTTTCCTCTTAATCTTCTCTATCCATGAACAATTTACACTTCTTCCAATGTTTACTCCTATTTCATAAGAACATTTGTTTTTTGGTATATAAACAATAACCCATTCATCTGATTTATTTCTACACTACTATGTGAGTATATATCAATGTGCACTAACATATTTCTTTGAAAGGTTCATTCTATATTGACATGAATTTATCTTGTAGGAGCCCACACGCTAGTAATATTAGCTAAAATTGGTGGTTAACATCTCCCCACACTAATTTTATTGTCCATCCTTGGACATGTTGGCCTCCATGCATTGTACTTCAAAAAATTCATGTCTATTTTGGTAGAGGTTTTCATTGAAAACATACCATCATGAAAGTACAACTTGGATTCCAAAAACATTGGGTTGTGATTCAACCAACATACTTCTTATTTTAAGCACATCCTCCCCACATTTACTTCCATTTTGCTTCACTTGATTGAATTATTGAAGGTGTCTTTCATACTCCTTTTGTATGGAATCCTATTCATTACCCATTTTTCCCTTAAGGCCTTTGAAGGATTTGATAAGTTTTTTGTGATGATCTTTAATATTTTCCTTCAACATATCAATGTCCTTGAGTAGTTGCTATCTCTCAGCCTTGTCTTTTTGTCCAAAAATTTTGTCTCTAATTCATCATGTTTGCTTTCCTAATCCTTTACATATGCGTGAAAAAACTTGCATCATTTTGTGAAAAAAAAAATTATTTTGATATAAGTGAGGTTTGATTTTCCTTTGAGTGTACCCACAAGTTTCTCCAAAGTACCCAATTTTATATCAAGCATTACTTACATTTTATTGTGCTCTTCTTCTTCCATCCCATACAAAAGTGAATTTTATCCCTTCACCAAAAATATATCAACCATAATACCAATGCATTCAATGGATTCCAAGTTTCCCAAGTAGGTATTTGTTAGTATTGTCTTCACTTCCTTATCAACCAATTTACAAATGTTATCTATTTTAGCATCTCAAATTTATATCCTTCATTATGTAATCTCACATTTGTGTTCACTTGCTTCCTTTTTCTTCTTCTTATCTTATTTGTTAGAACTGTTAGTAATTTATTTTGTGCCACTTCTATTTACAATCTTAATAATGCTGACTATATTTTCCTTATATCAAAGAATTTGTTTCTACAACCAAGACACTTTGTTCACCCTCTTTCTCTTTTGTCATCTAGAGATTAAGAAAAATGGAGGGAAGCTCAAAAGTTAGTTAAGGGCGTATACTTACACTCTTGTGCCAATAAACATGTCACATACCACCCATCCAATATTGGTTAGGGGATTTTGGTTTTCATTGGTATTATGCATTATTCTAATTTCTCAAATTAGGGCCAACAATTCTTCTTTTACACAACCCATTTTTTATTCTAGCCAACTCTTTAGAAGTGGTATGACCTAATATATTTGCAATGGGTTAAATATATCTAAGAGTTCCTAAACCTATATCAAGATAGGGCCCTTATTTTGAGTTTCCTTTTCTTTGGACTCCATGTTCCCTATAGATTGAAGCTCACCCTGAAGGTTTATAATCACATATTTGGGCCTTTTACAAGATCATATTTTATGTTAGACCATAAAAATAGTATATTAGAGTAGAGGGTGTGTGTTTAAATTTCTCTCTAGGTTCATCCATCATCATTTATTGCATGTTAACACCAATTATTTGTTTTACATATGCCTTGCTTAAGAAGTCAGTTTCCCTCTTGTTGGAAAATATTGATCATCCTAGAACCTTGTTCTGCCTTCTCTTTCTAAATTATCTTCTTATAAAAATGTGGCCACTCTTTAATTTTGTTCTATCATATACAATATCCACAAGTAGGGAAATTAGGACAATCTTATTCATAATGCTCTAGTGATCCACAATTATAACAACTGCAAAAAGCAAATATTCCTCTTCATTTTCCTCTGCTAAATTGTCCTTTGTATGAGCAATCCTTAGCATACCTTCCTACATGTTGTAAAGGCCCAATGGTTTCTAATCACGGTCCCATATCTCATGCCTCATGTTTTTCATTAATGAGACAATTGTTCTTGGTGTTGTGCATGGTTGAGTGACAAATATTATAATATATAGTGACCTTCATTTGCTTATTCCTTTTTAGTAACAAGCAAACCCACACATCAAGGTATTCATAAAACACTTGAAAATACTTGAGAACCACTCTCATATTTTGTCTAGGATAATTATTTTTGTTGTGGTTGTTGGTTTCATAGTCGGTGCACCACAACCCAATTTTTTTTCTTGGTCATTATTGGTAGTAATTTTTTTGATTTATGTATACATAGTCATGATCAAAGCCTTCATGAAATGACTGACCCCAATATCCACACTTCCCAATAGTTTTTCCCTTAGATCAAATTATATGGCCTTTCTTGGCTTAGATAAGGTCTTGATTCACACTTTCATTACTTCTTCACTTAGAGCATTTTAAGGACTCCCTTGGCCTGGAGAAGCTATTCATTGAAAAAGTAGAACTTAATGAAATGAGAAGACTACTTATGAACCACTAAAAATGTTTTTTAGGATGGGCATTGTATAATAATTTTTAGATGAAGGTTTTTAATCTTGCATCATAGGAATGGACACTTTCAATAAGGTATTGCTTAATATCTTTTGAGCACATAGATACCATGTTGTTCAAATTCAAGGATATCAAACACCTTCAATAAACCTTGTTTAAAATTTTCATAATAAACCACCACCTATTTTTTATTATACTTGTGATGTCAAGTATGCACACATTTCAATAGAGTTGTATCAAACTAGGTTGCATTCCTATAAGGCACAATGACTCATTTTATGTAATAGATTATATCACACTTGTAGACATGCCCTACAACATTTTCCATGATTTGATACTCTTGTAAGTTTAATGACATTTCATATATGTCATTTTATTGAGGAAGATTTTTTTTCTATTTGTGAGCCACTAGCTTCTTGAGTAGCCAATCCTCAATTTCTTCCACCTAAGCATAAATGTTTCATCCTCTATTTTGTGGTGGTCCACTTCTTCCACCTCCCAAACTTGTATGCAAAGCAATGAGACTTATCATAGGGTTAAAAAGCATGGTAGCCATGAATTTTTATCCTTTGTGAGATTACTTGTGTTTGTACTCATTTGTGTGATGTGATTACCATCTCATAAATGTGGCATTGCTAGCCTAACTAGGATATTTGAGCTCACTGGTGGTGTTGTTATTGGTCTCAAGTGTTGGTATAGTATTATTTGATTCAAAATGCACTTATTTAGCTCTTGCATCCCAATTTTATCTATCAATGAACAATCCATAGTTCCTTCAATATTTTATTCTATTTAATAATAAGGCATGTGGATTATTGCTTCTGGCAGATTAGGTGTTGGCATTCCTCTAACTAACACATTTTTCTACATGTCCAATAGGTTCCACACAACATGCTTAACAATTAGATCCATGTTATAGTCAAGGAATATTCCTTAAATTTTCTTATGAAAAAATCCTATTTAAAAGGTCAAATAGCTAAATGGGTAATGCAAATTAAAGAGTTTGATCTTAACTTTATATCATAGAAATTAGTAAAATGCCAAGTTTTGACTGATCGGCTAGTTGCAGCTTCACTACTAGACCCTTTACTAATGACCAAGGCTTTTCATGATGAGTTATAGGCATATCATATATTCCATAGCACATAGACTACGTTCTTTGATAGATCCATAAGCATATCATATTTTGTACCCCCAAAGGGGAACACATGCCAATTTATTATATACTATCCTTTTCTTGCACCAACAATATAGTAGAATACAAAGACTTGATCATTAGGTTATACATAGTAAAAAAAAATCCATGTCAAGAATATTCATGTTTATGGTGACTCTTAGTTGGTTTTTAATAAAGTTACTAATCATTATGAAACCAAATAAGAGAATTTAATTCAATATAAAGAAATGGTAGACAACTTAAAATAAGCATTCGACACATTTTCTTTCAAAATTATTCCATGTAAAGATAACCATCATGTTGATGCAATGGACAATGTAGCATCATTAATGCCTCTTGATATTGATGATGATTACATAAATTTTAAAATACAATAGTTATGCCAACCTTTCATTACACTAGAAAAAATGGATGCTTTAGTAGTTCTTGTAGTTACACACAGTACAACAAACACATAATGGTACAGATCATTTCACTTGGAATGAAAAATGTAAATTATAGAGAGAGGCACTCTGTTATGTTATTATTGGGAATGCCTTCTTTAAATGAAATTTTTATGGACAATTACATAGATGACTTAACAAAGAGGAAGCAAGAACAACACTTCCAGAGATGCATGATAGTGAGTGTAAATGACACTTTAGTGGCAAAGCATTGCCCCATAAATTAGTACAACAAGGTTATGATTTTCCTACAATGGAATAATATTGTATTGAACATGTTAAATTATGTTTGCAAGGTTAGAAATATAGAAATTTAAGTCAAGTAAAAATAAGTCCAGTATCAGCAAAAGGCCACAAATGCATAATCACGGCTATATAATATTTCATCAAATGTGTAGAAACAATTTCAATTGACTTTATCACCGGAGATGGCATATGCATGTTCTTTATGACCAATATTAGTATACCTTCAACTATAATTACCAATAGTGTGGAACCTATGGGATATTCTTCTCCAATAGTTTCGGATTATTGCTCATGGGAACACATGCCTTTTATCACTAGAAGTAAAGAATGTTTCTTCGGCACAAGAGCCAGTCAGTCTCACTCACAAACTTCTCAATCTGCATAGGTCCTCAGACATATTCCTCTAGCTATTGCTATCTATCGACCTTCATCGTACTTGTGCAAGATATGCAGACGTCTCCTATTATACCATTAGTTTCTTATTCAGAAAAGGTATTTTTACTGTCTGCTCAGCCGATTTGCGGAAGGTGTTTTCCTCTCCATGTGTGGTTTTTGGATGTCCTAGTTAACCATTAGCTTCTTTATCAGAAAGGTAAATTGGGAATGTGCCAATCAAAAACATGAAGAGGTAGCTTCTATGTGCACCTCTCCACCAAAAATTTACTGCTCTTGCCCACACTTTGTTCGGTTTCTCTAACTGCTTAATCCTTGACAATATTCATGGTTACTTTAAGCCAAAATTTCATCCATGCATGCAGATCCAGAGGTAGATAAACAAAGTATATCTCATAAGGTTGATCATAAAGATGCTTTATTACCCAATTATTAAAAGTCAACTCCCCTAGATTGTTGATGATCATTCGTAAATGCCAGCTCTTGATCTCTTAACCTTCTTTCGAAAGAAAATTTCCCAACCAGTTCTAAATGCCATCTCTATCAACTGGTTCAACATAATCTTACCAGTGGAACAAATGTTGGGGTTTTTACAACACTTCACCAAAGGTCTGTGCAACTAGCGTGAACCCAACCAATAAGGATAGTTATCTACACAAGTTACAGTTGCATGCTCACTTAAGGTGTAAAGATATATAACTTGGGTATGTCAGGCTAATTAACGAAGATGAAATTAACAAAGACATATTTCTGTTAATTATTATTCATATATTCATTAATAATGATATCATGTCTAACTGTTGCAGCTTAAGAGTCACCAAGACCCGAGACTGATAGCTGCTTCAATCTCAGTCTGTTTTCCAGCAGGTACACCATATGATCTCAATATGTAAGATTTATGAAGTCAATACGTATGTAAGATCTATGGTAATGGATTTGATACTTAGCCTAGTCGATTTGTGATTGGGAAGTCTGTTGCTATATATGGTTTGGAATGTAAATGGTAAATCCTAAATTGTGGGGCTAATAGTCTGATAATATATATTTAAAAGTTAAGATTCAAATTTACGATCTTCCAACGTTACTGAGCTCTGTGACCACTAGGCTACTGATTCTATGTGCACTTCTAAATGTAGATTATTTTACATAGATCTTTTGATTCTTACGGATTTGTGCTTTATATTATTTTGACAGATCTTTTTTATGAATAAAAAGATTTCCCCGACTTTCGGTACTCGCGCTTGCAATTTATTGCTTTTATAGTGTGGATTAGCTGAGCAATCAATTTTTTTTATGAAATATATCCATATATTAATAAAAAAATATAACATACAAATAATTCAAAAAAAAAAAAAATGGTGGTATGAAAGCATGTCTCGAACCAAACTAGGCTAAGTTTAAGAACTAGTCACAACAGAAACAAAAAATAGTGTTAGGTGCTGCCTAGGAATGAGTTACAACTGCATAAAAGGAAACATAATTAAGCTGCCAGTTCAAGGTTGGAAGGTGAAGGATCCATATCATCCAGACCCCAATCCGAGCTAGGCAAGTCATTGCCATTTAGAATTGGCTCTCAACCAAAAGCCTGAGTAGTATCCTTATCATCTTCTTGTTACTGAGTAGGAGAAATAGCAAGAGAGAGCTTGGGGAACTTATCCAACATGTTTGTCCGACCTCCAGGTGGCACCCCCCAAGCATCTGGATGCACAAGCGGAGGAGGAACACCCCAACCATCCTGTCTAGCAGGAGATGGAGGATACCACCCTCATTGTTGTCTAGGAGGAGACATGTGCTGATATAGAGTGAACCTATGAGAATGATGTCAAGACCAACTGCATCAATGACCACTTCTGAGAGGAGGACTAACATTTATTCTAGTAGCTCTATTATCCCTAGATGGGGAAGGAGGAATCTACATCATACCATAAGGAGCATCTTCCCAATGAGTGAGAAGGCCTAAAGATGACCAAGCTCTATGGCTACTTTTTTACCCTACACTTGAATTTGCAAAAGCACATTAGAAATAATGGAAGATTTGTTGAAAGCAAAAAAAATACAATCTAAAAAAACATTGCTAAAGAATGCATTATTTCTTTCTTTCCATAAACAAAATAGAATCTCCACTCTAAAAGTCTACTAGACTTGGGTGTATTTAAAAGGCAAGGCAAGTCTATCTCCAAGAAGGATATGCTGCCATTGAAAAAACTCAAGATGGAAAGGCCTAAAAAAGTCATGAATCCACATCCAGAACCATTGAGATTTGGAGCAGTACTAGAATAAATGAGGGAGCATTTCTAGATGGCCACAAAAATGATATTTAGAAAGGGAAATTCCTAAATGCACAAGCCTTCTACCTATAGGCAAGCCTTGATAATGTACACACCAAGTGAAGTGAGATAACTTAGGCTCCAATCAAACCTCCCAGATAGTTTGAAATCACAAGCACCGGATACGGACCGAAGAATGAAGATCCCAATGAGAATTAAGGTTGTCCACCATAGGCATGTGGGGATTAAGCCACCTATAGCCAAGTAGGGGAGTACAATTATGAAATGGAGTTTCCACACACCATTTATAGTCCTTCCACCAAGGATGAACCTAAATAATAAAGATTTTGTGTAGCATTGAAGGTGGAACAACATTAAGGATTTCTTCATAAGATTCTCTATCAGAGTTGGCTAACCAAAATTTGGTTTTCACCTCTTCCCAATATAGCCAAGATCAAGAGTTCTTACAAAATATGTTTTGGACAGTATGAATGCCTCTACAAAAAAAATTGAGAGTATTGATCCAAGGAACCTCGGCCAAAGGGACTTGATTAAAATTGATAACATGTGACCACCATAAAAAATGCGAGTTAATAGACAACCCATCTTAGAACCCTGATCCACTCTAGAGAAGTCATGGTTTGATTTTTTTCCATGCTTTCTAGATTATTTTAGTAATAAAGGACCTTGTAATTTGAACAAGGGTTTTGATGATGAACATATTGGAGAAGCCAAGTTCTTTCCAAGATTTTTTGCCTCTAGGAAAGCCTAACAAAATGTAGTCTTGAAAAAACACTTTCCAAGCTTCCTTGCCTTCAATGGCCTACACAATCTATTTGGCACATAAAGTAACTCCTTGACAAGCATCGCCAATGAAACCCATACCTCTGGCATCTCGTGAGAGGCAATAATAATCCCAAGTAACTCTATGAAAGCCATGGCCATGGGAAGAATTGGCCCAAAGAAAGTCCCCGAGAAGCTTTTCAAGTTTTTGGTAAGAATTCTTGGAAGGCACCCAACACAAAGAGTAGTAGACATGGGTAGTCACAAGCACTTTCAATCATATTTAAAATTTTCCTAGTGATGATAAGGGCTTAGTAACCCAATGTTCTAGCTTCTTTGCCACTCTATCAACAACATATTTCCACAACATGGGCAGACATGCCTCAAAAGGAAAAAGAATGCCAATAATTGAAATTTTCATCATGTTAAATCTAGGTCGACCCATAATTTCCAACGCACATCGATAAGGGGAGGTATGACTACCTATAGCATTTAGTTTTTTTCCATTGATGCTTGAGCTAGAGGCAAGACAGAAGGGATTGAGACACTGCAAGGCGTTATCCATATTATCCTCTTCTTCAATAATAGTAAGGAAAAAATCATCAACAAAGTGGCCATTCAATAATTACATATATTCATGAGGGTTTTATATATTTGGAGGGAGATTGATTCCTTTGACAAGTCCCTTAGCTTAGGCATTGCTAAGAAGATATCCAAAATCCTCTGTTGCAAGCATATAGGGTAGGTGCCAAGGGGTATCCTTAGTGAATAGACTGAAATAATCCAAATTATTCTGATGAAACTCCATTAATAGAGAGGATAGTCGAGGTGTTTGAAAAAATCATTTGGAAAGTTTGAGTGAAATTTGGCCCAAAGCCCAAGGCTTTAAGCATGGCCAAGATGAAAGGCCACACAATATGGTGATTATCATTTTCGAAGTCATTTTTCATGAACATAGATTTTTTGATTATATCTCCTAGAAAGTCCATTCCTTCTCAAACCGTAATAATATTTTCTAATATATACATAATTTTGATTAATCTTGTTTGATCAGGGCAAATAATGTGTGGAAATAGATTATACATTAAGAAATCCAAAGATTTAGCAATGATTTTGTAGGAAACATTTAAAAGGGTGATCGATCACCAATTACAGATCAACTCGGGATCCCCTTATTTAGGTATGAATTTAATGTTTCATTTATTTATATTCTTCCCTAGAGAATGTTTACAAAAGGCTTCTTGATAGACATGGTGTAAGTCAAAACCCACAAGGTCCCAGAGGGTTTTATAAAATTGACAAGGGAAGCCATCAATCCCTAGATCTTTATCATTCACAATATGAGCCACTGCCTCTTACAAATCATCCACAATGAGGAGCCTATCGTAAGTAACTGGATGAGTGGGAGTGAGCTTGCATGGAACCACTATGAGACACTACTGATGGGCTATGTCATGTTATTTGGAAGATGCTTGAGCTTTGAACACTAATTGATAATGATGGATAAAAGCTTGTAAAATTTGTGGCATCTTTGATAATCTCCTATCAGCATCAGAGATACCCTAAATTTGTTGCTTTGAGTTTTTAGCTCTAATCATTTGAAAGAATTATTTGGAGGTTTTGTCCCTTATCTTGAGCCAGTGAAATTAGGGTTTGATTTGAGCTCCCCAAGCATTGTAGTTATATGCAATCTAGATGTGATGTTGCAAAAAAGAGACTTTGACCTCGAAGGTCTAATTGAAGGGATATTTTTACATGACTAAAGTTGCATGACTAAGCTTAGAGGAAGTAGTAGAGTAAGACTATCATCAAATTTTATCATGTTGGCATCCATAGATTCTCAAGAAGTGAGAAGTTCTTATAATAGCATCATTCCACCAGAGAATCCAACTAGATTCTTAGGTTAGATGAGGATCAAAATAACAAACTCTATGAATGTGAGCCACAGTGGGCCCATGCTTGAGTAAGGAAGTATTGAGGAAGAATTGGGATTTATAAACCTTGGGTTTTGTGAATTTCCATGTCACTCAAAACTGAATGGGGGAGTGAGCAATCAATTTTAACTCTTTTATAGCTATGATCATATTTATTTATTTATTTATTTATTTATTTTATTTTTGTTATGTATATAGAATTTATTGAAAAAGCTTTGTTATTTCAAATCTATTACTTTAGATTGTGTGGGTTTTTCTAACATGTGGTATTAAAACAAACCTAACAAATAAGCTTAGCTATTTATGTTGATACATCATGTAATTTATACTTGCAAGTTCACATAGTCACAAAGAGAGATAACTGAGATAAGTTGGGTTAATTAACAAAGATAAACTTGGTAGAGATTTCACTTGAATATTACAATAATCTTAATTATTTTTAGAACACAGTGATGATAAACATGCATACGTACTTGTAAGAACTCATATCTTAAGAAAATTGATATAACTCATTATATAATATTAAGAAATAAAGAAATTCATGGTTAACCAATGTAGCTATGTAGATCAAATTCCATTTATTAATATAATTTATATCATATATACAACATCTACTCAAATTATAGTTCTAGTTTCATATAATGATTACAATCAATGCTCAACACATGTATGAACAAATAGTTAACCAATTATGAAATATTTGGGAACCATGTAAAAACCATAATTATAAAAGCAAGTCAGTGTTTTCTAGATACAAGTTGTACCTTGATTTACATCATAGATCATATTGTTATCTATACTTTCATAACTCCCAAAAAATAGACAATAGAAAAGATAACTAAAATTCAACTTAACGAGCTATTCTTCCTAGATCTACCTCTATGAATTGTTCAACCAAGTTGTGTTCTTTGTGCTTGTAGGATTTTTGTTAATTGACCTTCTATCTCAAGTGTTTTCATGTCCTTGCATAACTCTATTTTTGTGCTTCATAACATTAAGAATCTCAATGGTAAGGCATCTTCTTTTCGTGGTCCCTAGTTATTCATGACTTCCCCCTATTTTATACTTATGAGCAGTTCCTATTTATCACATGCTACTAGCCTTCACCAAGAACCCTCTCCATTCTATTTTATCTTCATTAAGTGTTTTGAGTATACACACTAGCCCATTCATATACTTTATTTTCATTTTACTATGTGGGTATATACTGATGTGTGCTATTATAATTCACCAAAACATGCCTTCTGTGTTGATGTGTCTTTGTCTTCCAATGCTTGTACGATAGTAATATTAGCCAAATCATGTGGTCAAGATCTCCCCACACTAACTATCTTGTCCATCCTTAGACAAGTTGGCCTTTGTGCACTATACTTCCAAGAAATTAAGTCCATTTTGTTGGAATTTTTCCTCAAACAAATTCAACATAAAATTGTATTTTGGATTGCAACAACCTTGGATGGTGATTCAACTAACAAAATTTTCATTACAAACACATCATCCCCTCATTTACTTCCCTTCTACTTCACTTGTTGAAATTATGGGAGGTATCTTTCATATGCATTTTGCACATAATCCTATTCATTGCTCTCTTTCTCTTAACGGGTTTTTAAGGCTTTGGTATGTTCTTTGCACCACCCTAAATATTTTCGTTCAACTCATCGATGTCTTTGAGTAGGTCCTACCTCTCAACATTTTATTATATTTTAAAAACTTTTGCTTTTAGTTCCTCATGTTTACTTCCCTGATATTTGACATTTGGGTGAAAAAAATGTATCTTTTATGAAAACTTTTAGAATATTAATTCAATGAGCTTTATTCTATCTTCAAGTGTACCCATAAACTTCTCCAAAACACCCAATTGTTCATCAAGCACAACATTAATTTTATTGAGTTCTTCTTCCTCCATCTCCTACAAAAGTAAATTGTCCCTTAACCAACAATCTATCAAACATAAGACCAAGGTGGTTTATAACTTCTATTTCCATGTAGGTATCTACTATTATTCTCTTCTCTTCCTTATCCACCTTTCTAAAAGAACTAGCTACCTTGCCCTATTTAAATGCTACCCTCCATTATGTTATCCCAGAAACTTGTGTTCACTTTCTTCTAATTGCATATTCTTATCTTGTATGTTCGAACTATTAATCATTCATGTGTGTGTGTGTGTGTGTGTGTGTCTACTGTCAAGAATTTTTGTTCATGCTCTTTCTCTTTTAGCACCTCGGGATTAAGGAAAATGGAGGGAAACTTGAAAGCTAGGTAAGGATTTATGCTTCCATGCCTGTGAAATCAAGATGTCGCAGACCACCCATTCATTAATGGTAGGATTGACCATGGGCTCTTGGTTGTAGTTTGCATTGTGCATCATTTTTATTTCTCAACCATTGACCAACCAGTCTTCTTCTGTGTGGACCACATTCCTTTTGACCCAGATCTTGAGAAATGCTTTAACCCCCTCTATTTTAAATAGGCTGAATATCTCTGAGAGTTTTTCAACCTACTTCATGTTATGGTGCTTTATCTAATTTTACTTTGCTTTGGACTCCATGCCCTACATAGCTTGAAACTCATCTTGAAGGTTGCAATATCATCTTTTGTGTTTGATCAAGATAGTTTTTTACAGTAGAGGATGCGTGTTGAACTTCCTCTCTGGATGCCTTCATCATCCTTGATTGCATGTTAACGCCATTATACACTAGTATTCAATTTTGTCCATTATTTAATTTTTATGTGCCTTGCTTAGGGTCCCACTTGTCTTCTTGTTTGGAAATATCGATCATCCTCCTTTTTGTAAATGATCTATATATACAAATCTGGGGACTCTTAAATTTTAATTTTCCTGTCTACAATATCTACAAGTAGGGAACTTGGGAAAATCCTATCGATAATGCTCCGACAATCCACACTTTCAAAAAATGCACATAGGAAATCTTCCTTTTCTTTTTTCTCCACCATATTTTCCTTTGTATGAATGATCATCACCATATGTTCCTGCATGCTGCAAAGGCATAATGGTTTCTTGATATGCTCCCAACTTCCACACCTCATTTATTTAATCAATGAAACAAAATTTCTTGGTGTCATGCATTGTTAAATCATAAATATTGAAGTAGAGAGTGAGCCCTTTGCGGTAACGGGAAAAATCTGCACATCATGATATTCATAGAACATTTCACAAGACTTGAGAATCCCTCTCATAATTTATCTTGGGACATTATTGTTTTTGTGGTTATCATTCTGACAGTCGAAACACTACAGCCTCATTCTTGTTTTGTAGCTACTGTTAGTAGTCAACATTTGGATTTGAGTAGCCATAGTCACGATGTGTCCGGCCTCCATGAAAGGGTTTACCCCATTATCACACTTACCACTAATAATGCCATTATAGTAACTTCAAAGACTTCTCTTGGCTTAGAGAAGGTCTTTTTTTATGCTTCCCATTGTTTCTACCCTTAGAGCAACTTATATGACCCCCCTTGGCTTGTAGAATGTCTGTATTGACAAAGCACACCTGAAGGGTATAAGAAGAGTACCTATGAATTATTAATCATGTTGAAAGGAATGAGTCATTGTTTAATATTTTGATATAAAGATTTTTAATCTCGCATCATAGGCATGCATAGTTTCAGTAAGGTCTTGCTTATTTTCTTTGAGCATGAAGGTTCTATGTTGTTCAAATTCAAGGATAATTATTTCCTTCAATAAATATTGTTTTTACTATTCATAGTACACAAAAACCTAATAGAAATCATACTTGAGATACTAAGTATACACATGATCTAGTAGAGTTGAATCAAATTGGGTTACATTCTTATCAGGTATAATGACTCATTATATATATATATATATATATATATATATATATATATATATATATATATATATATATATATATATATATATATATATAACACTTGTGAACATGCTCTATAGAATTTTTCATGCTTTGATACTCTGGTAAATTTATTGGAATTTCATATACAAAATGTTATTGGTGAATTCACTTTTTTTGTTCCTTTTGAGCTACTAGTTGTTCGTGTAGTTGATCTTTGGGTTTCTTCCACTTAACGCATCAATGTTTCCTTTTTGAGTTGGTGGTGGTCCACTTCTTCCACCTATTGAACTTGTATGTGTGAAAATGAGACTTGTGCCCAAGTTAACAAGCATGGTATCCATAGTTGTTTCTCCCCCATCAAACTTGTTATGGTTGTACTTGTTTATGCGATATAATTACCAAATTATAAACGAGGAATTCCTAACATAACAAGGATCTTTAAGCTCACCGGTGTTGTTATTGATCTTGAATTTTGGTATGATATTATGTGATTTAAGATGCTCTTTTGAAGCTCTTTCATCTTAATCTTCTCTATCTATGGACAATTTACACTTCCTCCAATGTTTTCTCCTATTTCATAAGAACATTAGGTTTTTGGTGTATACACACTAATCCATTCATTTTTTTTATTTACACACTACTATATGAGTATTTATCTATGTGAACTAACATATTTCTTTGAAAGGTTCCTTATATATTAATGTGAATTTGTCTTTCAGATGTCCACATGCTAGTAACATTAACAAAAATTGGTGGTTAACATCTCCCACACTATCTTGTCCATCCTTCAACAAGTTGACCTCCATTCACGGGTAAGTGCATGAAGTTGGAGGATAATTCCATGGACATTACCTGTAACGTGATCATATTAATTAGTAACGTGATCATGGTATTTAATTAACGTGATTGCATTACTTAAATCTAGGATTGGGATTATCGAGTCATAATGTGATCACATTATGTAATAATACGATCATGTTATATTAAAAAATAACACGATCATGTTATTGACATAATAATAATGTGATCAAATTAATCATGATCATGTTCCTTGTGTGCAAAAAAAATAAACCTAAACATAAAATTATTCATTTTACATTCATGTTTCCTAGCTCTACCCTTGTTTCATGATCGTATTTTACTCAAAAGACTCCAAAGAGTACCAGGAAACTACCAGATTCACCCCATAGACCTATTGAATGATAATGCCACTATGTAGGAGAGGTAAGTGATCAAACTCTTCTTTATTTAACCATAATTTTCCATAATTTTCAATCTTTAACCCATATTTTTAATTATAATTTTTTTTTCTTATAGCCATCCTACTAACCCTCCCAACCCTCTACAAAAACCTCTAGTTGATCCTCCTCCTAACCTTACAAAAAACACTATTGTTCCTCCTATCCCTCCACCTAACCCTCTTACGGTTCCCTAAAACTCCTCAACAGTCAAGAGGTCCTGATTGACAACATTGTGGGAAGCAAACTTGAAATTGAAGACTTAATTGACAAAATGAGGAATCTCAGTTTGACCAACACCCATCACACCCTACTTATCGATTCCCTATAGGCCTTATTAGGTTAAATTGACTCAATATTGAGTCAAATTGATCGATGGACCTCATATAAAGATACTTATAATACATATTATACTAAAAAATTATCAGCTCTTTAGGCTAATAATTTGGATATTTCAAAAGATGACATTTGCACCCTATTCATCGACATAACCACCAATGCCCTATTTCTTGAAACCACTAAATATTTTTCTATGCATCACTATATACATAACTTAATCATGACTAGTTTTTGGGATCGATGGTGGATGGTCTTTGACTATCCACCATGTAACAACCATGACGTCCCATTATATTTTTTGAGGAAACTTTACTATGAGTTTCTCTTCAACTGGATTCCTAGTTATTTTGATTTTAGTGAGTTTCAGGGCTAAGGAAAAGGCTCTATACAGGATATATTAGGTATATGTCATGTGCCTAATCAACCTGTATAGATTCCTATCCAAAATCCTCTTGAGCTTGAGATTCCCTCTGCGGTTCAATAGGTCATAGAGATAGACACTCTCGATGATCTTAGTTCACTCAACAATACACTCGTTCAGCATATGAATAAGCTTTCACAAAGTGATGTTATAGATATGCCATAGGATACTTGACACCAAACCTATCCTTATAGTTCATATGGAGCTATGTGCATGAGACCTTATGATGATGATGGTGTTGGTGGTTCAGGTGGCTTAGATCATATTATTATGAGTGATGAGTTTTTGGCATGCATATTTGGTGTGAAGACATCAATCACCACACATATACAAGTACATTTTATCCAAATTTCATGTTAAATTTAAGTTATATTTTAAAATTTAATTTCTAAGCTAAAAATTAATTTACATAAAAATTTAATATAATATATATGTCATTTTTTATGTTGCAACAAGTGATGGTTCCTTCATCATCATAACTGGCATTTACAAAATTCAATTTATCATAGCCATTATTTTCATATTCAGATCCAACTACTGGGTCATCCATGACTACATCTTTGTCTATTAGGATGAGACCATTTACCTATACATAGGTAAAATTATTAGCATATATGTTTTTTTATTTGCATTTGTTATGACTGTAGTTATTTACATATATGTTTTGCTCTTTGAATCTAATTTGTAACTTCTCTTTTCAAGAATTAATCCTAAAATAATACAACCTGTATGCAAAAATAATTTGTTTATATATATCCCATATACTAAAGCAAGGTTAAAAACATGCATTATATTCCTTTTTAGTATTGGAATTTCTATATAGGTTATGTAATGCATTTACTCTAGATCATTTAAGTAGATATCCAACAAGTAGTGTTGTCTTTCCTTGAAGATCACCCAAGTGATTGTGGGCATATCTAAATTCACAATTAAGTCCCAACACAAAACTAATTCATCTAAAATTTGTAAAAAAAATAGCATGTCCATACTATTTATTGAAACATATCTTATCCCAAAGCACCTTTGTATACCTATTAGCCAAGTGTCAGCTTCCCTAACAAAGATTTATCCATTGAATTTAATACCCTTTTCACTTTATTTAGTTTGTAGGTAATTCCATCTAAGATTTGATGTGTGTCACCATTATCATAAGCTCCACTAGTGGATGATATTCCATGTAATATGTTGGTATCTCTCTCTTGCTGAACATTATGTTCATAATCACACTCATAGAATGATTTTATCCTATTCCATAAAATAGATATAATGGTGTGACCCTAAGGTCCTATTGGAGGTAGTTGTCCCCATATAGATGTTGTGCCTAGGGATCCTACTCCTACTTCTATGATAATGTCCCAATGTTGATGAGTGATGTGGGATATGATTTCTCTAATTTTGTGTCTCTTGATTATACCTATGTGGGTGATGTACCTCCCATTATTTCTCATCTAGATGGAGCCTAACCTCCCATATCCCTAACAATCTCATTGAGAATCTTCACCCGAGACTCTAAACCAGCCACATTTTCCTCTAGGCCAAATATCTCTCTCTTATTATGAGGGAAATCCATATATGTATGATAAATAGGGATGAGAACTTATGTATGCTTTCTTATTCACACATGGAGAATCACATCCACCAAAATATTATCGAGGCTCAAATTATCCTCACCTAAAAAATCCTAACCAAAGTTTCTTTGATCATGCTCCACCACTAAGAGATTCACTCTAAAACCATATAATAAGAGAAGACATTAGATCTCTAGTCACATAAAAAATAATAACTGAGTAATAAGTTACAATTTAACATAGAAAGTAACTAAAAATAAACCAACTCACTACTTTATGTGGGTAACTTCATGTTAGTCTAGGTATAATTCCTAATTAGACCTGATCTTAGCATTCTCCTCCTATCTTGTTGGTTCCTCTCTAAAAAGTGTATGCTCACCCTTGTTTTCACTTAAACTTCATCTCCTCACCCTCTATCCTATGCTTGTTTCTACATCTAATTATCTACATATTATGGTGTCGGTTTTACTTAATGTTGGCATCCTACCATTATTTCAACCTACATAGGGTATTTTTCTAAATGTACTCCTCCAATTAGTACTCTCTCAATTTTACCCACAATGGTAGTAGAGTGTTCACCTCATTCACAAGCTATCCTAAAATACCATAATATAGTAGAGCTACCAAAAATATCATTTTCAGTGTGTCTACCACTCATGTAAAGTCTCTCAATGGTGGCATACATATCCAACTAGAAGCCCTGATGGCCCCACTATCCCAATCTCTAGACCTCACTAGTAAGGGGTCATGTGCCCATACACCTAGCCTATGATGAGTATAGGGTGGATGATAAACATAGCTATAAACCTCATGATCTGATATATATCCCTGTAAGCATATGCTAACACCTCTTAGACCCATGTAAATTTCCATTCTTTCTCCTCAATAATCCTAACAATAGGTTCCCATCTATACAAAAGGAAATATGTCCTTTTGTCTCCCACCAGATGGGAGAAAAAGATCCCTATTTAATATCATTTTAGAGGGTTAGGATAATTACCCACTCCACCCCCACTAGTCTTACCCCATACTTAAAACCTATGCTATGTGCATCAACATCACCAAAATATTATACCCAATTAATAACCTTACCTCTATCACAATCCTTTATTAATGCCACAACGCTACCTTTAGCCAACAAGCTAGTATCCTAATCACAACCATGAAAGTGATAGTCCACTCTCAAAGGACTTGTGGGAAAATTAAACTATTTTACATGACACATCCTAGTTGGTGAATAGGTTACAAAGTAATCTACTTGATGGGACAACAATCCCCACTACACAATCTAGAGTATCCCTATTATATATAGTGTATCCAAATCATTGGTCATTAATTTCTCTATAATCATAGGAAGTTAATCATACTTCATCACTCTGATCCATAAAATGTAGGCCCACCTTTAAAACACAATTAAAAATATCCTTAAATACTCTAAAAAAATCTTGAAAATTCATCCAAAAGTAAGTAGCTACAAGTGTCCTACCTAAGTCATCCCCCTATTTTTAGACAAGTAATAAATCAACAACAAATATGGTCCAACATGTAATATAGCATAAATTGAAAATATTAACCCAAATATATTTATATTTATCAATTTGAAAAAAAAAGAAACTAGTATATTATATATTCCATTTCATAGTTTTAATCCGTTAATTTTGGTTTTGGTACAAGGTTGTTTCTCTAAAACTTCAATAGATGTCTTATCAATTTAGATCTAAGTGTATTTTCATGTGCATGCTTGTTTTATTGTTTCCTATAATGTGTCATTGCATTCATGTACTTAAATAGACAAATATTTTATATACAAGTGCTTCTATTAATTATTTTAGTTTCCATATATAAGATTTTATGTACTTTATATAAAACTAAGTGAGACCTTGTTTACATGAATAGTTGATGGCTGGTACTAACACTTCTCCCTCTCTACGAACTGAGATGAACATAGGCATTAATGTTGTAATGTCATTTATATAGGATTTTATATAGGTATAATTAGTTTTTATAATTTTGAATGGTAAAAATAGACTTGTTTTAATAATTTTAGTACATGTATTTGGGGCAAATATAACTTATGTAAATGTATTGTGTATGCAGGGTTTTCCTATGACAACTGATAGTCCCAGTCAGATGGTGATTTTGGAAACTTCTGATGTTCCTCCCATATTTTAGATGCCTATTCGAACAATTGAGCCCATCATTGACTTGATTGAGTGTAAAAAATATATTGAGCATGATTGTGAGCTTTTAGTAAGTGTACATGTTTAAATGATTTTTTATTATAGTTTAAAATTAATTTCTTAACAATTGTTTGAGTGTATTTTATGTTAATTTCATAATAATTCTTGTATTTAAATAGGATCAAATACAAGCTAGCTGTGAGCATAGGACTTGTATTCAGACCTTGCAGTAATCTAAGGCATTAGAGGGATCTCCATCTACTAGCAGGGCATCCTAGGAAGAGTCTTCTTCAAGGAAGTCAAAGAAAGGGACATTAATTGATGAATATGATGTCTTACAAATGAGATGTAATTTTTTGTATGCCTATATGTCAATTGATGTAGTTTTGGCATTGTATATGTGCACATGACATCCAACCAACATTAGATACTATGTTGGTAGATGTTTTTTTTTTTGGTATGTTTATCTTGGAAATATATGTATTATTGACATTGGACATGTATGTACCTATATTATATGCCTATCATGGTAATATATCTAATTTATATTCAGTTGTTATTTCATTTTGTGTTATTATATAGTGTTGTTTTAATCTTCCAAATTATTATCTATTAGATTTTATCTTTAATGTTGTACATGCACAAATGAGGATTGAAAATTTATTCTTTTCAATGCTATAGATCTCAGATCTTACATATTTTTTAAATTAGAGTTTTTATTTCATTGTGTGTAGTGGAAATAACTAATGATACGCTTATCACTTAAGCTTAATTGCCTTGTTCTCTTTGTACCTACTTATCGTACACTTTGGAGACACTTATTGTTGTCATTAGACCTCTTACAAACCTATCACAGTCATTCTCTAACTCATTTCATATATTCCATTTACAAGCATCCTCTCACTCTTTCACTATCTTCTCATTAGGCAATCCTCTTAGGTTTCAAACTTACCAAAACTTGATATAGGTCTCAAGGAGTTAGTATTTTTTCATATATGTCTTTACATGGTCAAATCACACCTACCTTAACCTATTAAAAGCACTAAAACACACTTTAACATTCGATTCCACATATAGGACACAACAAGGCACAATAAGGTACCCTACACAACAAGGCACCCTATAGGTCCATGATAATAACATGGAGTATTATTTTAGTTTAAAATATCTCATGCATATTCTAAGAGCTGAAAAAAATACTTTGCTAATGGGACCATATTTCAAGTCCATATCTATTCAATGGCATACTTGACAAGATTAATAAACAATTCTTACTTCCCTCTATAATGTGACTGTTAACCCAAAATAGGGTATAGACATGGTTTCTTTTTCATATAGGTTATTAGGTCAATCACTCAATTCGACATAATAGGTCAATAGGTATAAGTTTTCAAAGTTGTCAAAGTTGTCAAAATTATCTAAATTGTCAATGTTATTGAAGTTGTCAAAATTATCAAAGTTGTCAAAATTGTCAAAGTTGTCAAAATTTTCAAAGTTATCAAAATTTTCAAAATTTCCAAAGTTTTAAAAGTTTTCAATAGGTCAATAGATCAATTACTCATTAAGTTTCTAGGTCTCTAGTTTCAGTTGTCAAAGTTGAAGGTATGGTTATAGAATTTTAGTTCTGATGATTCTTGAGTGAAAAATGACATTTCAAACATGTCTAATGGGGTGTATAACATCTAGAACCATGTTCTTGGCCTCCCATCAGCTTTATCGACAAATCCACCACCCGTTCCTACCTCAATAACACCCTTCCCATTACAAGAAAAAATGTAATTTTTAGCCTATGTTCAAACATGCATAAAACAAAAATTGTAAGTCATTTACTTGAATCGTCAAATCCATAATATACCTCTTTAATCCGTATAATAATATATTAAATAAATCAAGTGGAATCTTTGATATAAATCCGTTATACAAGTTGCAATGATAGGTCCAAAAATGCAAGTTTTTGTCAGTAAACAAGCAACTTCTCGATCTCTAAATAGAATTTATATCTCCAAAAACTCCAACTATAAATATATCACTTTTGTCATGTAAAAATATGTAAATTACATGTTATCACAATTCCATGACATTCGAATCCACCCAAAAGTGCATTTTCACTACCGTTTTGGAGATTGGAAACACTAGCAACAAATGTTGTCAAAATTTAAGTTGTGGTTGCATAACTTTCGTTATGATGCTTCTTGAGTGAGTAATGAAACTAGAAACATGTTTGGGGTGGGTTAATAACATATATAACTAGGTTCTTGGAATCTTTTTAGGCCAAATCATCAAACCCACCACCCATTCCATCCTCAAGAACACCCTTCCCAATTTTTGAGCCTAAGTTCAAACATGCATAAAATGAAAAATGTAAGTCATTTACATGAACCATTAGATACCTAAAATACCTAATTAATCCCTATAATCATAACTTGGAGTAAATAGGTGGAATCTTTGAGATTAATTCATTAGACAAGTTATAGTGATGGGTCCAAAATTACATGCTTTTGTTAGTAAACAAGCAACTTCTCAAGCTCCAACTGGAATTTATACCTTCGGGACCTCCAAATATGAATATATCACCTTGATAATGTCTAGGTAGTCAAATTACATGTTATCACATTTCCAAAACATTCAAATCCACCAAGAAGTTCTTTTTCAATACCATTATGGAGAGCGGAAACACTGATAACACATGTTGTCAATGTTTAAGTTGTGGTTGTATAAATATATTTTAATGATTTTTGAGTGAAAATTGATACTAAAAACATGTTAAAGGGGGAGGATAACATATAGGACTAGGTTTTTGGCCTCCCATCAGGCTCGATCGATAAATCTACCACCCATGCTGGCCTAAAAATCACCCTTCCTTATACCAAAAAAATGCAATTTTTTAGCCTAAGTTTAAACATGCATAATGAAAATTTCAAGTAATTTATGTGAAATATTAGATCCTTCATAAACCTACTTAATCCCTATAATCACACCCTAGATCACTCAAGTGAAATCTTTGAGATCAATCCACTAGACAAATTGCAGTGACAGGTCTAAAATACAAGGTTTTGTTAGTGAATAAGCAAATTCTCGAGATCTAACTGGAATTTATACCTTCAAGACCTTCACCTACAATTATATCACTTTGATCACATCTATATAGAAAAATTACATGTTATCACACCTCCATAATGTTTTAATCCACCAAGAAGTGTATTTTCACTACCATTCTATAGAGCACAAACACTGACAATAAATATTATCAAATTTCAAGTTGTGGTTGCATAAATTAGGCTCTGATGCTTTTTGAGTGAGAAATAACACCACCAACATGTCCATGGGGGAGGATAATGTCTAGGACTAGGTTCTTGGTCTCTTGTTAGGGTCAATACAAGAAAAATTCAAATTTTTAGCCTAAGTTTAAACATGCATAAAATGAAAATTGTAAGTTATTTATGTGAATCATAAGATACCTCACATACCTCCTTAATCCCTCTAATCGCACCCTGGAACACTTAATTAGAATATTTGAGATAAATCCATTAGACAAGTTGCAGTGATGGGTCTAAAAATACAAGTCTTTATGAGTGGACAAGCAACTTCTTGAGCTCTAATTGACATTTTTACCTCTAAAACCTCTACCTAAGAATCTATCACTTTGATCACATCTAGATAGGCCAATTAAATTTTATCACACTACCATAATTTTCAAATCCACTTGAAAGTTCATTTTCACTACTATTTTAGAGAGTAAAAACAATGGAAACAAATATTGTCAAGTTCAAGACTTGGTTGAAAAAATCTGGTTTCGATACTTCTTGAGTGAAAAATAACACTGCCAACATGTCTGAGGTGGCATATAATGTCTAGGACCAAATTTTTGGCCTCTTATGAGGCCTGATTGACAAACTCAACACCCATTTGAGGCTCAAGAACACTCTTTCCATTACAAGAAAAATGCAATTTTTAGCCTAAGTTCAAATACCCATAAAACCTAAGCTTCTCTTAGGTTCAAAAATATATAATTCTTTACTAATAGTGCTAACCACATGAAGGTAGAAGCTTATCTAGAAACACTAACCTAAAAAAAATTATTAGTAAGCAATTAAAAATGAAATTTATATCTGTACTACCTAAAAAATAAAAAAATATTTGGTAAAATTGATTACATATACATTTGAAAAGTCAACATACCACCATATTTCAATCCAATGAACCACTAGGATCTACTCTAATCTTGATAGTATCAAGAATGGCTTCATGATCTGACTCTCAAACATTCTATAGTTTCTTATTTAATGGCTTTCCGTGATATTTTTGTATTTGATATTCATTGCAAGAATCAAATTTGAATAGTTTAATATCTTCCTATGCATTTCAAACTCTTCAAACAACCATTGATTTGAATTTTTTTATAAGATATTATTGAAACCAAGTTTTAGTAACTACCTTTGAGCTAGTGGGATAGTCAATGTTTTCTCTATTTGTAATTAGGGAAGTCAATTTTTTTTTCTCTCTACACACTGACATAAGTAGTAATTAGTGCCTTGTTCATTATCCTCATCTACAATACTATAAAAACATGCCCTGTACATCACAAAAAATCATTTTTAATGACAATATGAAGATATCTAAGTAATGAGAATACATTGTACATAATGAAAAATATTCTACCTGGCTATACTAGATCAGTTATATAGTCAAAGTCATATGATGATATCATATCTATAAATTGCAATGCTATTGGAACCTAAAATGTGTTAATTGGAATTATAGGTTTGGATCTCCCATCATCCACCCACTCTTGTGACTCACACTCATTCCAAATAGAGTCCATGCATGTATAACATAAACATGCCAAATGTCTCATATGAACAGTCTAAGAACTTGCATTTGAGCTATGAAATAAGTAAAGGTCACTCTAACTTGTTAGAGTCACATAATTCTCATACTTACCAAGTGTTCTTCCTCCATTAACTAGAAATGTTTATGACTAGTAAAATTTGGTTGAGCACCATGACATATGTTCTCATTACACCATTCAACCACATTTTTAACATCTATCAAATGAATGCCCTCTTTAAATTTCAACTCCTCCCTTGCAATAGCTCTTTTTATACGTACTCCACCATTGTCATGCTACCCTTTTCCATGGATAGCCTCAATGAAAATCCAAATGTGTTCTACACCCATGATAACATGCATATTTCTCAACCAATAAAACATCCATGCATTTTTTGAATTGTGATGTGCAATTATTTGAACAAATGTAATGTTGATTGAAAGTAATGTTCCATTAAATCAACTATTCATAGAACTTATGAAAACAACCTTGCACATACTATGAACAATGTGATCTATCATTGTTGATATATAAATGGTACTCCCTTAGTATTTTACATTGTTACTCTATACTATTAGGTGCATGCATGAATTCTATATGCATGAATATGGCAAATTGTGATGAGTTATGATACTATGAATGAACTTCCATTTTGGGTTTGAATGTGAAATTTTCTAAAAAATCAACTACTAAAACAATGGAACCAAGCAAGAATGTATCCTTGTATATCTTGAAATGTTCATCCAACCATCTATCCCTGTGTGTGTGTCTTGAATAATCATAAACAAATTTTTCCCTAAATTTGACCAAAAATTCTGAAACAAGTATCTTTTTTATAACAAGCTCACACCTTTTAGATTCTTTAACATCTTTTACTTGATAAGTCACTGATTTATATCTGTTCAAACTAACTAATTCATGTCCAATTTAACTTGTAATCTCCTCATGGATATATTTTTTAAAATTTGGCAAGCCACCACAAATGTTGTAATTTTTATTTAAACATAATTTATTGTAAAATAATTGCCCATCTGATCTTTTATAGAAGATAGTTGGAATAAATTCCCTAGATGATTTTGGTGGAAATTCAATGCCACACTCCTAAAAAATATTAGTATGCAAATTACAATGAATATGGTGAAAAACATTATTGTGCATTAAAAATTCAACATGTTTCCTACAACAAGTGGTGCATGTGTGATTTATTTTAATATAAAAAGGTTTTTCCATCTCAAAATATCTTTGACAAATAGAAATTTGTAGAAGTTTTTCAAAAAAAATAGAGTATAATTTTATTTTATTCATATCTAATAAATGTTTTGGATGTGGTTCACAGTTACAAGGATCAAATCTTATTTTCACAACATCTCTTTCATTAGGCAAAACTCTTGTATTGTCTTTCTATAATTGAGCAAGTAACTCTTTGAGAGTATCTGTTATAGCCTTGTCTTTTCATGAAATCCTACCATAGAATTCTCATAGATCATTGGTATTAGGCTCTCTAAGTCTTTCACATCTTGAAATTTTGCATTAATGTTTTTATATTTATATCAAGTGTTTGGATTGTTTTTGAAATCAAACATTTTTTCATTGTTTCAACACTTACTACACAATTTCTCATTATATGTCGGGTAGCATTACAATCTTTGTTATGTGATCTCAGGCCTATAGTATGATATGCATCATGTAGATTTTTAATAATTTCATCATTTTCATCATCCATGTTAGATTTTCTTAGTCCTAATGTGTTTATTATAGGTCTCATCTTAATCAATTTTATCAATGAAACAAATAATTGACATCTTTGACTATCATGCTCCAAATTATGAAAGAAAGTATTCCAAATTTGTTGAGTCACTCTTATTGAATGGTGATAAATTTTTTTTAATGCATTGGTTTTAAAATATTTTCATTGACTTCAATTAAGTACTTGTCTTTTCTATGCACAATTCTTTTAGGTATTAGTATTGGTGGAATTTGTTGAGAGGGTATTTCAAAAATGTTATTACTTTCATTGTTTAGAGGTGGGATGACATTAAATTATTCATTATTAATTTATTAATTATGTATTTACATGAAATTTTATTGATGGTTAGTTTCATCATTATTTATTTTCATCAAATATTATTCATTCATGAGGGGTGAAGCATCATACATAGACTCATCATCAACAAAATAAAAAAATGGAACTTTGAATGTGAACTTCCAACATTAAATAGTTCATTATTATTTATTTAATTATGGATAATTTCATTTTTATTCATTTAATTATGGTTAATTTAAACATTATTCAATATATTATAGTCAATTTTATCATTCCTTAATTCATTATCATAAATTGGCTCATTATCTATGGCATTTGGTTTATCAGGATTAGGGTTTGTGCCTTGTTTACAATAAACATTTTGCATTAGTAGCTTGTGTTTCTCTTTGAAATATTCTAATGCCTTTAGTGTTATATTATTCAACAACTTCCTTTTCCTATTAAAACATGATTCAAAACCCATCAAAAGGGATAATTGACAAATTTTCAAAAGTAGGGTGAAGCACACAAGTACACAAATTTTGTAAAACTTTGTGGGGAAAGAAGTCTTGATTTGGGATAAAAATAGTCATTGATAAGTGAGCTTATCACTAAAATAATAATAACATAATCATGGTATTACATAATGCAATCACATTATGTTTTCTATAAGGTCCTAGTCCATCCAACCCATTGAGAAGATCATATCAATAAGAACGTGATCATGTTATTACATAACGTGATCATGTTATTGTTGATATAAGATTTAGGGTTGGAAATTGGCAATGAGGATAGAGTGTTGTCTATGTTAATAATAATGTGATAACTTTATAATTAATATAGATAAGGGATTATGGATTAGGGATTAAGGCATTAGTACATAAGGTTTATGGATTAGGGTTTACAATTTATGGTTTAGGGATTACAATTAAGGTCTAAAGTGAAGGTGCATGGTTATTGGGACCTTTTCCCTAGAATGGATTGGATTTATGGATATTCACATCTCTCTTTGCATTAAAGCTCATGGTTTTGAATTGACATTACGATGGAAGGGAAATGGCTCCCCATAAATTGAAATGATGTGTGCATTTAATAAAATAATAGATAGCACACTTTTATGACATACATGGCATGAAAATGTTTTTTGGCAAATTTAACAAAGTGAATTAAATGTTGTATCACTTGTGGTTTCAATTTATTAAGTGGCTAGCCAATATGTTTCCTAAAGTGAATTAAATGCCATCGTATTATGTCTTGAGTCATTAATTTTATTCTCCCAATACTTAGAGAAAGAAGCCCTAAGCATGTAGAAGCCCAAAAAAATAATAATAAGTCATTAATAATAAAATATGTTTTTGGGTTGTCATTCTACCCTGGATGTCATCATGCATATTGAGTGAATTAGTCAAATGGGGCAATTAGTCATGTGATTTAGGCCAAACTGAGCCCTATGAACTTAATTCTTAGTCTATAAATGATGTTAATTTGGGATAAAATTATTTTTTCAAGGTTTAAAGACTTTATATGTATGGTTTAGAGTTTAGGAATTAAGAAATTTAAGGATTAGGGCTTAAGGTATAGGTTTTAGGGTATATTTATATAATCATGTAGGTAAATGGGGCAAATTTGGGAGCCTTGAACTTATATTTGTGATTAAAGAATGCAAATTTAGGATCAATTATCCCCCACATCATCAAAAATTGAGCCTACAAATTCAATTGTGGTAATTAGTGATGCAAGTTTAACTAGGTTCATCCCTATGAACCTATTTCTTACTATATATATATATAAGATGTTAATTGGGATAAATTTATTGGTTTAGGTTTAGGGTCTCTAATTTAAAGGGTTTGGGGTTTATGGATTATGGATTAGGGTTTAATGTAAATGTTATAGGTTTTTGGGTTAAATTTAAATGGTACAAAGTAATTTAGCATTTAATGTACTGGATATAGGGTGCAATCACTAAGGTAATTGAAGAACATTTGAGTTGCTTGTGACACCTATTTATGACTTGATTACCTTCATGTTTGTATTTTTTATAAAAAAAGGGTCAATTATACCATTTACATGTTGCATACATGTTATGTAATCGATCTACCAATAAATTTGGTCTAGCAGCTCAAGTTTGCCCAGATCACATAGGGAATTCCATAAATTGACTAATTGGATCAATTCATGATAGAAGATCAATGTTTTGATTTTACCCCAAGTCATATATTGATATTGAAGGGGTTCAAATTGGCCTCAAATTTCTCCCTAATTAAAATATTCAACTAGATATCCTCTTGTTTTTTTTAATTAGGTTGAAAAGGATCGAAATATCCCCAATTTATTGAATAGATGCATAGCTAGATTTGTCCTCCAAAAGCTTTAGCCATAGGTTTAAAAAGTGCGTTTTATGACATCTCTTAATAAAATTAGTTATATCATAAGGCATGTATTTTTATGGCATGTAGTGGGAATTAGGGAATAGGGATTACAATTTATGTTTTATAGATCATTAGGGATTAGAGCATAGGGTTTAGGTTTAAGGCCCTGTATATTAATGTCTAATAAATAGATATGTCATGTGTTCAAACCAGATTCTTACTACAAAGGATGTTAATTGGGAATAAATTTAAGTTAGGAAATACTTGGAAAGTAAATGGTTTATAATATAGGGTATAGTGTTTAGGGTTTATGGTTTATCACTTTTAGGTTTTAATGCATATACATGGTTTAGGGTATATAGGGTCAATCACAAAGATAATTGAGGAAAATTTGAATCACTTCAACCCATTTGTAATTATATAATATGTTTTTGGGTTGTAATTATACCATAGATGCCATCATAAATATTGAATTAATTAGTTAAGTAGTGCAATCAATCATGTGATTTAGGCCAAACTGAACCCTGTGAACTTAATTCTTAGTCTAAATGATGTTAATTTGGGATAAAATGATTGGTTCAAGGTTTAAAGAGTTTATATTTATAGTAAATAGAGTATAGGGATTAGGGCTTATGGTATAGAGTTTAGGGTATATAAAGTAAAATTTTGATGGTGATTGGGGAAACTTTGAGCTCCTTGAATGTAGATCTACGAGTAAAGAATGTGAATTTGGGATCAATTATCCCCCACATCATTATAGATTGAACCTATAAAGTCAGTTGTGGTAATGATTGATGCAATTTTAACCATGTTCATCCTTATAAACCTATTTATTACCACATATACAGGATGTTAATTGGGGATAAAATGATCTTAGGGGCCTACTAAGCCTCAATGTAAGTAATTTCATCCATATGTATCAATTGGGGATCCAAGTGCTCACCATATTAAAAAAATATGTATTTTTTCAATTTGATATGAAATTCAATCCAAAGGAGCCATGTGCAAGGAATTACATTCATATATAATGGAAATTGGGGCTTACATGGCCCTTATTGCATACCATATTAAACCAACTGAGTATTTAATTTCAATTGGAGCAAATCAAGGCTTGCCCAAGGAATTGTGTCGACATAATTTTAATTAGGGCCCCCATTGTACACTTTATTGAAATAATTGAGTGTTATCATGAATCTGATATGAAATCATAACCAATTTAACCCTCTATAAGTAATTACATCCATCTTTAATAACAATCTAGATTTTTATTATGCACCAAATTCAACTAAAAGAATATTTGGTTTAACATGATCTATGAAATTTAGTCCAAACAAACCTTATGTAAAAAATTTCATCCTTCTATTGTCAACATGGGGCTCTATTCATCCCAAATACATAACATATTGAATCAACCAATTATTTAGTTTAGTTGAATATGTAATTATGGCCAACCAAGGCACATGCAAGTAATTGAATACATCTAATGTCAATTACAACTTTTTTATCCCTGATTGTAAACTATATCTAGCTAATAATGTATTTGGTTTTATCTTATACATAATTGGGGCCAATTGAGCCCCATGAAAGTAATTTTGTCTATATAATGTTCTAGTTAGGTTCCATTAGCCCTGACTGCACACCATATTGAACCAATTTAGTATTTAGGTTCAATATGATATGAAATTGGGGCCACTCAATCCCCAAGTAAGGAATTACATCCATCTTATGTCATTTGGGGATATAATTACACCATGTTAAATCAATTGATATTTTTTTCAATACTATACACAATTAAAGACAACTAAGTCCTATGTAATTAATTGATTCCACCTAGAATATCAATCGAGGCATTTTTCACGCCATGCAATGAATTGTATCCATCTAATTTTTCCATTTTGAATATTTCTCCCTAATTACACATCATATTTAACCAATAGAGTATTTTATTAAGTATAATCTATAACTAAGAGTAGTTTCTCCTCATGTAAGGAATTCCTTCAATATAATATCTAGGGATTTGTTAGCACACCATATTAAACTAATCAAATATCTACTTCAAGCTAATATAAAATCAAGGTTAAATGAGCCTTGAGAAAGGAATTATGTCCATATGTTGTCAATTGGGTCTCTAATTGGACACCATATTATTAAAAACCAAGTATCTAGTTTAATTTGATATGTAATTAGGGCCAACCAAGCTCCATCCAAGTAAATATGTACATCTAATGTCAATTTGGGATCTATTGGCCCGATTTTACACCATGTTGGGATCAAAGGAACAATAAATTGATTCATAGGTTTATACATCTCTAATTATCATTCAATGCTATCAATTCTTAACAAGAACATTGGTCCCAAACAACAATCCTTATCTAAAATGAATATTTAATCTTAAGATTACTAGGCCTAATGGCTCTTATTCATGTTTTAGGATGTTGAGAATATGTAATGTGATCACATTATTAATGTGATCATGTTATTAAATACCACAATCACATTATTAACATAGTTTTTTCTGGAAAAAAATAGCATAAGTCATTAGTAAAATGAGATTACATTTTGTAAATGATAATAAAATCAATCCATAAAAATGTCAAAATAAATAAATTACAACAACAATTGCTTGTATGAACCCAGATAAACCATTGTAATTTAATAATATCCACATTGTACAAAAAAAACAACAATAAAAGTGATCAAAAGTTTACAAAAAACATTAAAAAAAATGCTAAAATAAGCAGACAAATTTAGAAGAAAGGTGTATTTTCATAATCACACATGTGACCATCATGAAATTTCAATATCAGCATCAACTAGGAATTAACTGAATACCACCTTTAGATAATTTATCAGCAATCCTATTTATCTCTATAGATATGCTAGAAGGTCACATTAGTAAAAAAATATTTTAAGGAGTGAATATCTTCTAAGACAAGGTGGAGTCATACATTATCCATCTAAAACATGCCATTCACACAATTTGTCACAAATTGGGAGTCATGAAACACCTGTAGATGAGTAACACCCATCTCAGCAGCAAACATCAAAGATAATTTTAGAGCCATAATTTTTGCATAGTTTTTTGTACCACTCTCCAATCCTACTCTAAAATTAACCAAGTGTTCATCTTTAAAGAATAATATCACTCCAACACCACATACTTGAGGTTCTCCTTATGTCACCCCATCAAAATAAAGCCAAGCCCCTATTTCATTGATGACCTTCACAACAATTTGTCTAGTAGCTTTATCTCTCTATAGTTGAGTAAAATTTATAATGATGTTAAAAATTCAAGAAGCTGACTAGTAAGTTAATATGATCTTATCATTAAAAATTCAAGATTTTTTGGATAGCCAAACTCCATAGAGAACAAAGACATTTAAATATTTGATCTCCTTATAATCATGATTACCCATCTAGCTAAATAGAGTTTCATCTATAGTGTCACCATTCCACATAATTCACTTTCTAGTAAACACCTTGATCTCCATCAAGACTTGACCAATATAATCACATGTGAGAAATAAGTGTTTAACATTTTCTTCACAAACCTTACATAAAGGGAATCTATTCAAACCATTTCATCCCCTCTTTTGTAAATTATCCCAAGTTATAATCTTATTATTGAGAAATAACCACAAGAATATACACCCTTTTAGAGGGCACCTCAGCTTCCATAATATTTTCCACCACCAACCCTATACATTCACCTAGTCAACATTACAAATATATTTATACCCCAACTTTGGTGTGTGTATGCCATTAATTTGATTTTTTGAGTAAATTAGCTCATCAATAACATTTTTTTAATCTAACATGATATATTTTTAGGCTTCTAATATAGTCAACCCATGCCTCTTTCTTAGCATATTCTAGACCCAACAACTTAGCTAATTTCCATTCTTCATTCCATATAGTTGTGAGATTTGGGTCAGCTATCCGAGAATGGTATAAAATGCCCTCCCCTCTAAGGTGTTCAATTAGTATGTTTGGAAGTCTATATGCATCATCACATCCAACCCAAGGACCTTCCCCCACTCTGATTTTCCCTTTGTCACCCATTTTACATACTAACCAACTGCCAATAATTTGAAAAGTAGATATTGTATCCTTCTAAATAATAGAGCCATTCCTATGGGATTTTTTTTGGATTATGAATCCATTCAATCAAAGTGGTAGGTTTGATATTTTTTTTAAGATAACCTCACACCATATCCCTCTTCCAGTAATGAGCATCCAAATATTTTTTACTGCTAAAGCACTAGCAAACATGTGTGGATTTTTTAGACCCCACCCCCTAGCTTCCTTAGGTAGAGCAATCCTTTCCCATTTCATAAGGGGTATGCCCTTCTTATCCTTACTAGCCAACCATAAGAACCTGAAACTAATTTTTTTGAGCTTCTCTAAAATCCATTTAGGAATTAAATCTAGAGACATCTAGTACACTGATATAGTTTCCAAAATGGTTTTGACCAAAGTGAGTCTTTCACCCTTGGAGATCCACTTGAAATACCACATTGATAAGTGTTTCTCAAATTTAGCAATAATACAATGCCAACCTTTCTAACCATAATCATTAGGTTTAAAAAAAACACCAAGATACTTAAGACCACTTTGTAGATCCACCTATTGAAAGGAAAAAAGTTGAGATAAAAACCCCTTATCTAGCTCACTAATACCATAATAAGATACTATAGATTTATTAGAGTTAATATTCATTCCAGTATCCAAGTAGTGTAGATCCAAAATTTCCTTTAAATTTCATGCATCCCTTCTTGATCCATCACAAAGTAATAAAATATCATCAATAAATAATAAGTGAGTCAAAAATAGAGAGTATCCCATCTTGATGCCCTTGAAATTACCAGTATTTTTAGCTTCAATGACAACCCTAAGCAAACCTTCAGCCACGAGAAAAAAGAGTAAAGGAGAAAAAGTAAAACCTTGCCTTAGTCCCCTATTAGGTCTAAATAAATGGATAGTATCCCCATTGATCAATATGGAGAAAGAAATAGTTGTTAAGTAATTCATCACCTAGTTGACAAATTGTAAACAAAAGATAAGATGCAACATCATAAGCTAAAGATAAAACTAGATAACTCTATCATATGCCTCTGAGAGATCATTTTTAACTACCATAGTAGGAATTCACTTAGATTTAATCTTATGTAAAGCCTCTTGAGCCACCCCAACAAATTCATGTATCTGTCATCCAGATAAGAAGCCAAATTATTCCTGTGATATAGTGTCTAACAATAGTGACTTCATCCTTTTTGAAATAATTTTATAGGTAAAATTTCATAAAGAAATAGGTCTATACTCATCAATAGTTATGGGATTAGCTGATTTAGGTATCAATGCAATGAAAGTTGAATTAAATGTAACAAGTATTCTTCCTTGAGATCTGAATTCCTTAATAAATTTAAGTAAATCTCCTTCAATAAGCTCATAAAAAAATAAAAAAACTCAATTGGTAGCTCATCTGACCCTAGACTTTTAACCTTCTAAAAATTATGAAGAAACTCCTCTAGTTCTTCTTTAGAAACTTCATCCATAAGAATTTCATTAGCCCCATTGTTCACAAATTTGGGAAAGAAAGTAGTCATTTTGATTACCTTAACAATAGTTACCCTATTCTCCTCCTTATAGATTTTCCAAAATGATCCCTGACTAATTTTACAATATCTGCAAAGTTTGATACCTCATTACCCTCTCTATTAGTCAACCACCATATAGTATTAAATTTTTTCTGATGATTCACATATTGATAATTTTTTTATGTTTTCCTCCCCACAAGCTAACCAGATAGCTCTACTTTTTAACCTCCATTTAGCTTTTTTGACATCTAATAACTTATTTTTCCTTTGTTCTAATTGAAAGACCTCATACTTTTCCTCTTGGTTTTCAAAACTTGACAAACATTTTTGACTCCACTATTCTAATAAGAGTTCAACCTCCCTTAACTCCTTCTCATCATTTCTCCTTTTCTCAATGACCCAACAAGAAGCCATTTTTTTAATCAACTTCAAATTTGCTTCAAATTGAAGTGCTGTAGATAAGTTAATATCCTCTTGATATGCAATCTAAATGTATTTATTAATAGAAACAAAATCTGCATCTTTCAACTATTTGGAGTTAAGTTTGAAGGGACTAGGTGGTTTTTTCTTCCCTAAACTCAGCTCCAAAAAAATTGGAAAGTGATCAAATTTACCTCTAGTTCTAACCCATTATCTAATTTTGATTTGTTCAAAGGATAAATTTTTAGATAAAATAAATCTATCTAATCACTTAGCAATCCTTTCATCACGAACCCTCTTATTCCTCTAAGTAAGACAAATTTTAATAGGAGTCATTTCAATTAACCCAACCTCTTTAAATCTTTGTGTAAAACAATTAGACAATCGATCAACATGAGCATGTAGACCCCAAAATTTAGCTCTTCCTAAAGTAAGATTCAAATCACCACCTAAACTAACCCTATTCTATCTCAAAATATCCATATCAAAAAATTTCTCCTAGTATGGAAATCTCTCAAGGTAAGGACCATAGATGTTCAAAATATTAAGATCTTTAATAATCTCTTGACATAAGAGCTCAATACCTAAGTCTGAATTGAAAGCCTAAATATTTGTACAAAGATAAGCCCTAGACCACCACCTAGTGATCAGTCCCCTTGATTAACCAATACCATCTAGGTAGATGAGTTCCTAACCACCTAAAGACTTTTCTATTTATTTACAGAGCTTTCTCCCTTCAAACATAGTCTCCTATAACAATAAGATATCATGATTGTGAACTTGGATCAATATTTTTAGGGCCCATTTTTTAGATGGATATCCTAGCCCTCTAATATTAAGATAAATTCAATTCATTTAAAAAAAAAAATTGGGGGTTGAATGTGATCTAAGAACCCCTTCAATGTGAGATTGTTTCCCTTTAACTACTTCTATGGTAGCCTTCTTTTTTACAATTGATATGTGAGACTTTCTTCCTCTCCCCTTTTGATACCTGCCTCATTTTAGATTTTCACCTATTACCCTAATAAATTCCTCTCTAAAAACCAAATTTTCTACTCTTTTCTTTAAATTAGAATGACCTTTTACTGTCCCTTCCTTATCACTAGTATTTGATTTATCAAGTGGATACTCCCCTTCGATTACTATTGGAAATTTTATTGAATTATTCCTATGCTCATTAATATTATATGAGAGTGAGTTATATATAGTGTCTCACACCTCCCTTCTAGAACTCATGACCAAGCTTGTAGTATACCTATCCTTAGCTTTGTTTAAAACCTCAAAATCTCTCACCTTGGTATTGGATTTCAAAAAATCATTCAAAGCCTCAGGCTATATCATCTTTTCTAATGTAGAATTTACAAATCCTTCCTTTAAAGAGATGTGTATTTCTAGTAATAGGATCATCATCCTTTGTATTCTCACCTAATGGCATACTAGAAAGTAACTCATCGATCATAGACTCATTCATTACTTTTATATTTTTACCTATTCTACAACCACCCACCTTTCAATATCTTTTGGTAGATCTTGAACCTCATATTTATCTTGTAGAATAACCTCATTTCATTGGCAACATTTATTTTTGAAGGGAAAGTTACATTCATCCACTAGATGTCCCTATTGATGGCATCTAAAGCATATAAAAGGTATTCCTTGATAATCAAGCTATTGAACCAGTAAATGACTACATTTTTGAATGGTAAATTCACCTAAAAATACTTCATGAAGATCTGTACCAATGAGATTCTTAGCAAATGACATAAAACTAGATTATATAAATCTCAAATCAGTGTCTATAAATTGTCCAAGTGTGTTCCTAATATCTTTGAATACATCTAAAGACTATAAATAAACTGGGAGACTAGGTAATTTAACCTAGATAGGAATCAAGCACACCCTTTTTGATCTAACATCAGAAAAGGGGGAATAATGTTTGACAGATAAAGGCATCAAATCCCACTACAAGCAACATTTTAAAATGCTTTCCAAATCATCCATTGCCTAAAAATAGAAACCAATCCAGCCACTTGCAAACAAAAATAATCATAGTGAGTAACTAAGAATGACTTCCCATTTGTTCAATATCCATTCCTGAAGGGTCCTCTCCCCCATTCTTTGGTCATAAAATATACCAATTAGAGTTTTAGTAGACATGTAATCCACCTTGTTCATCTAAATATCCTCCTCCAATACAAATTTAACTAGAGAAATATGATATTTTACACATCTCTTTTTTGACTTCTTCACTATGATAAAGTCCTTCACTGCATGAGTGCAATTAGCCCTACCCTCATCCTTGTATTTCCTATTATTGTTAATTGAATTAGTTACTTATTCAAAAAAATTATTCATACCCAAAGATTTACTATTCATAATAGTATCAATAAATAACAACTCTTTTGACTACCCCAAATCACCATCTATCCTAATAATTACCACATTAGGTTTATCCTTTGGTACTTGAGGTCATCCACCTCATTCCCAACACAATTCATATAATTTTTTTCATAAATCCTTGGGTTTTAGTAGTATCCACTTCCACTCCCTTTGTAACTCAGATTTTTTTTAGAGCTAAAATTTTAGAGGAGTCACCTACTTATTCAAAAAAATTGTTAGTTTGACTGAATTCCCCTTCAATCCTATATAAATCAGACTAGATAAAAGATTCTACACCTATCTCTAAAAGGCCTCAATGATGACCCTTCCAATCCACATTCCCTATGTTAATAAAAATAGGTGAATCCCATAAATCCCTCCCCTTACCAGCACTATGAGATTGTCCTTTTTGATCTACAACACCATTAGAACTATTAAACATTGTGTTCCAAATTTGTACACTATCATAAGGATCATTTGAATAGTCAACTTGTTCAATCTCCATCCTTGTGGTTCTACTAACATAACCCTCTTCTATAGCTTATGAAATTAAAAGATCACATACTTTTTGATTTGGACATGGTATCCCCAAAATTTTACACTTAGAAAGTTTGAAAATGTTTGCCTAGGTCATTTTCACAGAACCCATTTATCCATCTTCCTAGAAGAAAAATAACTAAGTGTTTAAACTCATTTCGAAACCAAACTAGATTTACTAGGTTACTTTACTTCTCAAAAACCAAGAAAAGTAAAAAATAAAACCTAAAATATGTAAAATCCCAGGCCAAACTAGAGTTACAGATGTATGTGACTTTGCACACCAAGCCAAGTAAAGTAATAATAAAAACATGAAAGTCTACATATACCAAAACCAAATCAGGATTATGAAGTTACTTTATTTTGTAGACCAAAACAAGTAGAGTAATTAAGAAATACTGAAATCTTAAAAAGCCAAGACCCAAATGGGGTTAAGTAATAGCTTTACTTTGTAGATCTAAACAAGTGAAATAATTTGAAAAACCCTAGAGTCACGTCATAACTTAACCTAGACTTTCAGCATAGCTTAACTTATGTGAGTTGAGTTCCTTTCTAAACCATCTCAGAGTCTCTATGTAGCTTTACTGATCATAACCACCAAATCCCAATATGGTAATATGAAAATCCCAAAGTCTTCACAATCCAAGACCAAAACGGGTTTAACGTGTTACTTTACTTCACATACTAAACCATGTAAATTAAATCATAAAACCTGAAAGCTTCACCAAATCATAGTTTTAAGGTAGCTTTACTTCACAGACAAAAAATAAGCAAAGTAATGTAAAGATCCTGAAGTCTAGAAATTGTCTTAATATTCACTTGGTAGATGTTACATAGTTTCTACCCTTGTAGACCCTGAATGACATTGTTTAAGCCTCTATAGTGATTTTGGTACTAGTTCTTCCCAAACCTTGATCTAGTGAGAGGGATAGTGCCTGGTAAGTTCCTCCTAGACCAAAGTTTCTTTTTATAGCTAGAGTTTTATTACATGCATCAATGATCACCTAACAATCCTTCTCTCCTCTACCAAATCCTCATACTATCTCTTGTCTTCTCCTCATAGACTTAATGTCTATGTTTTAGAGCATCCACAAAGGAAAATCTCTTCCTTTGCCCTAAATGCCTATATATCCATAACCCTCTTCTTAACCTATCCTAAATTATATATATACCATATGATTATTCATAGATGTAGTCACCACCACCATTATCATATCTTCCTACAATCACTTCTTTTACTCTTACCCAAGCCCTCTCTATAGTTGCCTAAGACATTGTTATTAATTATCAAACATATAAATTTAATATTACCTATCAATTTAGAGATACATAAAAAAATGGTGAATAATGTGAACCATAATATGTTTATACTTTGTAACCTATTTAATGCAGAAAATTATGGACAATAACAACCTATTGGGTAGAAGTGCCCTGCTCTATTATCCAATTCCCCTCTTACTTATTAACATAGTTAATAACACGATCATATTATTAATGCTATCATGTTATTAACATGATAATGGTATTTTAATTTGAATTTAATTCTCATACCTTTTCACTCAAGAATGGCTTGGATTGCCATTCAAAAGGCTTGGATTGTCAATGTACAGTTGAGTTTTGAAAGGTATGAAAATAAACAACAAATTTCAACTTTGATTGCCAAATACACTAAAAATTTCAATGTGAAAATTCAAAAACTTGATACAATCATGATGAACATGTTCTTTTCTTTCCAAAAATATTATTATTATAAATTTTGAAATAATTTAAGGTTTCAAACTATATTTATTTCTAACTATGCCTTTTTTAGGCCATTACATGCTGCAAACATACACATTTATACATGTTCATGTAATTTTTCTTTCATTTATCTAAGTGAATAATAAATTATATGGTGACGTAGTACACACAATTCTACTCACATTAAAAATAAAATTGTTGTTTTCTTTTTTAAGGTAGTTAATCATGACTCACAAATGACTATCCATTTCTTTGTCAGTTTTAAGGATCTATTTACTTTAAAAATTCATAAAACAAAAGTATTCATTGAAAAAATACAAAAAAATATAGGTGCATTCTATAAGATTTTATCTAAATTTTCCCTAAAGGGTTTCAAATAATATTAGATTCTACTAAAAGAATGATGCACATCATGGCCATCTATCTACTATGTTTCCTTAAAAAACAATAGGAATTCCTCTTCAAAATTTAGATGTTTGACCTAGTTATGCTTAACAATTTTTTAAAAAAAATTAATGTTTTCAAAACTAGACTCGAAATGCTACATTTCATGTTTTTACACCATCTTCAAATTTGGAGCGTAGATATCTCAAATTATCTACAGAAGTTTAAATTTGTAAAATTTTAGAAAAATCACGTCCATAAGTATAACACTTTTTATCCCCCAACTTTGTACATTTACCTTCACCATAATTCCAAAAATTCATGTCCATTTTTTTAGAATTGTTCATTGAAAACATTTCAGCATGAAAGTGCAACTTGGATTCCAAAAATCTTGGGTTGTGATTTAACCAACATACTTCTCATTATAAGAACATCTTCCACATATTTACTTCCCTTCTATTTTACTTGCTTGAATTATTGAAGGTGACTTGCATACTCCTTTTACAAGGAATCATATTCATTGCCCACTTTTATCGTAAGTCCTTTGAAGGGTTTACTAAGTTCTTTATGTTGCTATTCAATAGTTACCTTCAACTCATTGATGTCCTCAAGTAGTTTCTATCTATTAACCTTGTATTTTTGTTTGAAAATTTTGACTCTAATTCCTCATGCTTGTTTTCCTAGTACTTTACACATGCTTGAAAAAACATGCATCATTTTGTGAAAACCCATGCATAATTTTATGAAAAAAATGGTAAGTATCTCCCAAAACTTTCCCTCAATACCCTAGGGTCCTTTTAAGAATTGTCTTCTATATGTATTTTCTTTCACTTCACTAGAGATTCCTTGTGACCATTTATTGTTGGAACTACCTTAACCTAATCACCTCAAATATAAGATTGTATTCCATTTATACTTTTGATTTAAAATTTCTATTAATTTCATTTTCCTCTATTCACATTTATATTTATACAGGTTAAAATGTTATCTAGCATTCTTGTTTCACTCTTCGTTTTTATTCTACAAGTTGTCTGGACTTTCATATCTTGTAGTCACTTTCCAGATTGTCTAAATGTATTTTAATTATTGAATAGCTATGTTAATTTCCATAGTCCACTTATTCATTGTGTATTATTTTTTATCTTATTCACATCCATTTTAATTTCCCAACCTCCACCTTCCTTATGTTACTCACAACCAACTTGTACATTTAATATTTTTCAAACTACAGTGGTTTTGATCATAACCACATATTTATTGGTCACCATAACTGAAATTATAATAACAATTTATAATTGCATTTCACTTTGATGATCATGAAATCTTTTGGGATTATATTATTATTTCATTTCCTCACCATGTACACATGGATAATGGTCATCCTCAACCTTAATATTATATTATGTTAATGCCACATAGGCATAATGTGCTAAGTACCCATGCATCCAACATGCCATGTTGTTAGTTTCACCTAAAGTGAACCTCATTTCCAACATGTTGCTGATATATATGCTTAATTTATATGTTATTAGATGAAGCTCGCACTTATGATGCATCATGTTAAATGATAATCTAATAGATTACACGGAAACCACTAGTAACTTTTCTCATCATGCATACATAATTAAGATAATAACTCATTTAGAAACCCTTATTTCTTTCACATGCACCAAATTCATCACGAAACCTCTATTGTTGGAGGAGAAAAGAATAAAACCATATTAACCAAATGTTTATTCATTATAACAATAATAGATATATCTTTCTGTTGATGTGAGTTTTATGTACACAAGGGAAACTTACGTGGTAGCTTTTAATATTTTAAGATCAGTGAAATATATTCACTCCAAGGCACAAGTTGTGGGGTTTTGGGTTTTATAATAAATTTTTAGTGGAATAATGATGAGTGGAGTAAATTGTTTACCATGGATAGGTTAAGTGATGGATGAATCTAAATCTACTTGAGATGGGTGGATAAATGATCAATCTAACCTAAGGTGGTTTTGGTTAAAAAAACTCTAAAAGAAGGAAAGTTAAGGTAGAAAATAAGGCACATGGACCAAATAGGATGAAAATATTTCTAATCCAACTCTTGATCTAGGTTTTGGATATGCAATCAAGAAATGATTTTTGTTGCAAGGTGTTATAATCACATCAAAAATCAAGCATAGTTAAGAGTCTAAAGAAATAGGAATACAATAAACTTAATCCTATATAATCAGTAGTTTTCATGATTTCAAGATTGCATTTTCACATCTACAAGTGGGATTATGACCAATACACAAAAGGAATTCAAATTAATAATAACATAATATGAATAAATGTATTGAAAAGATAATTCATGCATAATCAAGAGTATAAGATACCAAAATGATAGAACTTTGAGTTTGACAAGAGTATAATTCCTCAGATAAAATAAAATATATATTTTGAATAAATTAGGAATAAATAGTTCCAACTTAAATAAAACATGAAAAAATATATTTATATATATAGTGGTGCTAATGTGGCAACACTAAGAGGTGGAAATTGCATACTCATTGATGTAGACTAAACTATAGTTGTAACTTGAGCAACAACTTGTTTTGGCACTGTAGTAATGATATGTTCACTAGAGTTATGAATAAGTTGTTAATATATTTGTAGTAGTGAGTATCAAAAGTGGCACATATGCAGGTCCCATTTGTGTTTATCCTAGTGTGTACTTTGGGGACTAAGAATCAGTTCCCTAAGAAAGTGCTAGTGATGCCCCTGATGCTGAAGTTGATTGATTTATTGACTCTATTTACAAATGTAATGCATAGTTGGCTTGGAAATCCATATCAATATTTTCAAAATATAGAAAATATCTATTGAAAAACTATGAAATATTGTCCATCAAATTATTATGCACGGTCAATGCAACTTTAAGCTATACATAGAGTGTTTCTTTGCCTATTATCCTATCCCTAGTAAAATTCACTAATTGCATGATCTCTTCATTGGTTCTATAAACCATTCCTTCAATTTTAGACCAAGATTTATCAACTTCAGCTCAAGGAAGGTTCAAAAAAATGGGCTTTGGAACCAATTACCCAAGAGGAGTGATCATGTTAGTGACCCTTGTATCTTTCAAAATGGGGATGACCTCTCTCTTGACTTGTAAATTTTAGCACTTAGGTTTGCATCTCTCAATGCAAATCAAATAAGATATCCCTATTGATGGCCACATAATTCTGGGCTCATGCAACCTCTGGTGTTGTTATCATGTTTGAATAGGCATGTACCTTATTCCTTATTGCTTGGATAAGGAAATGGATCTTGTCATATGTATCCTTAATTTTATTGAATAATTGAATTATATGCCCCCATTTGGGTTGGGATGCAACCTTTCCAGACCTTATTAGTTGAATGTTGTCATGTAACTTCTTAGTTGTGACTTATACATTATTTATAATTTATTTTGGAGCTTGGATAAAACTTATTTATTGGGAAATTTAAACAGATTGGTCATATCTTTTGAACATCTATTTAAACACTCCCCTAGTTACATCTACAAAACTGTAAGTATCTTCTCCATATTGATTTGGGTCTAAGGAATTTATTTTTCTCTTTTTTGATAGAAAGAATATATCTTCTCTTTCTTCAATCTTGACCTATTATCCTTCGATAACTATATTCTTCCTCTTGAATTTTCTCAAGGTATTTATTTGTATATCAAAATGAAACTTGATTGTTAGTTTTTCAACAATCACTAGGTCTCACTTGCTTCCTCTTATTTTTATAGTTGTGAGATGCATGAGGGAACACACCATGAAATTTTATTCTCTTCTTGTCCTATAACTATAAGATTAGAAAAATAAGGTTATTCTAGAGGTTGCATTGTTTTAGGGGAAGATGTTAATAAATGTAGGGAAATGATGTATAACCTTCATTCATTTAGTGACTTGCTTATGAGTGGGTGTATCAATGGTATATTTAGTCTTCCATATTTCATGCTACACTAAAACTATAGGGGAATCTATTTGAGAAGATTGGATAATTGGCATTTTCAACTATGTAGATAATTTATGGGGTGTAGTCTAGGTAGCAAAATAGAAGTGGATACTAGGTTCTCAAAATGTATGTTTGATGTCCTAAGAGACTAGGGAATAACTACACTAAAGAATGAATATGGTATTGGTGTGCTAATTATATTTTTAAAATAATTTATGACTAGTGTGTATGCAACCCTAGTAATAACAATAATAGTAGGAGGGCCCAAATTTAAGTGAACTGTGGCTGGTAAAATTGGCATGGTAGCTACCTAAGTCTTATTAGTTAGGCTTAAAAAATCCAATGAATGAGTAGCTCTTTCTAATTCAATTTTAGTAGAAACTATTTAATAAGTAACCAAAGATTGGCAAATTTGTGTACTTATACCCTATGAGGAAATAGATGGGGTAATTTATTTTTAGTTGTTACAATGGTAACTTGAGATGGAGAGCCTAGGGGTGTGGTTGATGATAGCCCCATGTTTTGAGGCTTGTAATTTTGACTCTGCCTCACCTTTATGGTCTACCTCTTTGACTAAAAACATCTCAATGGTAATAATGTTAATTTTTCCTTGATTAACCTCCTCAAATTCCCGTAGTATCTTAATCCTTCCATATTGAGTATCTTATTCAATGATCCACTCATCTTCTTCATATTCTTCTATTGGTTTTTTGAATGATTTAGTTTCCTTAGTATATGTCATTGAAAACCATTCTAATTTAGTTTCCCATTTATTATTTTCTTCACTACATATATTTAAATTGGATATAATCTTTGTAAACTTCTTATGAATATAAAATATGTTGAAATCATCGTATATCCTATTCTTTGGATATTCTATAGATGGTTTCTAGGGTTCTTTATTGGTTGAATGCACTATTGTAGTCACAACATCTACCAAATAAGACATCATATCTAGAATTTATTGTCTGTAACCTCCTTGGATTGGTTATTTATTGAATCAAATTTGAGTTGATTATCTCCCCAAGGGTTGTGATTTTTTATAAATCAAGATGATATATATCAAAGGGAATCATATCTCATTGATATAAGAAATGCTTAGAAAGCTATATACTCTATTTAATAAATCCATGGAAATCCTTACCCCATGTCTATAGTGGATACGGGGGTAAGTTCATGGAGTTGAGGGAAATTTCCATGGACATTTTACATAATGAATTCATGTTAATAAGTAACATGATTGTGTTAATAAATAATGTGATTGCATTAATAAATAATGTGCTCACATTAATAAAATGCAATCACGTTAATAAATAATAAAATCACATTAATAAATAACGTAATCATGTTAATAAATAATGTGATTGCATTAATATTAATAGAATAACATTAATAAATAGCACTATCACATTAATAAATAACATGATTATGTTATTTAAATTATGGATCAATAATTATCGAGCCATAACACAATCGTGTTATTATAAAATAAAAATGCAATCAAAATATTGTTATTTTTCTCATTTAAAAAAATGGAATGAATGTTAATTAACAAACAACACAATCGTGGTCTTGTTATTTTGCATATAAAATCATTTGGGAGTTTCACATGAAGGCATTTTTCGATAGAAGCTTATATTTACTACTCTAATTGTTAAGTATAAGTTTACATTTATATTGTCACATTTATTTTCTTATAGTTTAAATTTATTTTAGTAAATATAAGAAATTAAGGTCACTCAACATTTGATAGAGTTGGTCTTACAGCTACACACCTTATGATGTGGAATATAATTTTTAAAAATCTGATCAGGTCAGTATTTAGATAATTTTAGGGACTAATTATTAAACCTAAGGATTTTAGGACATAATTTTTGGTAAACATATAGTCATTTTTTAGGTTTTTATGCCTTTCAAATCAATTCATGGAATTTTTAAGAGTCTTAGGTTTGTGAAATTTGAAGTTTTCAAACCATTCACTTTAAAATTGATGCAAAGTTGTGTGATTGGGGTAACATAGGTCACATTGCCTGCACACATCAAATGACCACTTTTTGTTAATTTAACTTTTTCATCATCTCTCCATCCCTAATCACTTCCTACTCATGCGTAATAATCCCTAATCACTCTCTCATCATTCTTAATTATCCCTAATCACTCCCTCATTAAACCTCATTATACCTAGTCATTTATAATCATTCCCTCATCATCCCTAATTATTTCCTCATTGAAACTCATTATCCCTCATCTTACCTAGTCACTCACTCCTCATCACTCCCTCTTGACCCTCACCATTCCTCATCATATTAAATCACTCTCTCATCATCCTTAATCACTCTCTAATTGAATCTCAACATCCCTCATCATCCCTAATCACTCCCACATTGGCTCTCACCATATCTCATCATCCATAATCATTCCCTCATTGGATCTCACCATCACTAATCACTGCTTCATCATCCCTAATCACTCCTTCCATTGTATCTCACCATCTTTAATCACATCTTAATTAAATCTCACCATCCCTAATCAATGTTTCTTCATCTTTAATCACTCCCTCCTCATCCCTCATCATCCCTAATTAGTCCCTTATTGACCCTCACCATTCCTCATCATTAATAATATATTCCTCATTGTCCCTAATCAATACCTAATTGACCCTCACCATCCCTCATTATCCATAATCAATGCTTCATCATACCTCATCATCTCTAATCACTCATTCCTCATCCCTCATCACCTCTAATCACTCCCTCATTAATCCTCACCATCCCTCATAATCCCTAATCACTCCCTCATTAACCCTCAACATATCACTTCATCCTTATTGACTCCATCATAATCTCTACTCAATTCCTCCTCATCCTTAATCACACTATCCAATACCTTGATGGTGGTAGTTTTTTGGGGTTTAAAAATGTTAATAATTAAAAGTGGATAGTTGAGTGATAGCATAAAATATAAGACATAATGATCAAAATTATGTGGAGACAAATTTGAAACATAAATATTTAACACCTATGATAAAATATGGGCCTAATATAAATGATGTAATTAACAATTAGAAATCTGTCAGAAAAAGAGAAGCAAGTAAAACCACCATAACACCAAAAATGGGTAGTAAATACATGAGGATCACTGAGATATGTGATTTCTTGAAACCAATCAATTAATTTCCATATGAGGACATTTTATTATCCAAATAATTACATTTAAGGCCTTCTATTTTATGAAACCATCATACCATAGAGTGGAAAATAATTTTCAAATGAATAGATCAAGTAGTCCAAGATTGGAAAGTGGTGCTTAATTCATAAATTCAATATTCAATCCTATTTAGAGTGTCACACTATGAACTCTCTACTTTCACATATTGAGAAGTGGGTGTAAGATATATATCATAATAAAAAGGTAAGTAGATAATAGATTATGAACCCAATGATATGGTCAGTACTAAAAATATCTCTACTTCTCCCAAAAATAAATTATATGAATTAAAAATATTAATTTATTAATAAATGTAGATCAACCGTGAGCCCATATACTTCATCATTTCCAATGGAAGTCAGAAGAATTTAATTTCTTCTAAAGCATATTTTCAAAAATTAAACTTAAAATTTAAACATCATCCATATCCATATGCTAGTGTATGGTCTAGTCTAGGCCTTGAGAAATGGATCACCTAGTAGTGTCACTTGGTATACAAAATCAAACTTTTTAAATATGCAATCCTTTGTGACATCTCACTATAAGAGGTGTGTAATGTTTTAAATGTGGTCAACCACATATTTACCATTATGCCTTTTGTGTTAACTCATGTAATGAATTCATTCATTTCAAGATGTTGAATGGCATCCTCAGGTTCTTTCCTTATGTCATTTTTTTAATATACCTTGATGATAACTTAACCTTTAGAAAACATGAGATGAACATCTACACCATGTTGAAATAGTGTTTCACATTTTACAGAAATATATTTTTATGATAACATGAATAAATGTTCATTTTTCATGCAAGAGATAAAATATTTGGGACATAGTACACACACAAGGAGTGCATGCATGAACATAACCAAGATTCAAGTCATACAAGAATGGGAAACACTAAATAACTTTGCATCTAATTCAAAATGTCTTATAATTAGAAAATTATAGAAGAGATTTGTGTTTAATTTTTATCTTTTGAACCAAACTACCGAAGTGAAACTGAATAAAGTTTCATCTAGTTAGCTACACAACAAAGATAATTCAATGAAATAAAATTTAGACTTTATTTTGTGTTGTTGCTTATGTTAATTGACTATAAATTTATAATATCATCCAATTCATTCAATAGTAATATTAACTATCACAAATGGGTATTGAGAACATAAATCCTAAAAAAGTGTTAATTTTTATTATAATGGATTAAATAATATATGATTGGAATCAAATATATATTTAGAGTATATATGTACATCAGATGGCAAGGGAGTAATCAAGGATGATTACGATAAATGATGGAGTGATGAGGGATGGTGAGGGTCAATGACGGAGTGATTAAGGATGATGAGGGATAGTGATAATCAATGAAAGAGTGATTAGGGATGATAAGCTCAAGTGATTAGAGATGATGAGAGATAATGAAAGTTAATGAGGGACTGATTAGGGATGAGGAGGGATGAGGGTGGAGTGAATAGGGATGAGAAAGATATTAGGGAGGATGATTGATGAGGAAACAATGATTAGGGATGATGAGGGATGGGGAGGGAGTGATTAGAGATGATAAGGGAGAGGGTCAATGAAAAATTGATTATGGATGACAAAGGAGTGATTAGAGATGACTAAGGATAGTGAGGGTTAATCAGGGAGTGACTAGGGATAATGAGGAATGATGAGAGAGTGATTAGGGGTAATGAAGGATGAGTAGGAAGTGATTAAGGATGAGAGAGGGATGATGCATAAGTGAAATTAATACAAAGTTGTTGTTTGATATATCCAAGACATCAATATGACCTACACTACCCCAATCACACCACTTTGGATCAAGTTCAAAGTGAGTATTTTTCAAACTTCAATTTTGACAAACCTATGATTCTTATAAATGCTAGGAATCAATCGAGAAGGCACAAAAGCTAAAGAATGACTATATACTTACCAAAAATGGACATCAATTACAAAAGTTATGTACTGAAATCCCTAGGTTTAATACCTATACCCTAAAAATATCTAAGTACTAACTAGATTGGATTTTGAAAAACTATTTTCCATGTCATAAGATGTGCAATTACAAGACCAACTCTATCAGATATTGAGTGACCCTAATTTTTTATGGACAATGATGAATGATAATGGAAGAAGAGGGAGTGATTAGGAATGATGAGGGATAGTGAGGGTCAATGAGGGAATAATCAAGAATGATGGAGTGATTATAGATGACTAGGGATAGTGAAGTTCAATGAGGGAGTAATTAAGGATAATAAAGAATGATGAGAGAGTGATTAGGGGTGATGAGGCATGAGTAAGAAGTGATCAAGGATGGGGGAGGGATGATCAATAAGTGAAATTAACACAAAGTGGTCATTTGATATGTGTAGGACATCAATGTGACCTGTTCTACCCCAATCACACCACTTTGCATCAATTTCAAAGTGAGTGGTTTGAAAAATTCAATTTTGACAAACCTAAGACTCCTATAAATGCTAAAAATCAATCTAGAAGGAATAAAAACCTAAAAAATGGCTATATGTTTACCAAAATTTGATATCAATTGCAAAAATTATGTTCTAAAATCCCTAGGTTTAATACTTAGACCCTAAAAATGCCTAAGTACTGACTTGATTAGATTTTGAAAAACTATTTGTCACATTGTAAGGCATGCAACTGTGAGACCAACTCTATTAGATGTTGAGTGACCCTAATTTCTTATGTTTACTAAAATAAATTTAAAGTATAAGAAAACAAATGTAACAAAATAAATGTAAACTTATCTTAACATTTATAGTAGTAAATATAAACTTCTGGCCAAAGTTTCCTTCATGTGTAACTCCCACATGTTTTAAGGTGTTAAGAATATATAATGCAATCATGTTATTAAGTAACATGATCACATTATTAATGAGATCACATTACTAAGTAATGCTATCATGTTATTAAGTAAAGTGATTATATTATAAACATGATCACATTGTTAAGTAATGTGATCATAGTATTTGAACTTGAATTCAATTCTTGCACCTTTTGACTCAGGAATGGCTTTGATTCCTGAGCCAAAGTCTTGAACTATCAATACATAGCCGAGTTTTGAAAGGTATGAAAATAAAAACCAAATTTAAACTTTGATATCCAAATACACTAAGATTTTCATTGTAAAAATTTAGAAACTTCATACTATCATGACGAGCATGCTCTCCTCTTTCCAAAAATATGATTTTTATAAATTTTAGATGAATTTAAGGTTTCAAACTATGTTAATTTCTAACTATGCATTTTTTAATCCATTACATGCTACAAACATATGTGCCTATACATGTTCATGTAATTTGTCTTTCATTATTTCAGTGAAAAATAAATTATATGGTGATTAAGTAGGCCTAATTCTACACACATTCAAAAAAGAATTATTTTTTGAGGTAGTTAGGTGTAGTCATATAAAATGTCAAAATTAGTAGATTGAGATTGGATTGTGACATCCCACCCATAAGTCCCTCTTGCATGCTCTCATGACCCTTCTAGACACCTTTCTGTTTATTCCTAGTCATTCATAGACTTCTGAAACTTGATTCCAGCTCAGCCAAGATACATTTCCCATGCTAATTCCATCTCCTTAGATCCCAAACCTATAGGATAGGAGAGTCCAACTTAGAATATAGAAATGGAACCTAGGGTGTCTTATTTTGGTATTCCTATTTAATTCTATTTTTAGATCCAATAGTCATTTCATTTTGGTTCCTATCCTTCATCTTATTGACCTAGCATGAATAAATTTGACCCATGACCAATATATATCTATAAAAGATCATACAAAATTAATTTAAAAGGGGTTGGAAAATATTAAAAATTAATAAAGAATACAAGTAAAACCACTGAGGTAAATTTGTTTATTCTCTGCATATAACCATCTAATATAGCTACAAGCATATCCAAATCCTCATACCAGTCCCTAGCCACCTCAGGCATACCTAGTTTAGTATTTTTGTATATAAATTTACTATTTCAAAAAGCACATTAATTGGGAGAGTTACATAAGTATTGATCCTTCTTTACAGTATTGGTATGTAGGTAGCATGACTATGCAAGGGGTGTGGATACAAGTTCAGTGCATCTTACATACACTACCCCTCCTTTTTTCTCAAGTTTCATCAAAGTGAAATGAAGTCTATGGTTTGAATATTAAATCAACTCTACAATGAGATCTATAAAGTTTTAGTAGTTGATATTTTATATGCAAGCTCACACAAGGATTAAAAAAACCCAGAAAACTCATGTCTCTATGAGTAGTTTGGATAATAGAGGCAAAAGAGGACAACACCACCAATCCCTAGGGTGTCCTATTTTGGTGATCTTGTCCTTTCACAAAATGAAAAATAGGACCTAATTTATGACACTATCCTAGTCATGTACATATAATATTAGACCCTACAAGAGTTGTTTTAATTTGTTTTAAGCATAGTCTTATTTTATTTATATTTATTGTTATTTATAGAAAGGTTAAAAATATAATTAAATTATACAAATCAGTAGTTAAATTATTAAAATATTATTCAATGATTTAGTCAACTCAGACCCTTAACTAAATTAGGAATAAGACTCCAATATTCCTAAAATATTTAAATCATTTGGTGAACCCAACTTACTTCATTTATGCATTAAAACCCTAGAAACCCTAGGGTAAATTCCTTGTTAAAATTTTCCTACATATTTTGAATCAGAAATTCATATTTAATTTTTAAATTTACCTTACTAATTTTAAAAAATCATTTATTCCAAACCCTAGTTGAATTTACTAGGGCCTTTTACACATAAAAATCGTAGAGACCTTAGGGATAATTTGTTGCTAATTTTAGACATATTTTTTTGAATTCTTACTTCCACATTTAAATAAAAAAATTTCATTTTATTTTAAAATTACTTAGTAATTTAAAAAAAATTATTTATTCCAAGCCCTAGTTGAATTTAATAGGTCATTTTGTGCACAAAGACCCTAGAGACCCTAGGGAAAATTTCTTACTAAGTTTACACATATTTTTCTAATTTTTTACCTACATATTTAAATAAAAAATTCACATTTTATTTTAAAATTGTATGGGGTAAAAAGAATTAACTCTATATATTCAATTCAGAATTAATGATGTAGGGGTAAAAAGAGTTTTAGTTGATAACAATTTAAGACTCAACATTTACAACATATCTTTTCTAAAACATCTTAATATATAACCTCAAGATCTAGACCATTTTGGTATGAACATCAGAGGTTTTGAAAACATTCCACAAAAAGTCATGGGTCAAATAACACTTAATCTTACTTTAGGACCTAAGATACTACCAACTACTTTCCAATTAATGCCAAATGATCTCAATTATAATTTATTACATGGTTGGCCTTAGATTCATGATATGCATTTAGTCCCTTCTACACTCTATGCTTGTCTAAAATTTAGTCACAAAGGCTACATCAACACATTCCCAATAGAAAATGAACCTTTTAGATATTTCTAGATTGATAAACCTCCATGAAATTATACTCCACATTTTAATCTTGGTAATATACCTACACAACTTGGTACTCATAGAGTACCCTCAGACCATGAAAACCATCAAAAGATTCCAAGTTCTATATCAAAACCTATATAAGATCACTATTTTACATCCCCTTTTGCACTTAAATGTCTTCATAAGATGGGATATCATGGAAAAGGTATTGTAAAGCATGAAAAATGAATCATCAATCTTGTCAAGGCACCAACACAACTTGAAAATCAAGGGCTAAAATATTAGCTTACCCTTATTCATGACAAAAAATTTTCCACTACTTCAAAGCATATAAATTTTTATCCACCCATTACATCGATAGACCACACCATTAATCATACTTCAACATTATCATTGATCTATCTTAATCTCATTGATGATACAATTTCACTAGATATGTTCACATTAGATGAATTCTCTAGCATGAATCCATCTTATAATTTATTGGACCATGTGAGGACCTCCCATATTGCTATCATAAAAATAGATTTCTTGATCACACACATGCCCACACATACTTTAGAGAAAATATAGATTCTCCCCAAGACATTCCAGTTTTCAGATGATATTATTTCTACAACCCCATACACACTAAATAGTTCCACATTACTTAACAAGGAAATAATTAATTATTATTTTAGAGCTAATCAAGATCCCCACATTTTTTTGTTAGTCATTACCCTATGAAAGAAAGAGGATATAAATATTTTTTGAACTTTAATATATTTTCCAAAATTCTTTGCTTGGTCTTACTCAGATATGCCAAGAATTGATACATATATAGCAATCCATCATATTTCTTTATACCCAGATTATAAAGTGGTTAAGCAAAAAATTCCCAAAATACATCCTAAGGTGGCTCTCTTAGTAAAAGGTGAGATCCAAACCTCTTAGATGGTAGATTAATCTAACCAGTAACACACCCTAAATAGGTTTCTAATATAGTCCCTGTGGTAAAACCCAATGGACAAATTTGGTATTGTTTCAATTCTCAAGATTTAAATAAAGCATGCCCAAAAGATGATTTTCCTTTACCTAACATTGATATGATCATAGATTCCATATTTGGGTATTAAATATTATCATTTATGGATGGCTTTTCAGGATACAACCAAATCAAAATCACTAAAGAAAATCAAAATAAAACATCTTTTACAACACCTTGGGGTACTTTTTGTTCAATTCTCAAGATTTAAATAAAGCATGCCCAAAAGATGATTTTCCTTTACCTAACATTGATATGATCATAGATTCCATATTTGGGTATTAAATATTATCATTTATGGATGGCTTTTCAGGATACAACCAAATCAAAATCACTAAAGAAAATCAAAATAAAACATCTTTTAAAACACCTTGGGGTACTTTTTGTTACATTATCATGCCTTTTGGATTAAAAAATGCTAGAGCCACATATCAACGTACTATGATGCAATTTTTTCATGACTTAATTCACCATACTATCGAGGATTATGTTGATGATATATTAGCTAAATCCAAACAATGATAACATTATGCTATTGATTTATGAAATATCTTTCAAAGACTTAGGCAATTTAATGTCTAATTAAACCTAAAGAAATGTGTGTTTGGAGTTATATTAGGAAAAATCTTAGGTTTCATTATTTATGAACATGGCATAGCGGTTGACCCTAAGAAATTTAAATTAATTATTGACATGCCATCTCCCATGAACTTAAAATAACTTTGATCTTTACAAGGCAAAATCTAAGTAATATATCATTTTATAGATCAACTTGCTGATAAAACCTAGTAATTCACTCGGTTATTAAAGAAAGACATAAAGTTTGTCTAGGAGCAACCCTGTCAAGAAATATTTGATACAATCAAGCAATATCTTCTTAATCCACCTATTTTAGTACCACCTATACCTGATAGACTTTTCTTACTATATATCTTAGTAATAGATCATGCATTAGGGACACTCCTAGCCTAGCACAATGATCAACATACCAAGTGAGTAGTTTATTACATCATTCACACATTGATTGATTATGAAAAAAGAAATTCCATAATAGAAAAACTATGTTTAGGATTAGTTTTTACTACACAAAAACTTTGACATTACATGGTCAATAATGAGACTCAGGTTATCACAAAAGCATATACCTTGATGTTTCTAACATAAAACCCACATCTCTTTGGTCACATCATAAAATGGGTCATGTTATTAACAAAGTCTGACATAAAGATAGTTCTCCAAAAATCAATAAAGGCCCAAATCATTGTAGAACATCTGGTAGTTGCACCACTCTTGGACACCAGTCCTATTAGTGACACATTTAGAGATTATTTTACTACCTATTCTACTCAATTCAACACTTGGACCATGTTTTTTTATGGTTCTCAATGTGCATCTAGTGTAGGGGCAAGCATTGTCTTTGTTGACCCTTCTAGTCACATAGTTCCTATTACATATTGATTAAGCTTCACCTGCACCAACAACACTATATAATATGAAGCACTTATCTTAGTTATATTTGTCACCCAATCTCTCTAAATTAGATCTATTAAAGTATTTGGTGATTATTAACTTATAGTCAATTAAATCAATGATGTCTATTAGACAAAATAAGAGCATCTTATCCCATACCAGAACATGGTACAATGTCTATTAGCTCATTTTGACTACTTTTCCATACAAAGTATACCAAAAAAAGACATATAACATATAGATGCAATGGCAAGTGCCACATCCTTGATTCATATCGACATCAATGATGATCAAGTCATTTTCACAATTAAATGATTAAAATCACTATCAATTCCCAACATATATTTGATTTCCCTTTTTATCTTAGCGACTACACGTAGTTTCATAGCTCCAGAGTGGTTCTATGATATTTATAACTTTATAAATAAATCCATTACACTAGACACTTTTCATGAAATGATAAATTCAAGTTACAAAAATAATTACTTCATTATGTAATCATTGGTGGAGACCTTTTAAAGTGATGCTTTGATGGATAATTACTTCTATGCTTAACTTCAGTATAAGTCTAAATTTCTCTTACATAGATACATGATAGTGAGTGTGGTGGTTACTTTAGTTAAAAGTCCATGTCACACAAATTTATTTGACAAGGGTACTATTGTCCCATAATGGAAGATTAATGTTCATAATATGCAAATATATGTGATAAATTTCAATGACACAGTAACCTACAGTATACACCGTCATACCAATTGCAACTTATTATCTCTCCATGGCCATTTATGTCATGGGGATTTGATATTATTTAAAAAATTAACCTTGAATCCATAAATGGGCATAATTTAATTATCATAGCTAAAAAATACTTTACCAAGTGGGTGGAAGCCATTCCACTTCAATCTACCATAGGGGAGGACATTTCTAGCTTCCTCATGACTCACATTATTTCACGTTTTGGCCTACTCATAGCTATCATTTCTGATAATGGAACATCATTCAAAAACAAAACCATCAATAGTTTTTTCACTAAGTATAAGATTAAAAACATGTTATCCACTCCATACTACCCACAAGGAAATGGTCAAGTAAAGGCTACCAATAAAACCATCAACAACATTTTGAGCAAAATAGTGACCAAATTCAGAGATTGGCAGAATCAACTAGTCGTTGCATTATGGGACTACCACACAAGCATTTATACACCCATAGGAGCCACTCCTTATTTAATCATTTATGGCATAGAATTAATTTTACCATTGGAAATATAAATCCCATCTCTTCATGTTTCTATTAAAGGTATTCTCACTGATGACCAGTATCGTGAAAAGCATATATACCAACTCAAGAAGTTAGACCATACACGCATTCAAGGAGTGGAACATATTAGAATATATCAAAAATATATACAATGATACTACAATAAATGAGTTCACATAAATTTTAAGTTAATAATCTTGCTCTCAAAGAAAATCTTTGTAATGTTAATGCTAAAGAAGAAATCAAAGTAACATTCAAACTGAATTGGCTAGGTCCATACATTATAACCAAAAATATTATCCCTAATGTCTATCATTAACCTCTCTTGAAGGAAGGAAACTTAAAAATCCAATGAATATTATGCATCTACTTAGATTCCATGTATAGTGTTTCATTTCACACATTATATTGTACATAATTTTTAAAAATTATTTCTACATAGCTTCTTTTTGCTTAATTGTACACTAGTTTCTCAATATTTTTTGTACATAGTTTCCTCAGGATTGATTATACATAGATTATATAAAAAATATCAAAAACATTCAAATAACTCAAAAAATACCAAAAACATTTCAATTGTATGCATCATCCATGCTTTACATTTCTAACTATCATGCTAGACTTACATTTTATTATTCTATGCTTTGTTTGTTGATTTATCTATGTTACCATGCTTCAATTTATCTTCTTTTAGTGTGTGTAGTGACTTCCATACCCTTGATTACTTCACTCTACCCATTGAGAGGGCATCGTACTTCATCCATTTGAGACACATATCGATATATCTACACACTGGGGTCATCTTCTACATAACTACACCATCCAAGTTATGTCATTCTACACCACACTCTCTAGTTATCATGATGATGTACATTACTTACTATCTTACATAGATTATTATATCAACACTCACTAGTATATTTATTAGCATATACCTAGTCTTTTACTACATATCTTGCATACTTTCACTTCTTTATTTGATTAGTTGGATGTGATTATACTTCTACCATTTACATGTTTTCCTTTCTTGGTTTATGTAGTGATTTCATTTCTCCATTCTTGTTCTATGTCTTGTGTGTGACCTTAGGACCTTTACCAATGTCCTTTACTTGTACTCTTCTATGTGCCTATGGCCCTTGTGTGAATCTTGTAATTATATATGTATATGGCATTTGAATATACCTTATATGTTTGCTTCCTAGTTTGAGTGACATGTGCCCATATCCCTTGTTTACTTGGCCCCTTGGCCACTCTTGTATGCTTATTGATTCTTAATTCTTACTTCTTGCTTCTTGCTTTATGTGCTTGTTTCTTGATTACTTCTCAATTTTTTGCAATGGCATGATCCACATCATGCATTATATTTATTTCTTGGATGACATGATGGACATCATGCTCCATCCCTCCTTCACAACTAACAACTAATAACTAACCATACTTCCAATTTTAGTTCACTATATTGCACATGTTATTACATTGTTACATTTATCTAGGCATACCCTTGTTGATCTAAGAATCTCCATTAAAAATTATTTTATATCTTGAGACATCTTTTTAATTATCATTGCTAAATCATGTATTTTTGTAGCATAACACACTTATAGGGATCTTTATTCTAAGGGAAGTCATTACAGGGTATTCTTTCCTACCCTCAAAAAAGGGGTAAATGAACAGGGGTTTTGTCATAGAGATTAGAGCTCCTATTGGTTAAACAATTTGTTTTCAAAACACCTAGAAAAATAACTATAGTTCAAACCAAGTAGAACATAATAGACAGATAGTGATAATTATATAACAGTTTTCATAATCAACATAGGACAAGAGTGATAACTTTAAACTATAATGTCAGATAGCAGGGTAATCTATTTTGAATCTCTTATCCAAATAATAAAAAAACAAATTTTCTAAAAATAGGTAGAAAAGTAAGTACAGTTACTATTTTGTCAACAATAGTTCTATTCAAAATCAACATTTTTAGTATAATTTTTCTAAAAGAATCCAAACATAGGGAGAATCATGCATGACATGATGGCTCTCACTTTCAGTTTCAAATTGGGAAGTTAGTATAACATCCAAATTAGAATCCATGTTATAAATACCAATGATTAGTGGTAAAGGACATGACACATTTGCTTTCTCTTATTTATAGTTTATGGCATTACCTAGGTATTCTTAGTAGTTACATGCCTTATTCCATCTGTACATGGTTGGCATCATTTCTACGTGGCTTCCACATAAGCCTATTACCCAATTTTGGAGTTGCTTTCATAAAATCATAATCTCCACCTTTTTTTTAGTGGCCAAGGTGGCCTAGTTTTAAGTACACATTCAGTTATCCATTCCACATTGTTAGATTACAAAACATTCATGGGATTTAGGAACCATCTCATACAACACACATTCATACTAGTATCAATTTATATATTGACTTCATGGGGAAATGATGGAGCCAAAGGACTATCTAGCCTTTGTATTCTTAAGTTACCAATTTAGAGCGATTGGACACATAGTCCAAACATCAATTAACACAAACATGATCACATAGCTTCATTTAGTTGGTGATGATGGAGCCAAAGAGATAACCTTTACATTCTTAAACCACTCTTGGGGAATTAAGATCTCAACTCTATTCATGATATTACTCTTGGTACAACATCATTTATCACATACTCAACATCACTCAGCATCGCAACAGGTTTTATATTGAATTTTATATCCAATGAGGTGTATTTCTTGCTTTCTCTTCCTCTCTCTTTTACCCAATGTTTGTATATTCTTATTTTAGATATAGTGTATCTATTAAGAACTGGTATATTTTTTGTTTCTCTTTCATATTTACACTTCAAATCAAAATGTGCTCTCTCTATGCACACCCAACATCACACAACTTCATAAGCTTCACCCTTGTAGGTAAGTTTAGGTATGTTTTCTACTTTTTCTTTATCCTAGTATTTCACTTTGTTGCATCACTAGAATAAGGGGGGAGGGGGGTAAATGTAGTAATATAACATGCCAGAAAAGGTAGCTTGAATGTGGCTTGTGAAGATTAACCCATATGTCCCTCTTGCATGCTCTCATGAGCCTTCTAAACACCTTTTTCCTTATTCCCAATCATTATTATACTTCTAAAAATTGATTCTAGCTAAGCTAAGCTATATTTTCCATGTTAATTCCATCCCCCAGGTCTTAAAACTATAGGATAGGAGTGTCCAACTTAGACTATAACACCAAACATAGGGTGTCCTATTTCAGTGCTCTTATATAATTAAATTTTTAGCTCCAATAGTCATTTCATTTTTATTTCAATCCTTTATCTTGTCTACCTAACATGAATACATTCAACCCATGGCCAATAAATATCTATAAAATCCCATTCAAAATTCATTTAGATGGGGTTGGCAAATATTATAAAGTAAGCAAGAATACAAGAAAAACCATTGAATCAAATTTCCTTGTTCTTTGCATACAACCATCCAATATAGCTACAAGCATATCTAAATCCTCACACCAGTCCCTATCCACCTCAAGAAAACCTAGTTTAGCATTTTATCATCTACATTCAGTATTGCACAAAGCAGATTAAGTGGAAAGACTACATATGGATTTATCTCTTTTTGAAGTAATGGTATGTAGGTAGCGTGCCCACAAAAGGGGTGTGGATACACATTTAGTGCATTTTACACATACTAAGCCCCCTTTTTTCTCAAGTTTTATCAAAAAATAATGAAGTATAGGGTTTGAAGATTAAATCAGCTTTAAAAGAGTTTCATATACTTTTAGAAATTAGTATTTCATAGGTAGGCTCACATAGGGATAATGAAAAAAACCCAAAAAACTTAGGTCTCTACGAGTAGTTTGGACAATAGCAGTAAAAAGAGGACAATAGTGTCGGACCCCAAGGTGTTATATTTTAGTGCTCATATCCTTTCAAAAAAATAAATCTAGGGCCTAGTTTGTGACACTATCATGGTCCTACATAGCCAATATCAAACCCTATAATAGCCATTTCAATTCATCTTAAGATAAGTCTTATTTTCTCCATATTTATTGCTATTTATAGAAAGGTTAAAAATATAGTTAAACTATACAAATTAATAGTTAAATTATTGAAATATTATTTATTTATTTAGTCAATTCAAACCCTTAACTAATTAGGAATAAGACTCCAATATTCCTAAAATAGATAAATCATTAGGCATGTTGCATAGATGGTTATTCCTTTCTTTGTCAGTTTTTAGGATCTATTTACTTTTAAAATTCATAAAAAACAAAGTATTCACTAAAAAATATAGGTGACCTACTATAATATCTTATCTAAATTTTACCCAAAGGGTTTCAAATAATAATAAACACCACTAAAAAAATGGTGCATGTCACAACTATATATCTTCTATATTTTCTAAAAAAATAGGATTTCCTCTTCACATTTTAGATGTTTGACCTAGTTATACTTAAAACATTTTTAAAAAAATAGAGTTTTGGAAACTAGACTCGAAATTATACATTTCATGTTCTTACACCATTTTCAAATTTGGAGTGTAGATATCTTAAATTATCTATGGAATTTCAAATTTTTGAAATTTAAAAAAAATCGTGTCCATGTGTAGGCCACATTTTTTCCACCAAATTTATGCACTTACCCATGGGAAAGACAAAAGGAAGGCCTTGAATCACAAATTTTCTTAGGTTGTCATCCCATTCTTTCAATTTTGTATGAATATTGTTTGTAGGAAGGCATGAATTGGCCATGTCTTGCCTATAGGCCATCTTAGGAAAAGGGAGCCTGTAGTATATTTTGAATGCAATTCCACTTATGTATGCCATAATATTCTTGCTAAGTAAAAAATTCAAGATATTTCTAGATATTTTCCCATTCATAAAGAAATCATTTATAGTAAATAAATGTAGCGTATTACCTCAAATTTGGCTACAAAATTGTATAGGTAATCTAGTTTTATTGCTAGGAGATCATCCTTATAATTTTGTGTGAAAATTGAAAGCTAGTTCTCCACCATATATTGTTTCATAACATCAACATCATCTCAAATAGCTAAGTATTATTTAAAATCATGGTTAAGAGTTATTGAATCAACCATTATGTTGATATACTCATATCTTCAAACAATTAAATATGTAGAAGGAGGAGTGTGAGATGAGGAAGCCATTAAAACTCAAGTATGAATATGCATGTTCTATGAATAACTTGTAATATCTTGGTCATTATGGGTATTTGAATTCATAATTTGCACCTAATAGTTAGGAGGCAATGTGATCATAGTGAGTATGATGAATTGATTATATGGCTGAAGATTCATTAGATTCATAATTCAAATGCATTATGCCCCCAATTCATGAGAATTGATAGTAAAAATTATTTTTGCTCCATTAGCCATTTACTTTCCTCATTTGAATTTCATAATTTAGGCTTCCATAGAGTTTATTGCCATGTAATTTATTTTTCTTGCTTTTGGGTGCCTAGTCTACATAATAGGATAGATGTCCATTTTCTACACTTTCAAGCTATTTATGTCATTATTTACTTGTGTGGCTAAATGATATGTGTCTACGTATCATTATCCTACTTATAAATGAGTTTTAGCCTATTGTACTTCATTCTTATGGTCATGGGCTAGTGGGATGATGACATGTAGAATGATCCTAGGGATATGTTTACCCAAAGACTAAACATTATTATTGGGTAGTGAGCCACCTATGGGTTAGTGGGATAGTGACATGTGGATGACTCTCACTACTCCTCTTTCCCATGTTGATTATACTAGGAAACTTTGCTAACATCACCTCAATGTTAGCAGGATGGTGACATGTAGATGGATCTTGTTAGTTTGCTTACCTAGGATGATCATACTAGAGACTCTAGTGATGTCACCTCCAAGTTAGAGAGATAATGACATGTGGATGACTCTTTCTACTTCACTTTCTCGGATGATCATACCAAGAACTCTATTGACGTCAGTTCTAGGTTATCAGGATGGTGACATGTGGATGGATCTTGATACTTTGCTTGATAGTTAAGATCTATATACTATATAAATATCAAAGGCTCTTGAGTTAATAGGATGATGAAATTTGGTAATATCCTGACAATCCACTTACTCGAGAGACTTATGTTTTTCACTCGGGCTCTAGGTAAGAAAAATGATCCCACATGCCAAAAGTAGATGAGTTTATAAGAATATTTGGGAAACACTTAAGTGAATAATAATATGTTTAAGACACATCATAGGAAAATAATAAACTAAAAAAACATACCATCCTAATTAACATTTAAATAAAAAATCTGACATTCAAATAAACATTTTAAATTGAAAGATCTAGTCAAAAGTGAAAGATAAATCATGGATATTGCTTAGTCACATCTTTGATTCCTCTTCTCTTAAATTTGAAACACACTATGGACTTAAAAAAACTTCAATATTATGATTTTAAAACCAATGTCATAGACTTCTAAGGCTCCCAAGACCTTAAATAAAGATATTGAGTAGTAGTGGGTCACCATTTAAATTTTAAAATGCGGTGTGTGTGTGTGTGTGTGTGTGTGTGTGTGTGTGTGTGTGTGTGTGTGTGTGTGTGTGTGTGTGTGTGTGTGTGTGTGTGTGTGTGTGTGTGTGTGTGTGTGTGTGTGTGTGTGTGTGTGTGTTAGGGCATAACACTTTCTTTGTGATCCAATATATAATATCATCAAATGATGTGTATGATAAAGCTTGATTCAAGCATGGGTAGATGGTATATCAATAGGTTGAACCTTGACTAATACTTAACCATGTGTCTAAACCATGTTAAGTCTAGGCTAGGTATTACATGAATGTTGGTCATGTGTGCCAATTTTCCCAAAGTTTAAATTTAGTCTTATATGTAATACCCAACTAACCTTGACATGGCTTAGACACATGGTTAAGTATTAATCAAGGTTGGGCCCATAACCATGATTGAATCATGATTTATTGTATACATCATTTGATGATATTATTTTGGACCATGAAGAAAGTGTTATAAGATTCTAACACTTTATTCATAATATAAAATAATATCATCAAATGATATATACAATAAAACATGATTCAATCATGATTAGAAGGCATATCAATGGGCCCAACCTTGATTAATACTGAACCATGTGTCTAAACCATATCAAGGCTAGGTTGGGTATTACATGGATGTTGGTCATGTACACCATTTTCTCCAAAGTTTAAATTTACTCTCTCTCTCTCTCTCTCACACACACACACACACACACACACACACACACACACACACACACACACACACACACACACACACACACACACACACACACACACACACACACACACACACGCACGCACGACATGTGACAATTGTTTTTTAGAACACTCTTGGAATAATTCACTAATATTATTACTATCATATTTTCTTTAATTGAGTTACAATTTCCTTATACATTTTGTATGGTTTGATAGATAAGAATTGATGAAACCTACCATATTTAAATACAAACCCCCAAACTACATCCTCACCACTCATAATGTTACAATATTTTATCACTTTAGAGACAAAATTTGAAGCACGTGAATTATCAAAAGAAAATATGGAAAGATTGATACTCGGTGGACATGATCAATGACCCACATTACATATTTCTAGGGCTTGACTATGCCTATATAAATGATGCTAGGAATTACTATGGTTTTAAAACTATTCTATTGTGGACCTAAAACTTGGGGGTGAATAAGTTGAGAAGTTTGAATATATATACAAATGAGTTATACTATAAATGTAGGTTCAAAAACAATTAGAAATACTTTATTTATCAAACTGATAAATTTTTTAAAAAGTAGGAGTCATCATTCTCTCTCTCTCTCTCTCTCTACACACACACACACACACACACACACACACACACACACACACATATATGTATATATACATATACATATATATACATATACATATATATATATATATATATACACATATATATATATATATATATATATATATATATATATATATATATATATATACCTACACATACATATACATACATACATACATACATACATACATATATACATATATATACATACATATATACATATACATACATATATATATACATATAAATATACATATACATATATATAAAATATAAAATAAAAAAAATATTTAACATTTATTAAAATATTTAATTTAAGATAAATATATTTTATGTAGACAATAAAATGTCATTGAAAAAATGTTTGATAACACTTTAATTATTTTAATTTAAAATATTTTTTTATCAATATTGTGAGAAGAAGTTATAATACATCATAAAAAATTTTAATGGAGGTGTTAACTTTAATTATAATTTACAATAAATATTACAATAGAAATTATAAATATATTTTTTTAATATAATTTATAAAAATATTAATATAACTATAAGTTAGGTTGAATAATAATTCATATATATAATTTTTTAATAAATAATTTAAATTTAAATATTTATTTTAGATTATTTTATTTTATAACTATTTTTAACAAATTATTTTTATTATTAATAAAAGAATGTTGGAATTCTTTACCTAATCTATTAAAATAAAATAAAATCTTTAGAAAAAATATAAACATAAAAAATTAAGAATAAAACCAAACATATTATTAAAAAAAAAAGTAAGAATCAAAATTTATATAATGATATGTTTAAAATCAATGAAATTTTTAAATAATGGCATACTTCATTATTTTTGTGGGATAATTTTTTTCCCCCTTCTTACTTTCTTTTCATCGAGTTATTCCCTCATTTTATCTCATACGAATTTAATCTAAATTTAAAGCTATTCAATATAAATGATCAAATAATTTATTTATAAAATCGAAGATGTTGATGGCTTTTTTTATAGAAAACGAAGAGAAATTATTCCCTAAACTTTTTGGAGTCTAATCTAACTTAACACAACTCTATTAATTATTGTCAAATTTATAACCATTCAGTATGATTGCGCAAACAATTTATTTATAAATTTGAGATTTGACCGTAAGTCTATTCACGCTATAATTGATAATTATTCCATAACTTCATCTATTCACGCTATAATTGATATTTATTCCATAACTTCATCTGAAAAGTGATGCGTATAATTGATATTTATATAACTTTAACGAATACAATGTTGTACTATGCAGAACAACATCAATGTAGCATTGTCGCTTTAAGCAACGGTGGCGCCAAAATAATATTGCAGCTCACGACAGAGATTCCTTTCCGAGACATCAAGTTAATTTGAACCGTTGATGTACTGATTGTTTTGGTAATGAAGTTTCTTCTCTCATTTACACCGTATATCTGATTAAGCCTATAAAATTAATTCTAGACTTATAAATTGATACGCATTCCGTGGTTAAGTTTTGTGCTTATGGTGTGTAAGTAGGTTTATTCAGACCATCTGTGCCTATAGACAGCAAATTTATTTAAATCAATAATGCGTGCATTTGCCTCTCACAGTAGAGTAGAAGTAAACGTGCATGATAGACATACTTCTGTTTTAAAATAAATTTAAAGAGAAAGGTGGTGAGCCACCCATAAATAAATAATATAAAAAGAGTTATAGAACTACAACAAGTTCAACAAAGGCAACTAAACAAAGCAAAAGGCCTAAGAATGGTCTGAAATGTAACGAATACGTTGTCAAAAACCCTGATGTAAAAGAGGGGACTTAAAAAAATGAAAATGAGGACCCAAAAGAAAAAAACTGCCACTTACTCTGCAGCATGAGAAATCTAGACCGGATTGAGGTCAGATAACAGGACTTCTTGAGAACTCAAAAACTTCCATCTAGTTGCCACCTCCAATCCATTCCATCCATTAAAATGGAGGGTACTTTTGAAGAAGACATGGCATGCCGGGCAGCTCTTCCAAAGGGTAGAAAACCCTTGTCAACAATCGTCCACTAAGCAATCTGAACGTAGATTTTTGTCAATGATGAAGGAACGTGGAAAAGATAAGCTCATTAAAGAGGGATGGCTAACAAACCATGCTGGACCAACCCGGGCTTGTAAAGAAAGAAGATGTTGAGGCACGCCACCCCATGTCGATAAATGAGTCGAGCCGCCCCCATCGGGTGAAATCTACTAATCCTTGCCAACCTAGGCCTGCCTGTATTGAACCCGTACATGCAAAAACATCAAGCACTTAGACCATTGGGCTAGCCCAATTAACATCCACGGTCTTCCAGGGCGCCTTTGAACCACGTCACCAGCTGACAAGGCAAATTAGATTGCCCTAGGTGGAAGACTTCCACATCCTTTACCTGGTCAACAGCCAGATTTGCCAAGTTGTCCACCACTTTATTTGCCTCTCGATAAGCATGAGAGATAATACTTCTGTTAATTATTATACATATATTCATTAATAATTATATCATGTCTGACTGTTGCAGCTTAAGAGTCACCGAGACCCGAGACTGATAACTGCTTCAATCTCTCTCTGTTTTCCAGCAGGTACACCATATAATCTCTCCCCTCCAAACTAAATTATGAAAATCAATATATATGTGAGATTTATGTTAACGGATTTGATACTTAGACCAGTAGATTTATCTTAACAAAGTTGATATAACTCATTACGTAATACTGAAAAATAAAGAAATTCATGGTTAACCAATCTAGATATGTAGACCAACTTCCATTTATTAAGAATATATCGTACATACAACATGTACAAATAATTCTAGCTTAATACAATGATTACAATCAATGCTCAATGCAATATAAATAGTCAACCTATTAGGAAATATTTGGGAACTAGGTAAAAACTTTAATTATAAATGCAAATCGGTGTTTTCTATATACAAGCATCACCTTGCTTTACATCATAGCTCGTATTATTTATCTTTACTCTCACAACTCCCAAAAAATAGTCAATATACAAGATAACTAAAATTTCACTTGGCAAACTATTCTAAATCTATCCTCCATGAACTGTTCAATCGAATCTCGTTCTTTGTGTTTCTAGGATTTTTGTTAACTGGCCATCTATCTTGATTGTTTCCATGTCCTAGCACGACTCTGTTTTCGTTCTTCGTTGCATCAAGAATCTCATTGGTAAGTCATCTTCCTTTCGTGGTCCCGAGTTATTCATGGCTTCACCCTGTTTTATACTTATGGGCAGTTCCTATTTTTTGCATGTTACTAGCCTTCACCAAGAACCCTCTCCATTCTACTTTATGTTCATTAGGTGTTTCAAGTATAACACTAGCTCATTCTTCTACTTTATTTTCATGCTATTATGTGGGTATATATTTATGTGTGCTACCTTAACTCACCAAAAGGTGCCTTCCATTTTGATGCGTCTTTATGTTCTAAATGCACGCGTGATAGTAAAATTAGCAAACCATGGGGTTAACATCTCTCCACACTATCTTGTCTATCCTTAGATAAGTTAGCCTCTGTTCACTATACTTCCAAAAATTCAGGTCCATTTTGATGGACTTTTTCCCGAACAAATTCTAACGTGAAAGTGTATCTTGGATTGCAACAACCTTGAGTGGTGATTCAACTATCTAAATTTTCATTGCAATCAAATCATCCCTTAATTTTCTTCCCTTCTGCTTCACTCGCTGAAATTCTGGAAGGTGTCTTGCATATGCATTTTGCACATAATGGACTATTCATTGTTCTCTTTCTCTTAAGGTTTTTTAAGGTTTTGGAAGTTCTTTGTACCAATCTTCAATATTTTCCTTCAACTCATTGATGTCCTTGAGCAGTTATTGCCTTTCAGTCTTTTCTTTTATTTCATATATATATATATTTTGGCTTTTAGTTCTTCATGTTTGCTTCCGTTCATATTTGATATTTGAGTGAAAAGACACATCTTTTGTGAAAAATTTCAGAATATTAGATCAACGAGCTTTACTTTATCTTCAAGTGTATCAACAAGCTTATCCAAAGAACCCAATTGTTCATCAAACACAAAATGTTTTATATTGTGTTCTTCTTCCTCCATCTCCTACAAAAGTAATTTCTGTCCTTTAATCAACAATCTGTCAACCATAAGACCAAGATGGTCAATATCTTCTATGTTTTCCATGTAATTATCTACTAGTAGCATCTCCTCTTCCCTATCCACCTTTATAAACGTATTAGCTACCTTGAATTCTAGAAATGCTACCCTCGATTATTTAATCCCACACTTGTGTCCACTTTCTTCTAATTGCATACGCTTATCTTGTATGTTGGAACTATTAATCATTTCTTTTTTAAATGCCACTTTTGTTGCCAATCTTATTAAGGCCAACCCAAATTTCCCTTATGTCAAAGAGTGTGTGTGTCTACAACCATGTTCATCCTCTTTCTCTTTTGGCACCTTAGGATTAAGGAAAATAGAGGGAAACTTGAAAGATAGGTAAGGATGTATACTTCCATACATGTGCAATCAACATGTCATGGACCACCCATCCATTAATGGTAGGATTGACCATGGGATCTTGGTTGTAGTTTGTATTGTGCATCATTTTTATTTCTCAACCATTGGTCAACCAATCTTCTCTTGTGTAAACCACATTTTTTTTCACCCAACTCTTCAGAACTAGTATCACCCCCTCTATTTAAACTAGGTTGGATGTATTGGATATTTTTTCAACCTAATTCATGTTAGGGCCCTTTCTCTAATTTTTTTTTTCTTTGCAGTCTATACCCAGCATAGCCTGAAGTTTACCTTGAAGGTTTTTATGTTTGAACATCAAGATAGTATATTATAGTACAAGGTGCATGGTTAACTTGATCTCTAAGTTCCTTCATCATCCTCAATTACATGTTAATGCCATTGTACACTATAGTATTCAATTTGACACATTATTTGGTTTGCATGTGCCTTGCTTAGGGAACCACTTGTCTTCTTATTGGTAATTCTTGATCATCCTAGAATATTTTTATACCTTCTCTTTCTAAATGATATTTATATACAAATCTGGACACTCTTAAAATTTATATCCACAATTAGGGAACTTGGTAAAATCCTATAGATAGTGTTCCAACAATCCACATTTACAAAAATTGCATATAGGAAATCTTCCTCTTCCTTTTTCTCAGCCATATTTTCCTTTGTATGAGTGGTCATCACCATACATTCATGCATGATGTAAAGTCATAATGATTTCTCAAAATTATCCATCTCCCATGCCTCATGTATTTCGTCAATGAAACAAAATTTCTTCATGTCATGCATGATTGAATCATAAATATTAAAGTATAGAGTGAGCTTCACCTACTTATCCATTTGGAGTAACAAGAAAATATTCACATTATGATCTTCATAGAACACTTCACAAGACTTGAAAATATCTCTCATGATGTAGCTAGGTCCATTATTGTTTTTTTGATTGTCATTTTGATATTTAGTGCACCACAAATTGATTCTTATTTTGTGGGTACCAGTGATAGTCAACATTTATATTTGAGTAGCTATAGTCATGTTGTGTGCCTCCATTAAAGGGTTTACCCCACTATCCATATTTACCACTGATTATGTAATTATAACAACTTCTAAGGCTCCTGTTGGCTTAGAAAAAATCTTCATTTATTCTTCCCATTATTTTTACCCTTAAAGCAACTTATAAGACCTCCCTTGTCTTATAGAATGTTTTCATTGACAAAGCACACATAAAAGGTACAAGAATACTACCTATGAATTATTGATCATGTTGTAAGAGATGTATATTTTATAATAATTTTGATATAAATGATTTTAATCTTGCATCATAGGCATAGGCATGCACGATTTTAGTAAGGTCTTGATTATTCTCTTTGAGCATGAAGGTACTATGTTCTTCAAATTCAATGATAATGGTTTCCTTCAAGAAAACTTATTTTTACTATTCATAATACACAACCTAATATGAATCATACTTGAGATACTAAGTATTCACACAATCTATTATAGTCAAATCAAATTGGGTTACATTCTTATCTAGCCCAATGACTCATTTTGTGTAAAACAAAATCACACTTGTGGACATGCTCTGTATAATTTTCCATGACTTGATACTCTAGTAGATTCATTAGAATTTCATACATGAAATGTTATTGGTGAAGAGTTTTTTTTAAATTTGTGAGATACTAGTTGTCTATGTAGTTGGTCTTGGATTTTTTCCACCTAAAACATCAATGTTTCCTCTTCGAGTTGGGGGTGGTCTACTTATTCCACATATCTGACTTGTATGTGTGATAATGAGACTTGTGCCCAAGTTAAAAAACATGGTAGCCATAATTATTTCTTACCCCATCAAAATTGTCTTGGTTTTACTTCTATATGTAGTATAATTGCCACCTTATAAATGTGGAATTCCCAACATAACAAGTATATTTGGTCTTACCATTGGTGTTGGTGTTCGTATTGGTCTTAAGTATTTGTATGGTATTATGTGATTCAAAATTTTCTTTTGAATCCTTCTCCTCTTAAGCTTCACTATCCATGACCAATTTACACCTAATCTAATGTTTTCCCCTATTTCATAAAAACATTAGGTTCTTGGTATATACACACTAATCCATTCATCTGATTTATTTGCACACTACTATGTGAGAATATATCAATGTGCACTACCATATTTATTTAAAGGGTTCCTTCTATATTGATGTGAATTTATCTTCTAGATGCTCACATTCTAGTAACATTAGCAAAAAGTGGTGGTTAACATCTCCCCACACTAACTATCCTATCCACCCTTAGACAAGTTGGCCTCCATGTGTTGTACATCCAAAATTTCATGTCCATTTTGGTAGAAGTTTTCATATAAAAAATTCTAGTATGAAAGTGCAAATTGGATTCCAAAAATCTTGGATTGTGATTTAGCCAACATACTTCTCATTACAAGCACATCCTTCCCATATTTATTTACCTTCTGCTTCACTTTGCTAAATTCTTGAAGGTGTCTTGCATACTCCTTTTTAATGGAATCCTATTCATTACCCACTTTTGTCTTAAGTCCTTTGAAGTATTTTCTATGTTCGTTGTGTTACTCTTAAATACTTTCCTTCCACTCATCGATGTCCTCAAGTAGTTTTTATCTCTCAACCTTGTATTTTTGTCTAAAATTGTTGCCTATAGTTCCTCATGTTTCTTTACTAATCTTTAAGATATATATGAAAAAATATGCATCATTTTATGAAGAGAAAATATAAGTGAGGTTTGTTTTTGCTTCGAATGTACCGACAATCTTCTCTAAAGTACCCAATTTTTCATCAAGCATGACTTGCATTTTATTATTCTCTTCTTCTTCCATCCCCTACAAAAGTGATTTTTGTCCCTTCACCAAAAATATATCAACCATAATAAAAATGAATCAATGGATACTAGGTTTTCAATGTTGGTATTCACTAGTATTGTCTCCACTTCCTTATCCACTCTTATACACATGTTAAGTATGTTAGCCTCTATAATTTCTAGCCTTAATTATGTAGTCCCACATTTATGTTCAGTTGATTCCATTTTTTTCTTCTTATCTTATTTATAAAATTATTAATAATATTATATTGTGCCACTTCTATTTCTAGTCTTAATAACACCAACCTAAATTTTTTTTCTAGTAAAGAATTTGTTCTTACAACCAAGACACTTTGTTCACCGTCTTTCTCTTTTGGCACCTTGATATTAAGGAAAATTTAGGGAAACTCAAACTTTAGGTAAAGGTGTATACTTCCACTCTTTTGTCAATCAATATGTCACATACCACCCATCCAATTGTTTAAGGGCTCTTGGTTTTCATATTCATTGTGCATTATTTTGATTTCTCAACCTTGGCCCAATAATTCTTCTTTTACACCAACCACTTTCTATTCTAGCCAAATCTTTAGAAGTGGTATGACCTAGTCTATTTTTAATAAATTAAATATATCAAATATTTACTCAACTTGTTTCAATATAGGGCCCTTATTTTTAGTTTCCTTTTCTTTGGACTCCTTCTTACCGATAGATTGAAGCTCACCTTGAAGGCTTTTAATCATATATTTGGCCCTTTTATAGGATCATATTTTATGTTAGACCATCAAAATAGTCTATTAGAGTAGATGATGTGTGTTTAAATTTATCTCTGGGTTCCACCATCATCCTCGATTTCATGTAAAATTCCATTATTTATTTTACATATGCCTTATGAACCCACTTGTCCTCTTATTGGAAAATATTAATCATCCTAGAACGTTGCTTTGCCTTCTCTTTCTAAATTATCTTCTTATATAAAAATAAGGTCACTCTTTAATTTTATTCTCCCTTATACAATATCCACATGTAGGGAAATTGGGATAATCCTCTTGGTAATGCTCTAGTGATCCACAATTATAATAAATGCACAAAGGAAATCTTCCTCTTCTTTTTCCTCCGGTAAATTATCCTTTGTATGAGCAATCCTCACCATACCTTCATGTATGTTGTAAAGGCCCAATTGTTTCTAGTCATGCTCCCATATATCGTGACTCGTGTATTTGATTAATGAAATAATAGTTCTTGGTGTTGTGCATGGTTGAGTCAAAAATATTACAATATATAGTGAAATTTAGATATTTATCCCTTTATAGTAATGAGAAACCCACACATTATGATCTTAATAATACAATTCAAAATACTTGAGAACTACTCTCATTATCTATCTATGATAATTAATTTTTTTGTGGTCATTGGTTTCATAGTTGGTGCACCACAACCCAATTTCTATTTTTTGAGTGTTGTTTATTGGATGGTAGAGCTTGATCTGATTGTAATGCCTAGTTTATGATAGGGGGTGTGGGGGGCACTGTACCCCCATTAAGGTTATCATAGGGGTAAAAAAATTCATCGTAAAATATTGTAATTTCATAGTTAATCTAGGCTATTCACTATTAGGTTATAGATATAATAATAGAAATTATGTTGGTGCATTTTTGCCCTAATTTACAACCCTCCTCTAATATGAGGGCATAGTAATCATGGTGGAACACTACATGTGAGTAAAGAGGATATTGAAGTAGATGTATTTCAAGTTTTTTACCTTCATTTGTTGGACTAAATAAGAGAAGAACTAGTTGTTTCTATGTGGATGTAGTCCATATTGGGTGAACTATGTTAAATCTATGTCTCTATTTTATTGTGTTTTTTCATTTTCATTTCTATCTTTATTTCATTAATATTTCTTTGCATTATATATTCCTAATAACTACTATAAGAACCAAAGGTTTATTTGATAGATAAACTCATAGGAAAAGAGGGTTCCTAGTTTGAGTGGGAATAATGGTAGAAGAAGGCAAGTTTAAGGTTGAGAATTTTAATGGCCAAAACTACTAGTTGTGGAAGATGTAAATGGAGTAATATCTATCAGAAATATATTTTCCTACCATTCAGTAGATTAATAAAGAATATGATGACTATGAAGGACAAATAATGGGAGGTTCTTGATATAAAGGCACTAGGAATAATACAGGTGTGCTTCATAGTGTTAGTGCCTTCTATATTTCAAAATAAAAGACAACAGTGGATGTGATGAAAGCATTGGATAGAGCATATGAAAAGCCTTCAACCTTCAAAAAGGTATTTATTATGAAGCATTTTTTTAATATAGAGATGTCAGAAGGTGGGTTTATTGATGATCATTTAAATGAATTTAAAATGGTCACAAATTAGTTAAGCTTTGTAGGAGTAAAATTTAATGATGAGGTTAGGGTTCTTTTGATTATATTCTCATTGCCAAAATGCTAAAATGGCTTGGTCATGGTTGTGAGTAATTTTTTCTCTAGTTTAAACACTTTAAAGTTTGATGGCATTATTAGTGTTATTCTTATAAAGAAATTGCAATGAAAACGTACATGTGAGACATCAGGTAATGCCTTGAATATGTAGAATAGGGGAAGACAAAATGATAGAGGAAAGGGCCCAAGGAATCATAGAAAGTTTAAGAAGGCCAAATATGAATCTAGAGGAACATTGGTGTACTAGATTTTCAATAAGAAAGGACCCCTAAAGAAAGATTATTGGTTTCAAAAAAGAAAATAAGGAGATGGACAACAAGATAAAAATCAGGGAGCAAATATAGTAGGTGATATGTTACAAGATGCTTTAATCCTTTATTTAGATAATATGAATGATTCTTTAATGTTAGATTTAGGATCTTCATTTCATGCTACACCTCATAGGAAATAGTTTCAAGGCTATATGCAAGGTGACTTTAGATAGGTTTATTTGGGTGATGGTGAACCCTATAAAATTATTGGAAAGGGTAAGATACAAATAAAATTCTAGAATGAAAATAAATAGTTGTTAAATAGGTGAGGCATGTTTCTGCGTTGAGAAGAAATATAATTTGAACAACACAGTTGGGAAGTGAGGAAAACACAATTACATTTGCAAAAAAAATCATATAAGGTCACTAAAAGATCATTGGTAATAGAAAAGGAGAGAACGTAGGTACATTATATTTATCTAATGGTAATGTTATATATTCTATTGCTTTATATTCTATATAATCAAACACAAAATGATGGCACCATAGACTTGGGCACATGAGTGAGAAGGGGATGCAAGTTCTCCACTCAAAGAATTTGTTGCTAGATTTGAAGATGGTGGATTTGGATTTTTGTTAGCACTGCGGGTATGAAAAATAGAAGAGATTCAGATTTCTCAAAGTTAGGAAGACAAAGAATGATGAAAAATTAGAACTTGTGTATATAGATGTATGAAGACTAATTCAGGTACCATCCTTTGGTGGATCTTATTATTATGTTACTTATATTGATGATGTAACTATAAAACTTGGGTTTATTGCATATGAGAAAAATATGATGTTTTAGATACTTTTAAGAAATAGAAAGATTTAGTTTAGAATGAGATAGGAAAATAATTGAAGTTTGTCAGATCAGACAATGAAGGTGCGTATAACAGCAAAGAGTTTGATAACTACTATTTATTACATGAGATTATTAGAGAGAAGATAGTTCCAAGAGCACCACAAGAAATGGTGTGTTAGAAAGGATAAACATGACAATCATGGAGAGTGCAAGGAGCATGAGATTGCATACAGGGTTGCCCTTGATGTTTTGGGAAGATACTATGGATATTGATATTTAATAAATAGATGAATTTTAAGTCCTTTGGATGGTGGCATTTTAGAGGAAGCATAGATAGGTAAAAAGGTAGACTATTCCTTTTTAAAGACTTCTAATTGTGAAGCATTTATCAATATTGATAAATAAAATAAAACTAAATTCTTGAAGCAAAATCCAAAAAATGTACTTTTGTTGGGTTACGGAGTTAGTTATTTTGGTTACCATTTATGGGATTTTAAAAACCACAAAATCATTAGGAGTAGAGATGTGATCTTTGATGAGAAAGTCATATACAAAGATCAGTCATAGGTAAAGAAACATAAAAATCCAAATACAAAATATGTAGTACTTGACGAAATCACTAAAAATAAAATTCTAAAAGTGCCAAAAAATTAGAATGTGCAACAAATACAATAATAACAAGTACCTCAAATTCCTATAAGTGTAGTTAGAAGGTCTACTAGAGTAAGTAGACTCCCTCAATGATACTCTCCTTCACTCTATTATTTATTATTGGCTGATGGTGATGAACTAGAAAGGTATGAATAAGTAATGTAGGTAAAATCCAAAAGGAAGTGGGAGAAAGGCATGAAAGAGGCCATAGACTACTTGGTACATAACCAGATTTGAGATTTGGTTCATTTTCATGTAGGTAAAAGAGCATTGCAAAATAAATGGGTTTATAGATTGAATGAAGAAGATGAAGGTAAAAATATGTACAAGGCTAGAGTTGTTGTAAAGGGGTTTGCACAAAAGAAAAGTATAGATTTTGATGAAATATTCTCTCCAGTTGTTAAAATGACTTCTATAAAAATTGTTTTAAGTTTTGTAGAAGTAGAATATTTTAACCTTAAATAGTTAGATGTGAAGACTATCTTCTTTCATGGTGATTGGGAGGAATAAATATATATGGAACAACCACATAGATACAAAGTAAAAGGTAATAAGAAAAAGGTGTGCAGGTTTAAGAAAATTTTGTTTGGCCTAAATTAAGCTCCAAGGTAGTGGTATTTGAAATTGGACATGGTTATGACATAACAAGGTTATAGTAGATATCATTTTGACCACTATGTTTATTATAAGAGATTAGACAATGGCAACCATATTATCTTGTTATTGTATGTAGATGACATGCTTGTTTTAGGGTCTAAGATGCATGATATAAATGAGCTCAAAATAAAAATGACAAATTCATTTGAAATGGAGGATTTGTGTGCTACAAAACAAATCTTTGGTATGAGAATAACTAGAAATAGGAAAAATAAAAAATTGACATTATCTCAAGAAATGTACACCAAGAAGGTGTTAGTCAGGTTGAATATGGAAGATGTAAAACTAGTGAGTAAAAATTTGGGAGAGCACTTCAAATTAGTAAAAAATAGTGTCGTAAAATGCATGAAGAAACCAAGCACATGTCCAAAGTTCCATATGCTTGAGCAGTTAGAATTTTAATATATGCTATGGTTTATACAAGACCAGACATTGTGCATGTAGTGGGAGTTGTTAGCAGGGTTATGAATAATCTAGGAAAGGAGCACTAGGATGTAGTCAAGTGGATTCTCAAGTACTTGAGAGGAACCACTGATAGATAGTTATTCTATGAAGGGATAGATTGTACATTACAAGGATATGTTTAAGCAAACATGACTAGAGATTTAAATGGTAGAAAGAGCACTACAGGTTATCTATTCACTGTTGGTGACACAAAGACTAGTTGGATTTAAAAATTATAGAAGATAGTTGCTTTGTGAACTACAAAGAAAAATAATGTTGTAGCTATAGAATCAATCAAGGACATGATTTGGATGCAATGGTTCATGGAAGAGTTGAGGTAGAAGCAGTATTATTTCAGGTTGTATAGTGATAGATAGAGTGTTATTCATTTAGCAAAGAACTCAACATTCCATTCAAGAACTAAATATATACAACTATGGTATCACTTCATCCATTTATTTTTGGAAGATGGTCAATTCAAAATAGAAATGATCCATACAAGTCAGAATCCTACATATATGCTAACAAAGGTAATCACAAAAGTGAAGCTTGAGAGATATTCAACTTCAATAGGTCTTCAAGGATAACAAGATGAGAACATGATAGGATTAATTTCAAAAAAAAATTCCAAGGAAGAGTTATAGCAGTGGAGTTTTAGAAAACAGCCTCTAAGTTGGAGATTGTTGGATGGTGGAACCAGATTTTATTATAATGCCCAATTCTTGATAGGTGGTGTGGGGGGCAACGCCCCCACACTAATGTCACTAAGGGGGTCTAGGGGCAAAGACCATACTTTGAGGCCCAATGGTAGGGGTTCGGTGGTAGCACCCTCGAAGCAAAATTTTGGGAAAAAAGCATTGTAAAATATTGTAATTTTATAGTTAATTTGAACCATTCAATCTTAGGTTGTAGATCTAATGGTAGAAATCATGTTTGTGCATTTTCATCTCAATTTGTAACCCTCCTCTGATATGAGGGCATAGTAATCACAATAACACACTGTATATGAGTGAAATGGATATTGCAGTGGATGTATTACATATTTTTTCCCTTCATTTATTAGACTAAATAAGAGAAGAACTAGTTGTTTCTATTTGGACTTAGCCCATATTAGGTGAACCATGTTAAATATGTCTCTATATTTTTTTGTGTTTTTTCCATTTTTTTTTCATTTTTTTTTCATTAATATTGTTGTATGTTCTATATTCCTAACATTATTGGTACTAAAACCTTGGATTTATGTATCCATAGTCATGATCTAAGCTTTCATGAAATGATTCACCCCAATATTCACACTTACCACTTATTTTTTCCTCAACAACTTATATGGCCTTTGTTTTCTTGATAAGGTCTTAATTCACACTTCTATTTCTTGTGCACTTAGAGCAGCTTCTATATAATAATTTTCAAATGAAGATTTTTAACCATACATCATAGGCATGGACAATCTCAATAAGGTATTGCTTAATCTATTTTGAGCACATACATACCATATTGTTCAAATTCAAGGATATAAAACTCCTTCAATAAATCTTATTTCAAGTGTTCATAATAAACAACAACTTGTTTTATATTATACTTATGATGTCAAGTATGCACACATCTCAATATAGTTGTATCAAACTAAGTTGCATTCCTATAAAGCACAATAACTCCTTTTATGAAATAGATTATATGACACTTGTAGACATGCCATGCAACATTTTCCATACTTTGATGCTCTTGCAATGACATTTCATATATGTATTTATTGAGGAAGATTTTTTTTTTCTATTTGTGAGATACTAGCTTCCTTATTAGCCAATCTTTGACTTATTCCACTTAAAGAATTAATGTTTCATCTTCTAGTTGGTGGTTGTCCACTTCTTCTACCTCTCAAACATGTATGCAAAATAATGAAACTTGTGCTAGGGTTAACAAGCATGGTATCCATGATTTTTTATCACCTATAATCTCAATTCATCTAATGTCTCTTTGTTTTCAACCATTACTAAAAAAAATATGCAAACATCTCCTTACACTTTCCTTTTACTATCCACTTGGCCCATTTTTGAAAGGTATTTTTCTCTCCATGCATGGTTTTTGGATGTCCTATTATATCATTAGCTTCTTGAGTAGAAAAGATACCTGAATTGGGAATGTCAGATCCTTGAAATTATTGGAAAAATTAATGCTTCACTTCTTCATGGAAAGCATGTGTACAAATAAAAAACATGAAGAGGCAATTTCTCTGTGTACCTCTCCACCAAATATTTACAGCTCTTGCCCACACTTTGTTTAGTTTCTCTAACTGCTTAATCCTTGACTTTATCCATGTATACTTTAAGCCAAAATTTCATCCTTACATGCATATTTAGAGGTAGCTCAACAAACAATATCTCATAAATTTGCTTTGTTACCCAATTCTTAAAAGTAAACTCCTATATATTTTTTATGATCCTTCATAAATCCCAGATTTTGATCTCTTAACCATCCTTAAAACAATTTGAAATAAAATTTCCCAACCATTTCTAAATTCCATCTCTATCAATTGGTTAAACATAATCTTGGTAGTAGGACCCAAAATGTTGGGTTTTTTCAATACTTTACAAAAGGTATGCGTAATTAGCATGAACCCAAGTTACAATTGCATGCTCATCTAATGTGTAAAGATATATAACTTGGGTATGTCAGGCTAGTTAATGAAGATGAAATTAACAAATAATCTATTAGAATTTTATAACACCCTTAATTAATTGAATAAGTCATGAATAATAAACATGCATGAATAAGAACTCATATCTTAACAAACTGATATAACTCATTACATAATATTGTAAAATAGAGGGATCCATGGATAATCAATGCATAGTAGAATACTAACCAACTTCCATTGATTAATAATTCATTGCATATACAATAGCATACACTCAAATCATTATTCCAATTTCATACAATAATTAAAGTCATGCTTAGTGCATGTTTGAACATAAAGCAAAAACTAATTAGAAATTCGTTAGGGACTAGTAAACATCCCAAATTCTAATTCCAAGGTGGTATTTTATAGTTTGAAGCAATGCCTTGGTGTACATGACAACTTATCTTACAACTCTTGAAAAATAGTCAGTACAAAAGATAACTACAATTCCACTTCACCAATTGTTATTCCTAGATCCACATTCCATTAAATATGCAACCGAAGTCCATTTGTTTTCTTCCTAGCTTTAGCTAACTGACATTCTATCTTGGGTGCTTGCATGTCCCTTCATGACTTCCATTCTTTGTGCTTCCTATCTTTAGTTAACTGACATTCTATCTTGGGTGCTTGCATGTCCTTTCATGACATCACTTTCCCATAAATGTGCACCAAAACTCTTGCTAGTTAGTACTCCACCTTTCGTGCTCACAAGTTTTTCAAAGCTTCCCTTTGTGTTATATTTTTGTGTGCTTCCTATGTCTCATGCTACTATATTTGACCCAAAAAACCTCTCCAATCTAACTCACCTTTAGTAAGATCTAAGTATATATGCACTTCATCTAGCATATCTGCATGCTACTACCTAAATATATATTGATGTGTGCTACCATAATTTGGCAAAAGACGCCTTCTATGTTGATATGTCTTGATTTGCTAAATGCCCACACACTAATAAACATAGACAAAACTGGTGGTCAGCAATACCTCTTGAAGGGTTTTTGATATCCTTGCTTAATAAAATAAATTGTAAACGCTTAATAGCAACAGTGCTGAATAATTGTAGAGAGGATTTTGACATCCATAATGAAAAAAAGTGAAATCCCTTACGGACAACAATGCTTAATAATATTAAACAGGTATGCAGGATTCATGTCTATGAGGCCTTGTCGTTCACACATATTCGTGGGGGTCACCCAGGTGGTGCGGGCAATACCAACTACTTTCCTAACCCAAAAAAACCGCCACCAGGAAAATGTTTTGTGCCACGGTAGTGGATGTGAAGCACTTAATAAAAAATGAGGAAATTTGATTAGTGAGATATTTTCATTATATTTTCAGAAATCCTAATCCAAGTCGAGAACAAGATGTGAAATAGTCGCATCAACCTTCACCCAATCATCATCTAAATTGCAATATAATACATAAATTTAACAAATTTTAGACATTCGATGCATTCTGAAAAATAATTAAATTGATTGAAGTAATTATAGAACAGAATTAATAATGTTTGGAAGTGATGTTTTATACCAAATTTCAATTATTTTTCTTAAATGTGTTTTGTTTTTGTCTCTAACAAACAGTTGTCCCGTTGCGTGCATAGGTGAGATTCGAAGTTTTTCATTCCTGACAGTTTTGCGAACAGAGCAGATGGCTCAAGCAGAAACCCCTGGTAATCGTGGCGGCCAGGGTAAAAATGTTTATATTACTGAGGATAATGGAGGTGGCCAAACACAAAGCAACGGTTCAGCTGATTCATGGATTATTTAACTAGAGCAGGCATGTAATCCTCGACATAAAATGCGACATCTCTCTCCAAATGTATGTATTTATTGGGTGCCCCAACTCTTAATGGACCGTAATACGCAAGCGTATGTCCGTAAGATTGTTTCACTGGGTCCTTACTATCACAACGTCAACCCTAAATTCTCATGAATGGACAAGCATAAGAATGACGCAGTTCGTAGGTCGTTGACTTTAGATAACATAATTGCAGAGATGACAAAAAAGTGCGGATAAAATCAGAGATTGCTAGGAGGATTCATCAATTGAATGGAATGGAGATAGGCTTGCCCGGATGTTTGTGATGGATGCCTCCTGTATTCTGGAATTCATTAGGTGCTTTTCGTAAAAGAGGACTGATATAAATCTCTTCAGTCTTGTTTTTAATAGTCAGGAACGTATTAACCAGATGCATTATACTATAATGTCTTGCATCATGAAGTTGAAAAATCAAATTCCTCTGTTTATTCTGATAAACCTACTCCAATTGGAGTTTGAAACACAGGAACTTGCTGTGTTTCACTTAGCAGAAATGCTCAGTTAATTCCAAAATTCAGAGGTCATCCCTTCTCTGTGGAAAGGTCCCAAGCTCATGTTAAAGCAGAACTAGAGGAGTATATTAGCAAAGGTGCATTTCATCTACTGGATTTGTCTAGAATGTTTTTTAAAAATATGTTAACAAATACAGAATCTACTAATAAAAAACATAGTGTGGGTAAAGTTTCAGATACCAGGGGTACCCCTAGGGCCGAATTATTACAAGGGGCTGGTATCAAATGTCGGTCAGGGAAAATCCGATTTGAAAGCGGTACACTTTTCCTCCCTCAAATATATGTGTGGGATAGCACAGAAAGCCGTTTGCGGAACTCGATGGCTTATGAAGAATGTCAAAGGTGCTCATGGTCTCCCAAATAGAGAATAATTACAGATTATATGATCCTAATTGCTAATGTAATTGACTCAGAGAAGGATGTTTCTGTGCTCAGGAAAGAGGCTGGAATCATTACAAACTGTCTGGAGAGTGACAGAAAAGTGGTTGATATGTTTAATGAAATATAGCAGGGAATAACAGAATGAAGAATTGAACCATTTGAGATGGTGATGAAAGAGGTAAGAGAACATTATAACAGCCAATGGAGGGCGTTGGTAGACGAGTTTAGAGAAGATCATTGCTCAAAGCCATGGTATGCTGTCCCTCTTGTGGCGGCAATACTTATTTTGGTTCTGACCACTTTGCAAACCTTCTATCCTGCACGATGCAAGTAGAGTAGTGTTTTGTTCAAGAGGATGCTCATCTGGAATTCTGACAACTGTGATTATCTGATTGTCATGAATGTATTTAACACGCCCATGCACTTCAGATGGTACTGCTCAAAGAGTGTGTATCCAAGGTTAGCATATCAAGGATGCTTATGGAAGGGATAACTGAGAAGGCAGTAACCACATCTGTGGGACCAACCTGTAAAGGTAAGTCAATCTCACCAAGAACCTATTGGGATGTTCCATCGAATGCTTGAATTGATCTAGTAGAGTGGTGTAAGTCATAATGAGTATAACCCAAGTGTGTAAGCATTGCCATGTTGAAAACATTTTCACTTGCATTATTCTCAATAATAACATTGCGTACGGGGTGTTTGTCAAGGTATGCTCGAATGAATATCAGAGTCATCATGCTTAGTTTCACTACCATCAAAGGAAATAGAAAGTTTCTGAACCATAGGAGGTATATGTTGTGTGTAAGTACGAATAATCCCATCTAGTGCATACCCTTAATGTGAGGGAGGAGGATGTGCTTTATATGCCATTTGGAATTTGGTTTCCTTCCTAGATTGGTATTGCAAAGGATTTTTAAACATTTTGTGTTTGTGGTGATTGTCAAGTTGTGAACCTGCTTGCTTTGGAAAATCCTCAAATGTAAACTTTTGGTCATCAATAAGATCTTAGATCTTATGTTTCAAGGTAAATAATATACCTGTAGAATTTCTTGGTCCTTGATGATAATTATAATAAGCATTGGCATCATATCCTTTGGCTTGAGTTCAACTCATATCAACCTTGATAGGATGAAGGAGAGATATAAGTTGGCACTCTAGTAACCACAAGGGTAATGAAGATGGGGACTCAAGTAAATGTGTAAATTGTCTCCTTGGTGCATTATAAAAGACAAGTTGATTAGGTTGCTATGAAATTGTGTTAACCATAGTGGTTGTTTCCTTTTTAGGCTCAAGAAGCTTTACCTTATAACTTGGTTTGATTGTAAACTTGGCATTGGATGTAGATATACTCGGTGTGTTTGTTACAAAATTGAGCTTATTCAATAACATAAGCTTCATTTCAAGGTCCCAAACAACATGGCATAAATGATCGAAATATTTAAGCTTATTGAAAATGATGGACTCATGTAAAGGAGCAATCAAACTTTACTTGAAAATATCTTGGAACTCTTTATCTACTTTAAGATTTGTGATTTTGGCTAGCATTGTCTTCTATCTCAAGATATATTCATTGATAGATTCATTGGTTCCTGGTTTGATTTTGGCAATTTGGGCATAGGAAACCTTTTTAGTAATATTAATGGAAATTTGTATTAAGAACTAGTTTAAAAGAGGTTTGAATGCTTTTACAGATTGGAGCAATAAATCATAAAACCACCTCAAAACATAGTCATTGAGGCTTGTTGGAAATAATTTGGATAAAAATTTAACATTGGAAGCATAGTCAAGGCATGACACATAAAATGTTTGAAGATGTTTAGGATCACCCTTTCCATCATAAAATTTGAATTTAAGTGCAATAAATCTAGTTGGAAAAGGGTGAAAGGAGATTTCAAGTGGAAGAGGGTAGTTGATCACATCTTGTGAATATATGGAATGAGAGGATTTTAAAGTTTTTTGTTTAATGTTTGTAATTTTGTCCTCCAAGGTATTTATAACTTAAAGGAATGATTGAACTATAGGCCTGGTGAGATTTAGATTAACAAGTTATATAGTCACCAAAGGGAATGAAAACATGTTTTGAGTTGTAAGAGGCATTGAAATTTCTATTTGTGTTGAAAGAACTAGTAATTCCATGATAGATGTATAGTTAGTAGTTACAAGAAACAAAGGTTTAAATGCATAATTCGTGCCCCCACTAGATCTATTTAGTTTTAATGTGTACAAGGGCGGGTATGTTTCAAATATAGTTATGGATTTTTTTACTTTGAGGATTGTTTTTAAGATCTCATCAAGATATTCAGGGTTTTGTCAAATGCACTCATGAAACAATGCAATTACATGCACTTGATCATGGTCTATATGCTCATATTCATATGTTTAATGGTTTTTGTTATCAAAATATTATTCTAAGATAACCCTATTAATATTTTTTCATTATGAACATGGGTATCATCATGATCCAAGGTATGACATCCCTCATTGGTCTGATATGTATTAGATGGTTGGAGGGGAATCTTAATATTTTCAATAGGCACTCCTCTGAATCTAGGGCTATGTCTAGGTTGCATGTAAAATAGTAAAAGTATGAAATTAAAAATTACAAAAATTTTAAACCCTAGTTGGTTAAAAACCCTAGGAATCAAAAAAATCTACATTTGCATAGACTAGGTTTAACAAATGTTTAAGCCTAAAATGATCTAGATTGGGGTTATCTAGATGTTAAAGGGATATATATAAATGAAATGGCACAAGGGTGATAATAATATCTGTAACAGGTTAATTAGAGGTTAAAATTAGATATAATAATACATAAAATTTATTATGATAAAATAATCTAAATGTGAAAAGTAAAACTATTCTAGATATAGAAATGACAAAGAAGCGATCTACTTAGTTATTTTGAGACTATTACAATTCTAGATCTAGAACAGGTAGAAAGTAAGTAAAAAGGAGATTATATAATAGTCATTAGATTATAGTTCTAATTCTTTTGAATTTTTGGACATTAAAATCAGCTTAGGATAATTGTATTGATGCTACCATCTAGGTTTGATGTTAGTGTCATGTATAAAATCTCTGTTAAAATAGGGTATGACCACTTAGATTCTATATGTTTTGCTTTGTCTTCACTCTGATTAATTCAGATTTGGGCCATGGACTATTTCTCATTATGAAATGGAAAAACCCTAACTTTAGATATTTACAGTGAATTTGGGAAAAAATAGGTTAAGGGGACATGGTGTTGATCTACTCTAAAGACCCCAATGTCATTGTGTGCTTCCTACATAGTCAATACTCTTAAGAGGTCCTCAAATTCATGTATTTCTTCCCTATGTGGCAGCTTGTGTGTGAATCATATAATACATACAAAGCAAGTACAATAGTGACCTAGCTTATAAGTTTCCAAATTAAGCTTTTGGGATACTTCTTTAGTACTTTAGACCTATAGATGTGTAGTCCCTATGTCTGATATGAAAATAGGAATTTTTTTTTCAATTAGATGCTTGATAGAGTGCTTTTGATAATTTGCCCTGGTCTATTTGGTCTTTTCTAGTTTAGGAATTAATGAGGGTTAAGATTATATTTATGTCAATCCTTTTGGAGTAATAAATCTTATTAAAACACTTAGGTTAACTATTAGGATACATTTCAATTATAAATTAGATGACTTTAGGGCACTAGACATTTACATCAGGGCATCATAGTAATGTTGGCATTACTATCTCTCCCAGATGTTAGTGTCTAAGGAGAAGGAAAGTAGGTATAGGTTCTAAACTTGTAGAAATGGAAGATAAGTATATTTTAATAATTACAGATAAGATAGAAGACCTGGGTCATCAAAATATGATTGGTCAGCCTAAGAGTTATAGGCCAAAGGTCACAAAGATAGAGTAGATGTGAGATTTGCATAAGTGGCAAAGGTAAATAATTGAGAAGAATAACCAAGTTCTGAGTTTGGCAAGTGTACAATACTGAGTGATTATACAATCATAAAATATCATCTACATAGACCATACTTTCATTATAGAGTGATGTGGCATATATTTCTCATAAAAACTCTTTACAACATATTATGTTATTTGATAACTCTTTATATAAATGAATATAAGTTATTTTTCTATATTCTAATTTGTTACAATTGTATTGATTTAGCATATTTTACTATAAGATGTATGTATTTAATTTGAATTGCACATGGTATAATGTTAGTATTATAGAATTGTGATGTCCACATGATAATAATGTAGAAAATTCTATGAGCCCTAAAAAATAATCTATACATTTTGAAGGCAATACTAAAATTGAATTGTACTGAGCATGTGATATATTTGAGTCAATGTATTCTGATCGTGTAACTACCTTGGTAGGAATAACCATAGCAAGGATATGTAGAATATATTTTTCATACATATTTATTGTTTGTCACATTATCATTACTAATTTTTTCTTTTTTCCTTGTATTACAACTTTAGTATAAGTTTTCTTAATTTTTTGTACCAGCTTCTACTTTTTATAAACTAGCAATACAATATATTTCTCATGATGTTGTTCTCTAGATGAATTTTTATCAACATGACAAGTAACCACTGGTTCCTTAACATGGATGTCCAAGGATAACTTGATCATGGTAAAATAAGGATAAAAATATCTTGATGTCCTCTTAGTAAATGTTATAATACCTCTAGTAACATATTGATCAATATTACCTCTAAGTGCATAATCATTATCCCAGTGGCCATTAATCTGATGATAGTTACAATAAGGCTTATTTTAGATTCAATCCAATCAATGTGATGTATGATAATGTTTGTAAGTAATAATGATCATTATCTTATCCAATTTATGAATAATGTAGTGAGTCCTATTTATAATGAACCAAACAATTAGGTTCTTTTTTATATAAAGTGATTTGATGACTTTAGGCTCTGATTTCAATATCAAATCTTTCCCTTAATTTATTAATTTGACCTAGAGATGTTGTTGAAGTGTTTCCTTGGGAAAAGGAGGATCTTGTTATTGAATGAAGGTAAATGAAGTTGATGCTAGTAATTCAATATCAAAATATGCTTTTGTATATGTTTTTACATATCCAAATTTCTTCTCTAGTGCAATGGTAATATAACAAAGTTTATAAAATGATTTATATATTTGATTAAAAAATGTTATTTTATAGGGAAAAAAAGGTTGTTAGTGTAAAAGGTTTCTCTTTGTATCTAGTACATTTTTTGGGGTCTTTTTTATTTTATCACTTTTTAGTGTGAAAAGAGTTATTCCCCTAACCAGTTCCATCTTCGAAGTTTTCACACTTACTTAAGCTTACTTTGGGGTTTTTTTTTTTTTTCTTTTAAAAAAAAAAAAAAAAAACTATCCTATATTTCATATGTTATTAGTCTCCTAGGTCGTATATCTTATATATACTCACCTCTTCTCTCAGTTTAGATATAGATAAGAATGTGAAGGCTTTGTATTAGCATTTTTGTCGAATAGAATACAATTTTTTCTTTTAATTCTAGTTTCCTTACTATGCTTTCATTTCACTCATTTTGATTCTTGGGTGACTTTTCAATCAATTCTTGCATGATATTAGAGTGGTTATGAGTTGTAGGATAGCTTTCTAGGATATCTGAAAGTTCAAATCTCTTATTTTTTGTAGCAAATGAGTATGCTCTTCTCTTGTATCCTCAGATGATTTGGAGAATCTTAAAGTTGTGAAATAAATACCATATTATGGGGGGATTTATTTATCTTCTTTCTAGTTACAAGTGATTTTTGAAGCATCCTAGAGAAAATTTGGAGCTCAACACCACAATCAAATCATCTAAGAAAGATACTAGAACTCCCAATTTTGTTTTAGTTAAACATTGGAGGCTCCATCTACAGGTGTCTTTGCAATGGTTCTATGTGAATATGGATAAGGTTGTAGTGAATTTGATGTTTTTTTTTTTCTTAAAATAGATTTTTTACATTCAAGAATGAATTACAATTTTTTCAAAACTCCTCCATTCTTTCTTCTCAAATTCTAGTTTTACCAGATAATTGTATTTTTTTTTAAATTTTAGTTTTATTTTTTTGGCAAAAAAAAGGAAAAAACACCTTTCTTGTCATTAAAAAAAATGGAGATTTTCAACAAAGTTATTTTTCTATTATGCACAAAAAAATAAATAGAAATATATTTGTTGATATTTATAACATGTATATCAAATTTGTTTTTTAGCTCATGGCCTGGTAGCATGTTGTAACATACTCACCAAAGTTGTAGCCTTGGTTGGGGCTATGCCCCAACACTTAGGCCTTAGGGATTCTTGGGTAGGGCTTCACCCCACCACCAAGGCCCATGGCCCTAGGTGTGAAGCTTGACCTCCAACTAGGCTATTCGACCTTCATAAAAAAATTTATGTTTTTTTATCAAAACCAAAAACCAAAATTTTTAGCCTACTTGCCACTAGACTTGGCAACAGATTTGGCATTTTTTCTAAATTTGTCTGTAACTAAATTTAGCTAGAGATTCTTTCTATTTCGTAGAGTTCTAATTTATCTGGAGCATCAAAAAATTTAGTAATTATACTAAATTTACTGGTAGTACGACCATATTTGGTGATAGTTGACTTTTTGACTAGGATCCTTTAATATTGGTAGTTTTAAAATTATAGTTCAACTTTAGAAGGCTATATCTTGAGTTCACGACATCCATTTTTTGAGAAATTTTTTTATTTGGGATAATTTTTGTGCTCTCTACACTACTATATATGGTTTCAAATTTAAATGCCTGGTTATTATAGAAATTATAGATTCTCACAAGTGACACTACATAGTTCTCATTTTAGGAACTTCAAAGTTATAATTTTTTTACATATGACCTCAGATCGAGGCACTCCTTTTTTAAAAGTGCATGAATTTTTATGTACTTCTCATTGGTACTAATAATTTAACTTGGTATTATTCTAAAATTATTTTATCAATATATACTCATTTCATGAGGATATGTAAAACATTGAAGTCAAGTCCACTTTACATTTTTTGGTGGTGGAAACTATAATTTCAATAAATATGAAGATCCAAACCATTTTTACTATGGGGGATTCTTGATTGAGTGATTTTTTTGTGGGGGTGCTCTTCTGACCATCTTTTATTTGATGGTTATAATCATGGCTCCTAATCTTTGAAAATTAAAATGTGATTATTGTGGGAAGTAAAAATATACCATAGATGACTGCATACAAAAAGATTTTGATGATCTAAATTTACAAGTTCAACTTCAATAATTGAAGAAACTTTGTATTACAAATGGCATCAGTTTTCTAGAATCTTATGATCCTGCACTAGAAGGAATTTCATCATCTCATATGATTTATCCATATTTTAATGGTTCTATAGTGACAAATTCCATAGATATTCTTGATTTGATATTTTCAACTCAATCATCATTGACTCTTTTTGTAGGAGAATTTAATTCTCATCCATTCAATTTTCTCACTAATGATAAAAACTATATATCCATGGTTATTGACCTTGAATCATGCATTATCCTTGATCACATTGATCATAATTTGTTACCCATTGGCATCTATTTAGATAAGTCTAAGTAGTTTTTTGAGTCATCACCCACTCCTCCCTTTCTTTTTTGTAGTAATCTAGTGCAGATGGACATTCATGATTTCCCAGATACAACTCCTTGGGATGATTACATAATATATATTATAGATTCATTTTGAGAGTCCCATATTTTAGATTTGGAAGACACCAATGAGGACATTCATCTCCTCTTTCATGACAAATTCTATGGATCTTCTTATTATTTAGATGATTCAAGGGCATATTTAGGCACTCTTGTTCTTTTCTTGCCTACACCTATTTTTATAGTGACAATTTTTGTAGATATTCATTAGTTGAAAATTTAAACTTAGTCATCATTGAAACCTTTTATAGAAGTACCTAATTCTTATTAGTTCAGTTATATTGCTAATAGTGAGCACCATGCATCCATGGTTACTATACTTGAATATTCTATGGTACCTAATCCATCACATCAACATTAATCACCATTTTCCACTGTCTTGGAGATCATTGAGTAACATTTGGATAAGACATATTTGAAGGAGCGATTTTCATGTTTAGATCCTATTCTACATCAATTTTTAGTTCACTTTGGACTATAATACTTTGGCATTTACATGGTGACAATTGAGCAACTTTTAGATACCTCATTCATCTTGAGAATTCCTTTCTCACATTTCTTCTTAGAGTGGGAGTTTCTTCTACATTGACCATTGGAATTATTTCTTTCCACAAGGATAAAGTTAGTTTCGTGACATTGGATCATCTTTAACATTCATCTATCAGTATTCACCATTGACATAGGTGTTACTTCATTATGTGGGGGACTCATATTCTCATATTTCCTCCATCATGTTGGGTTATTGATTGTATATTCATGATGGATGTCCCACTTTGGAGGTCATGTTGATACCTCTTTCCATCATTTTTCCATGTTTTTTATCTCATCCTCACATGGGGGATAGGGGGGGTGCGGGTGGGGGCATTTTTTCCCACTTGGATTTCTCTTTTTCTTCTTTTCTACGGAGTTTTTTGCATTTTACAAATGGGTACCTTATTAGGCCCATTTGTCAGGACCCCATCCTTGTTTGATTTTTAATATTTTTTTCCTAGTTGCACTTAAGGGGGTTGTTAGTGTAAAATGTTTCTATTCATGTCTTGTACCTTATTGGTATCTTTGTCTCACTTCCTAGTTTGAAAATGTTTATTCCCCTAACTAGTTTCATCAGTTAGACCTTTTCATTGTTACTTAAGCTTATTTTGGGGTCTTTTGCTTTTATCCAACATTTCATGTGTTATTAGTCTCCTAGGTGGTATATCCTATATATACTCACTTCTTTATCTAATTTTAGATATAAAGAAGCATGTGAAGGATTTGTATTACCATTCCTGTTGAATAAAATATATTTTATTCTATCAATTTTGGTTTCTTTGCTATGCTTTCCTTTCAATCAATTCAATTCTTGTGTGGATTTTCAACCAAATCTTACATAGACCTCTACTAAAGATATATTGTGTCTCCAAATTTGTTGTTTTATTGATTAACATTTTGCCTACATGTCTTAATCCATAATATTTAATCACAAACTAGCTCTAAATTTCCATTTTGTGATGATGATAATAACTCATATGTATATTTTGTTCCCTTATTATTAATACATGTCATAAGGAAAAATTATTTTAACTCAACATATGTATGTAATGATCCACTAGGCAAGGCATGATGAAACTAATTTAGTGCCCCATCCTCTAAAATCCTTGGAAATAAATGTAACAATATCATAAATCCATTGAAACCATTCATAGATTTTAGATTTCAGATTTTAGATGTAAATAAGGATGTCTCATTTTCATTTAACTTATAAAATGTTGGTATCTGTAAGTCATGGGGTAATGGTGCATATAATATATTACACAATATACTATTATTATGTCTTGTATTGAAATTGACTCTATAATGATATGCCTTAATTTACAATATAAGTTGATGTACTTTATCTTGTAAATCACCCAAAACATGTGTTAAAGATATAAATTCTTATGAAGGAATGTTAATAAATTGGAGTGATTCATTTAATAATTTTATTTTATTATTTATTTTAAACATCAGTACACTATTATGAATAGGGTAAAGGAAATTAGGAATATATTCTACCTTAGGAGTGATGGGCTTAGGAGGTTCATTGGTTTTTAATTTATCATTAAATTTCAAAGACACATAAAATTCTACTAAAATATAAGAAATAACACTATTATTCTCATCATTAGAATCAACATGCTCACACATTTTATCTTTCAATGAAGAACTAGGAACATCATAATGGGATGTAATAAAAATTATTATTAAGAAAACTATGATTTGATTTTTTATCTAACACACAATCATTATCAATGTGGATTGAGGGTAAATAATAATTAATATCATTTGTAGTAGATAAATTTTCTTTTTCACTACATGCATAATTATCATCGTCATTCCAAACTTCATCCTTATCATAATATTTCTCTCATAAATAGACTCAACATTTGAGATAATCACACTTTCATTTTCACTAGAAGATGGTGTAAGATATGTATTTGTAATTTTTATTTTATCCAAAATATCATCACATGGAATATAAATTGAATCTTGATTTTTTAGTGTTTATATTTTAAATTGAAACATTCTTATTTTTAATTTGAAACATTTTTATTTTCATTAAGAGAAGAAGAAATTGCATTTTATACCTTGTTGAGAGTGTTATCAGATTCAAAAGGAGTACTATATTAATTATGAATGTTTTAAATAATGAAATTTGTAATGTCACAAGGAGAAAGGATAAGATATGCCTTTATAGTTTCAATTTTCCTCACAACATCAACACATGTAATAGGAATACAATCATTACTTGTATTATTAACAATCAAAATTGAAATAATTGCCTTTTGTGAAGGGGAGGTAGGAGAGGAGATATTAAAATTTTATACTTTAGTTATACCATTATTATATCTAAAAGGAAAATTCCTATAATTAGAATGTGAGCTTTGAGATGCACAATAGTTATTCTAGTATTACAATTTAACATTAATCTTATTTTGTTTGTATTGTGAAAATTTGAAAATGGATTTAGCATATTTTTTGGATAACCTATGAGTATTATCAAATAATGCATCACCAATGAGTTTCTTTTGTAATTATATTGCTAATCTCTTTCACTTGACTTGGTAAATATATAATATAAGAAGTAAGGGAATAACATGCATCTACATTACTTTCCTTAACACTTTGATCATTACTTGCATAATATTCATCATGAAAAAAATAATAATTATCATCACTATATAAATAATCATGATTTTCATTATTATTTATCACACAATATTGTTAATTTATCCATTCTTTATTGTAATTATAAGGAATTCCTAGGAGAGATTCATTATTAGATATATTAATTTTTCTAAATATTAAAATGAGAACAAGAGGATAAAGACAAAATAATGATAACAAATAGCTCAACATAATAAGTTAATCAAAATTTAATTTGAAACCTTAGAAGGACAAAATTTTGAAACAAACCCTAGGGTGAAATCTAGGGTTTGGATATGTTCAACAAATAAAACCAGTTCACCAATACTTTATACAAATTTTTTGATTAAAATAATTTAATCTAATAATAAAAATAACTGAGTAATGTAGATGAATAGTAAAATGAAAATTCCACAAGCACATAATTTCAAATAACTAGTTGTATGATGGATTAGGGTTTCGATCTAAAATCACAAAAGGGATTATAAACTTATTTGTTTTCTATAAATATAAATTTTTAGATGAGCGTGTATGGATTTGAGGTTGATTGCGACACCTTTTGTTTTGAGTATATAACTATTGGGATTATCTCAGACACACACACACACACACACACACACACACACACACACACACACACACACACACACACACACACACACACACACACACACACACACACACACACACACACACATGTTTTAGCATGTCATTGATGTATGCTCATGAAATCTAACCTATTTTTTTTACCTTATCTTGTTTAAAATCCATAACAAAGTCCCACACACAAACCAAATAGAGATAAAATGTAAAAGGGAGAAAAATTAGGTAGTGGTAATGGTCAATTTGGCCTAAAAAACCATATGAATTGAGTGTTACCTACATAGTCCCAAAATGAGGACCTCAAGCCAATGTAGTTCTCCATCTAAAGAGTGTGTATGACTGAACCATATCAAAGTGAATCTCAATCATCTTCACATAAGCCCTAATCTTGGTCCAAGAATTTAATCTATATGTATGATGTAATCTTGTGATAACTATGTAGATGTTGAGCTACTATAATGTGCCTTTTAGTTACTTGTATTTTGTTTAGGTAGATAATTTCAAAATGTAAAATTACTTAGGGAACCCTATAAATAGAAAACTCCCAATTTTAAATTTAAAAAACCCATTGATGTGCCATTTGACTCAAATAAGGGTAAATCAGTCATAAAAATAGACTCAAATAAATTTTTCTTTGGGGAATGTTTTGAAACATGTGTTGTGAAAGACCATCCTTTTTCAAAAAATCTAGTAGAGTGAGATAGTCCATATAGGGAAGTCTTCTCTTAAAATTAGAATATAATAGGATGAAGGATAAATAAAACTATGATCCATGTGACTCACATAAGGAATGACAAGGATGAATAAGACTTCAAAACATATAGTGAAACATCAAATGTGATAGAATGATAAAAAAAGACATAGGACTACAATCATCACACACTACTAAATATTCATTCAGTATTAAGAGATTATAAATATAAAGTCACAAAAATAAATATTAATTATGTTTGCTTGACCAAATTCAGGTGTATACATGAGGTAGAGATTGTTAGGGGATACAAAAGGGTAGTATTTTGAAGAAGTCATTTGAATCACAGGGTTAAATTAGGTTTATGATTTAGTGGGTAGATGTTCATTCATTTCAAAAGGAGGCATTCTTTATGCCTAATTTACTAACTGGAAAAATTAATTCAAAAGATAAGAAATCTAATAAGTTGTTTTATAAATTCCTTAAAAAAATAAAAAAAACTTAGCATGAAAACTAAGAAGTTACTTGAAAAAACTATTGTTAATACTACAAGCATAATAAATAATGAATTTTAAGACATTAAGTAAGCCAATTTCAAACAAATCAAGTGTATCAAGTACAATCATAGGATCTATGGCACTTCTAACTAGATATTTTGTTATTTTTGCACCATAGGATAGGTCCACATATCCTTTACATTATCTATTAACCTATGAAATGAAGTGATGGATTAAATGTGTGATAAATGATGATGATGGAAAGTGTGAACTCATATGAGCTCTGACAGATAGAGATTTAGAGTTTGTGTTTAAAAATATCCTAGTACAATTGAACTTTTAGTAGGTCAAGTAAAAAATTAATTGGGAAGTTCGAAATGTAGAAGTGCACAAATCAGACTATTTGAAACTTGGAGGATGTTAGGCAGAAACAAAGAGAATGAGTCTAGGACTATGATCGTAGATTCTTAAATGTGATGAATAGAGTAAATTTTTAATTCCTAGACCTAGATAAAGAGACATGGTTCATAGAAGGCTTATGAAGTAAGATTTGATTTAACATCACACAAACTGAGTTTAATAGTAAAGCTGATGTGATATTTACTATGATCTACTTGGAGAAAATAAAATATTTTTGGAGAATATCATCCTAGTGTTACATAGTCTGAAACTAAGATAAATGTAATAATGTGCAATATGACATAGTTGAAAAAAGGGAATAAACCACAATTGCTAATTTGGTACACAAGTGTGAACAAGAGGGATATCACAATAATGGGTGTCTAAAGATTAGATCAAAGTTAAGTGAGATATATTGTATTTTAGGACATTCTAATGTGAAATGTCACTTCTTGCAGCAATATGTACAATAATATCATAGCATGTCTTGCACTTTTTGTAAATCACATAATGATAATATAAACTTTAGGGATATTCAAGAATTAGAAGAGGATTTTACCATAAATGTTTTCACATTAGTTGAACAAAAATATCTAGTTATTAAACTAGTTTTGCCTAGCTTGGATGTTGAGAGGGCAAAACAAAGAGGTTGGGGTCCTCCAATAGCACAACCTAACTCTATTGGACTCCTCTATCTACACAGTATCAAGCACGGTGCACTCCTTCATCTACACCATATCAATTAATTAAACACCTTATCCTCCACAATATCAACATGTCATAACTCCTTCATCACCTCAACAACAATAAGGTTGGGTGCCCCCTTCTATTAATAAATGATATGGAGGATATGATGGTAAAAAAAAGGTTGGGTTCCACACAAAGGTAAGGACATTATAAAGGAGGTTTTAAAGAAGGGAATAAATATCACAAATAAGGGAATAGACAATCCAGACCACCAATCACTTATTATTTGTGTGGTGATAGATGGACACACCCCAAGGAGATAATTTCATTGCAATACCTTTGAATAAGGTTAAAAACAAGACCTATATCATACCAAAAGAGACCTCATCACCATATGCATATATGGATGACTCTAGCTCAACTTTAGCATGAATCTAAATCTCAAATCTCTATGAAGTAGAGGATTTACCAATTATTGACATCATGGATTGCAGTCTCCAGAGCTTCAAAAAAATGACCAATTTAGGGCTCGATCAATTAAGACAACTAATACTTGTCCTTAGATATTCATGAAAGAATGCAAGTCACCTTTTGTTTGGTCTCATAACAAGTCAAATGTTGATCACTTATATCAGGTAACTTTCACACATAAAGACTACATTGATCAATAAGTGGATATTTTTATGCACATTCAATAAATTGGGTGAAGGGAGACCATGAAATAATGCTAATGTGCATGGTCTCTGATACAAAGAGGCACACGAAACAATATTATATAATAAAGAATTTGGCATAGATTTTGTATACATTAGAACACCATGTCCCAAACGTAGATATGTCGGTTAGTGCATTGCACTATGAATTGAAAGGAGTTGTTATGACTTGGTGGGTTTCACACATATCTAATAGACTAAAGTGGGAAGAAGCTTATAAAATGGTGTGTGATCAGTTTCAAGTTAAAACTATTATCTTAGATAATTAGACATTCTTCCAGGAAGGTCAGTGCCTAGAACTGCATGTTAAAAGATGTGTGGAAATATGGTCATCACAATGCATATAACACGAATATTGGATGCATATTTTCAACATACTATAACACCACCACCTAAATTTTGGTACATGCACTAAGAAAATAGAGGAGAGACTAAAAATTGACAATAATTTCAATAGAATTTCATTCAAATATTTATGTTTTAAGATGAAAATTCAATAACACATGTGTGTGTGTGTGTACATACATATACATATATATGTATACATGTGTGTATATTTATATATATACATATACATAAATGTGTGTGTGTGTGTGTGTGTGTGTGTGTGTGTGTGTGTGTGTGTGACTCAGATGTTGGGAGTCAGGACCCACCTATTCTCCAATAATGTTTTTTGATCATTGTGGGCAGCCTAGATATGTTAGGGGAATGAGTATGCAGTTTTTTAAAGGTTAATTTATTAAACAAATTTTTCAAAACATGTAGAAGACTGGATTTATTTATTTATAATAAGTTTTGATTTATTTTTTTAAATTGAAATTGTATATTTTAAATGTTTTATGCTTTCATGGTCTATAAAAATAAATCACATATATATTTTTAATAAGTATGTTTTTTTTTTTTTTTTGAATAAGTATTTTTTTGGTTTCAATGTATTTATATTTTGATTAGATCTCTTTAATATTTGAATAAATAATTTCATTAAATAATTTAATTTCAAATTTTTATTTTATTTTTGATAGATTTTAATTTTTATTCAGAGGTCCAGTCTTCAAAAAATTAAAAATCAAATTTGAATATCTTACTATTCAGAGAGCCCTGACAAATTAAGAAAGTATCCCAAGCTAACAAACTAAAGATGAACCCAGTACATAAAACTAAGCAAAATTCAAGCTATGAATATAAAAATCAAACAACAATTTTCTTCAGACCACTACAAAACTAGCCAATTAAGATAATCAACCTCTGGCTGCCATTATGCTCCTTCCCTTGCTAGAAAGTGAATATTCCATTGTCTATTGGGTGCCACCATCAATGGAATTCATAGCATATATTTTCAACCTTTCTGCTTGTGTTTTTCTGCCTCTCCTTCCTTTCTTACCATAGTTAGGTGTCTTCAACAGACAAGAATGCTAAGCTAAGGACAAAATCTTCTTATTAACTAGTTCTTCTTCTTCCTCCTCCAATTCTTCACCCTCCTCTTCAGATACGTCCCTCGGATGAAACCCAATAGCTTTTGGAGAATCTTGATAAAAAAAACAGCCCCAAGATTCTTAACAACCTCATCCCCTTCCAAAATGGAAGATCGCTACCTTGCAACAAAACCATCCAAACCTTGAGCTATTATTAAATCCATATCCTTCTGAGGGCTGCATTGAGCTTCTTGACAAACAACTAACGGTGGAAAAATCTCAATAGAAGAGGATTTTGAAGGAAAATGCATAAAATCTTGATTAGGGCAACCGTTCTTTCTAACCCACTTCTTTAGAATCCTTTCTTGAGACACTTCAAAACCCTTCTCGAGACACGAGGCAATTTTGTGATCAACTTGATTACATTTGAAGCATCTAAAAGGCAGTCCTTCAAAGTTAATAAATTGAGACCACACTTCATGGGAGGAGGAAATTTAAATGGAATGATGAAAGGGTTTGGATTAATCAATCACAACACACACCCCGACAAAACTTTAATTTACCTCTATGGCTTCATCGGTCTTAACAAAGACAATCAATTTCTACCCAGTTGCTTAAGCAGACGAGAATCATGCAAGGCGAAAGGAAGATTATAAAATATTACCCAAACCATAGCTTATGAAATAATCAAAGCAGTTGGGTCAAAAAAAGGAGCCTAAGGACACATAAACACCCCCTGCTTACAAACAAACCAAGGGCCATTAGACCAAACAAATTCTGTCTTTACAAGATTGAAACAAGAGCATAAAAAAACTGTTTGACAACATTGAGAGAGGGAGCTTTTAACAAAGGTTAGGTTGACTTAGTTTAAAAGATCTTCCCATGAACGCTGCTTCCCCACACATCTGCCAATCAAAGACTTGCATCTTCTTTCCAATCCAATCACTGAAAGATCAGCCTCTGAAATCAGAAAAAATCAAGGGAATATCCTCAAAACATGCTGTTTCCATAACCGATTTCTGATGTAACTCTTGCTCTGCTTTATCCCCTGAACCATCTATCAACTTTACTTCCTCCTCAGAAGGATTTGAAAAAGAAAACCGACTTCTGGGAATCAAAAAAGGATCAGAGTTACGCTGAACCCTAAGGATCGATTCTACTTAGAACTCCCAACATATATGGAAAGGGTTTGAGATATTTTTATAACTGACAAACACTAACGACTTGGTGGGAACCCTCGCCGCTCCTTCAACTTCTTCAGTAGCCCTCTTCCCAGGAGAAGAACATCCTCGAACACAATCCATGTCCTCATCTGATTCCAGCCCCAAGGAGTGCACTTTAGTGGGGCTACCCCAACCTTTCAACGCAGAAATGAAACTTGGATTTTTTCCCCTTTATCTCTGCCAAAACCTTGCCTGCCAATTGGGCCACACAGCCCCAGTACCGAGCCAGACCCTTCACCTTCCTCTTCTCCTTCATTATCCAGGCTTCCAACCATTGTTGTCCTCTTCTCTGTTGTTGTACAATCAGACTGTCATCGCTGCAACTCGCCTACCCATCATTGTCACCTCTCGGACCATCCTCCCCAAATTAAAAATATGTATTTTATATTTAATTTTATTTAAATTTATTTTCCATGCATAAAAAAGAGGAGTTGGGGTCTATCACCCAAACTATTAAGATCCAAAAAATTATTAACAAAATAAATTCAACGAAATAGTGACTATTTATCATTCAAACACAATAATATTTTAAAATAATGCTTTAACATTTTTATTTTATTTTTTAAATTAACTTTATACATTTTTATAAGTTCACATATTTTCTTAATTAATGTTAAATTTATAAGAAAATTAATTGTAAAATTGAGGTCTTTCATAGTTTTATCTTAAAAATGATTTGTTTGTATGTTATATGGAAATAAATATTAATAATAATATAATTTGAAGGTTCATATGTCAAGTAGCATCTTAGTTATGATTTTTAAGACAGTTTATAGTATATAGACTACTTCATACTTTCAATATGTAAGAGATATTTTAGTGTACTTTAAATGCAAAATGTGCATACTTCATGCAAGATTTGAACTTGTGACCTCTTATTCAAAAGCACATGCTTTTAACTCACTTTACAAAATAACTGCGCCAAAAAATATTCCTTTCCCAAATATGAAGTTAACGTAAGACATTGACTTGCTGATTTTTTTTACTTAACGAAGTTTCTCCTTTCACCTATACAAACATAAAATTAAAGCCTTATGGTGAGGTTGTGTTTTCTGTTGTGTAAGTAGGTTTATCAGACGATCTGTGCCTGTAGACAACAAAGTCATTTGAATAATTTGTCTGTTGTAATAATGTGTGCGTTTTCCTCTCACAGTTGAGCAGATGCAAACATGCATTATAGACATACTTCTGTTCCGTCCTTGCTGTTAATAATCAAACCAATATTCATTACAACGCTGTCATGTCTGAGTGTTGCAACTTAAGAGTCACCATGACCCGAGAGTGATACCAATATTGAGTGCAACATGTGAGCACTGCCCTCCAAACTAAATTATGATATATGAGATTTAAGTTAACGGGGTAGATACTGTGTGCTATGTGTGGTCTTGTTTGTGATGTAAAGGTAGGTCTATATATATATATATCACAGTAGTTTAAGATTCGAACTTAGAATCTTCCAACGTTGCTGAGGTCTGCTGTAACTTATATTGTTTCTATGTGCGCTCCTAAATGTATATTGTTTTACACAGACCTAACAATTCTTAGGGATTCGTACTTTAAATTATTTCGACAGATCTTTTTCTTGACTAAAAAGGTTTCCCTCATTTTTGGTGCCTTGTGCTAGCGGTTTATTGCCTTTATAATGTGAATTAGATGAGCAATCAATTTCAACACTTTTGTAGCCATGATTATAATTTGTTGGGTTTTATGCCGATATCAGGGATTTAAAAAGCTTAGCTATTTCAAATCTGTTACTTTAGATTGGCGACTTCAATAATCAAGACAACTTTAATTGTGTTATACTTATTTTATTAATGGTTTATATTATCAAAATAAGGATAATAATTAAGTTTAGTTATTTACATTAGTACATCACGTAAGTTATACTTGTGTGTTCAATCTAGGTATGGAACGAGATAACTAGTGTATTAAGTTAATTAATGAAGATAAACTTAACAGATAATGTATTAGAGCATTACAAAGAGCTTAATTAATTAAATAATATGGGAATGATAAACATACGTAAGTAAGAACTCATATGTTAACAGAATTGATATAACTCATTACATAAATATTACAAAACAAATGAATCAATGGTTAATCAATGCATAAATGGATACCAACCTTCATCCATTAAAAATATATTGCATATACATAAACATGTATTCTAATCAGAAACCCACATTCACGCATTGATTAAAATCAATGCTTAGTGTTATGTCTGAACATAAATCAACAACCAATTATGAAATATTTGAGAATTGGGTAATAAACCTAATTATAAATGCAAGGTGGTCTTTTCTTGATACATGCATTACCTTGGTTTACATGATATCTCATATTCTTATCTTTGTGTTCAAAACTCCCAAAATAACCAATATAGAATATAACTACAACTCCACTTGGTCATGTTACAACCCCTCAAGTTGTACTTAGAATAATGTAGTATTTTTTTAAAAATTAACTACTTAACATTCATTCATATAAAATATACTTAAGAATTAATTAAGAATCATTAAATTAAGAAACAAAAAAGTGATGAAATGATGGCTGCGAGTAGAGGAGTGATTGGCGGCCCGTCGACAGGCCCTAGGAAGGACGGATCTTTATCTGGGGTGAACTCTCTTGGACAAGAAACGATTTACATCAGTGAGCGCTCGAAGCTGAGCAAGGTGAACGGATGTCTAATGCGAAGTCAGGATCGACCAGTTTTGGTCATTCTCCCAGAGGCAGTGTAGGAAGATTTGGAATATTTTTCCTCACATACTTTGATTTATAAGTTCTTAGGTATTCTAATCCCCCTGGCGACCTTGGAAGCCTGTATTCATCGTTCTTGGCAAATAGAAGGGGATTTTGACATTATGTTGGCAAAAATAGCTATTTTTTTGGTAAATTTTTCTTTTGTTTCGAATCATAATCAAATTTTTGAGGGTGGTCCCTACTTCTATGATCATGTGGGTCTTTTTCTCAAACCTTGACATGCGGGGTTTAACTCTACTGAGGAACTTCCAGCCTGTGTGTTGGTCTGGGTTCGCCTTCCATGACTTCCTTTGGAATTCTGGGGGGAGGACATCCTCAGGCAGATAGTGGCCATGCTGAGAACACCAACTACTATTGCTCATCAATCACTGGACAAAAAGGTTATTTCTTATGCACACATTTGTGTTGACATTGATTTAAATAATCCTCTGCCAGATTTCATGGAGATTTGTATGGGCTCCTCGTCCTGGATCCAACAGATAGACTATGAATCTATTCCTTTCCGCTGCCAAATTTGTCATGTATACGGACATTTGTATCACCAATGCCCTCAGGCTTCCAAAGATAATGGGACAGGCCCTGAATCTTCAATGCCAAATACAACATATGCCGGCAAGGGGATTGGTCGACCGACCCTTTCTGATAATGCAAAAACCCAACCTGATAGGGAGGGTAAAGGGAAAAATCTTGCAAATAATGCAAGTATGACGCAAGGATCAACTGATCAAAATAGCTCTGGTATGGATGGATTTCTACCAGTCAAACGCTGTGCGAAAGGCCAAGGTCAAAAACGTAGGAATGCTGACAGGCAAGTAGATTTGGGTTCAACAGGTTTGAGGCCCTTGATAGTATGGCCATCGAGGATGGCATTTCGACAAAGAATCAGGGGGAAGCTCTAGAGTTAGATAAGCAAATTTCAAGTCTTAATGAGGTACATGATATGATTGTTCAATCGATTTTAGAGAGTTCTCTGAGGCCGTAGGAGGGGATACATGAGGCTCCGTGTGTCCTGTAAGATAAGGATGTTAGATGGGAAGGTTTGGTCAAAGAAGTTGATGCTGGCAGGAAAGAAAAAGGATCTTCCTCGACACTTAGCCTAATGCCAAAACCATTCAAGAAAGTCGCCTCTTCCACTCCCTCCAAAGCCGGGCGAAGAAAGGACCAAGATAGAATCAAACTTATAGGTGATTTATTGGTTAAATCAGGGGTTGTTAAAACCTTAGATGAAGACTTCCCTCAATCCACTCAATGATTGTCTTATCATGGAATGTAAGGGGTTTGAATAGTTTCCCTAGACAAAAAGCTATGCATAGATTGGTGATGGACCATTCTCCGGATATTCTCTGTATCTAGGAAACCAAACTATTTGTTGATTCACTGTTTGCTTGTATGCCAAATATCTAGTTTTCTGGTAAATGTCAATGTGTGGGTGCTCTGGGAAGCTCGGGGGGCTTGGCCATGTGTTGGGACCCAAGGAAAATCTTGCCACTTCATTGGGTATCCTACCTATCGGCTCTTTCAATGGTTGCCTCTTCTCTTGAAACTGGTGTGCTGATTCTGGTTACCACAGTATATGTGCCTGTTGATATTGATGGACAATTTCAGCTCTGGGAGCATATCTGCTATGTCTGAAATTGTCATCCATTCCTGCCATGGATTGTAGCTAGCGACTTTAATGCGGTACTGAGCTTGGAGGAGAAAAGAGGTGGTTGACTCGTTTAGGCCCCTCTTCTGATTGTTTTCACCATAATGTTGAGTTACTGCACCTTTTCCGATGTTAGACCCTCAAATGGGCTATTCACATGGAGTAACAGAAGAATAGGTAGTGTTGCCATCTCTAAATGCCTTGATAGATTTTTTGTTTCTTGTTTTTGGCAGTCTAGTGCTATCTCTCTCAACTCTGAAATTCTAGACTGGAGAGGCTCTGACCATTGGCCTATTAAGCTCTCCACTAGTAATATTGATGGGCCCAAAAAGCCTCCCTTTAAGTTTCAACTGATGTGGCTTCATGACCCATGTATTCATGACTTCATTGGTCAGTGGTGGAGACAGGGGGTCCTGCATATGGAATTGTTATGTATTCTTTCCTTAAAAAGCTTTAGTATGTTAAAAGAAAGTTGCAAATCTGGAATAGAAACTATTTTGGCAACTTACATTGTATGAAGAAGAAGGCTCAAGACCGATTAGATGGGGTAACTAGACAAATAAGAGATTGTGGTTTATCAGAAGTGTTTCACTTGGAGGAATCTAGAGCTGCTAATACCTTAGCAGAGTGGGAACTTCGAGAATAAATCTATTGGAAACAAAAGGCTCGTATTGATTGGCTCCAAGAAGGGGATAAAAACACGGCCTTTTTCCATAATTTTTTGCAGGCACAACGCAACATGAACTTTATTTCTTCTCTTATTACTCATGATGGGACGCGCTTAACCTCTTCCCAAGCTATTAACAGGGAAGCTGTATCCGATTCTTTTTAGCTCTCTTTACAGGTGATCCACCGCCAGATGAGGTGGCTGAAAATATAGTTTTATCTTGCATTCCCCCTTTGGTGACTATGGAAATGAATGAGTTTCTCATGTGGCCGATTGGTATGTCAGAGGTTGAGGAGGTGGTGTTCAACATGAGAAGAGGCAAAGCCCCAGGTCCGGATGGGTTCCCAGCTAAATTATTTTAGGACTTCTGGGATATCATCAAGTAAGATCTGATGGAGGTGATATAGGAATCTTACTCTAGCAAAGAAATGCTTAGAGATTTGAATGCCACATTTCTGGTCCTAATTTCGAAGAAGGAGTAGGCTTATAAGTTGGATTTGTATAGGCCCATTGCGCTTTGCAATGTGGTCTATAAAATCATCACAAAGCTTATTATGCAGAGGCTTAAAGGTTATCTCCCTAGACTTATCTCAGAGGAAGAAGGGGGTTTTATGGTAGGAAAATAGATTCTAGATGGAGTTGTTGTAGCTTTGGAAGCTATTCACTCTATGAGTACATCTTAGGAGCGTGCCATGTTTATTAAGCTCAATCTAGCCAAAGCCTATGATAGAGTTAGCTAGAGATTTCTATAAAAAGTCCTTTTGGCATTCAACTTCAATCAGGATTGGGTTCGTTGGGTGTTAAGCTGTGTTACTACACCTTCCTTTTCGGTCCTTATCAATGGGGCACCTTTTGAGCTTTTTGGTGCTTCTAGAGGCCTTCACCAAGGGGATCCACTTTCTCCATACCTGTTTATCATTTTGTCCGAGGGACTTGGACTGGCTCTTCAAATTTCATGTTTCTCAAAATGTATTGCATGGCTGGAGATGGAGGAATGGGATAACTACCCTGACTCACCTCCAATTTGTTGATGACACTATCTTAGCAGGGAGAGCTCAAATACGGGAAGCGAAAGCTTTCTGACTCACCCTTGACAATTATCTGGCAGCATCTGGGCAGAAAATTAATGACCATAAGTCCTCTATTTTCTTCTTCAACACTCCTGAGCCTATTCAGAGAAGGATTGCTGTCATTTTCAGGTTTCAGACTCAAACCCTCTCAATGATTTATTTAGTAATTCCCATTGTGGTGGGAAGGCAACCTAGGCTATTTTGGTAGAATGTACCTGACAAACTAAGGCAAAATGTTAGTCACTGGACCCATAAGTGACTTTCTACTACTGGCAGAGTGATTCTTCTACAATCGGTAATCCAGGCGCTACCCATATACTGCAGTATGGTCTAGGCAGCCCCAACGTACTTCCTAAAGGAATTTGATGCCCTTTCTAGACAATTTATTTAGAGCGAAAACCTGTAGAATACCAAATGGAGCCTTATTAATTGGGCTACTGTATGTCGACCAAAGCAGGAAGGAGGCCTCAGATTGCGCTCTGCTATTTTGGCCAGTCAAGCCCTTGATGCCAAGCTTTATTGGAGATGGTGTTCAAATCAATCTTCCCTTTGGGCCCAAATTTTGTCAGCTAAGTACTTTTTGGGTATTGATTCCCATGATATTTCTAGGCTCCTTCTTGAGGGAAGAGGGTCGATGGTGTGGATTACTCTCAAGCTGGGAGCTCAGTTAGTGAAACGTAGCCTCTTTTGGGTTTGCAATAGTGGGGTGGAGGCCTTCTTCTAGAGAGACTCATGGGATGGGGCACCACCTCTTTTATCTTCACACCCACATTTGCAGCCTCTAGGTGATTCTTTTCATTTTGCTGGATGGCACACAGTGGTGCATTACAAAGAAGCTTTTAACATGGGCACGACTATTGGTTACAGGTGGAAAAATTCCTCTTATTGGCCGCCAGGGGGCTCAGAAGAGGATAGGAGGGAATTAACTCAAATCCTTGTCTCTAGAGGATGTAGCTCCCTGTAAGGATAGGATGTCCTTACCTGGGGTGGAGATGCTACTAGTCAGTACTCTGTGTCTTCAGGATATGTGGCTTTGACTAAGTAATTCTTTGGTAGAGGATAGTTCGTATGGGGGAAGAAAATTTGGAACCAGGCTTCTTGGCTAAAGTGTAATTTTTTCTATGGTTGCTTACTCATAACAGGTGTCTTACCTGGGACAATCTCTACAAGCATGGATTTTAGGGACCATCTATATGTGTTTTGTGCTGCAGCAGTGAGGAACCTGATCTCACCTTTTCTTCCAATGTTCATATGCTAAATAGATTTGGCATCTGTGGTGGAGTGCTTGGGGCTCTCCTTCCTGGCATGCTTCTTCATTAGATGAATTTTGGAGTTGACTTGGTTATGCTCCATCAAAGGTTTCTTTTCTACAAAATGCCTAGTTAGTTAACCCCTCTTTTATTTTATGGAATCTATGGATTGAAAGGAATAAGAGGGTCTTCAGGGGCACCCAACTGGAACTAAGAGTTCTATGGATTAAAGTCATTAGCTCCCTGTAAGAAACCTTGTAAGTGAAGTGTGCAAGAGGTAGTCACCTGGATCTTGAAGTTGTTTGCATATGCTCATGACTTGGTTTGGACTCGACCACGACCTACGCTGCTGAGTCGAGCAGCCTTTTGGCGAAGGGAAACAATCAGCATTTGTGACCTATTAATTAGGTTGGATGCTGGACTCTGCCTGAGGATGGGGTCATTAAAATTAATACTGATGGCTCCTCACAAGGGAACCCAGGGGATGTTGGTGTCGACAGAATCAGATGGGACAGCTTTGGGAGTATCCAGTTTCTCTTTTCAATCTACAGAAGACATCATACAAATAACCTCATGGAAGCCATGGCTATCCCTGAGGTATTGAAATGTTGTTGTCAACGAGGATGGTATAACATTATCTATGAATCAGATTCACAAGTGGTTGTTAATTTGCTGAATAAATGTAATCCTAGTAAGGTGGGCTGGCACTTAAATGTTGTTATTCAACAGATTTTGCAATTAAGTACTTCCTTATATTCGGTTTCTTTCAAACATATTCCTCGGGAGTGGAATGGTGTAGCAGATTGCCTTGCTAAGTGGGCTTCGAAGAATGGGCCTTCATGGACCATTACTGATCATCGAAGGTTTCCTATGAGTTTATATCAGAAACTGGTTTAACTTGTGGACCAGGATAAAGAGTTGTAATTGTTGTTTCATTTTTGTATTTAATAAATTTTTACCCCTCTTTTAGTTAAAAAATATATACTTAACAACTTAATCACATAACTCAGAACAATAGTGCTTCTAAATTCAAATACCAGAATCAATATATATCTTATTACAACTTCAAGGAAAGTAACTACATAAGGACACAACTATGGCTGGTGCCATAATACACCAACTACTATTCAAATATAACAAACATATATTATAATTATATTTTCTTTAGGTTTTCAATGTTAATATAATAAATAGATACCAAGCACTTTGAAACTCAAGTTGAATTAACTCACATATTTTTCATGTCAAGTGTAGTTTCTAGATAAATAGCACAACTATGGGGAGGGAGATCATCATCTAAGCACTTTTTCACACTAACCACAAACCAACAATCTTCTACACAATTTCCTATCAGGGAATGGCCTTCAATTCACGAAAAGGTAGATAGAATGGTGTAGGAATCCATAGAATACATAAGTACCCAACTGTGCATGATTTTTAACACTAAACATGCAGTGTATCATAACAAAATTATTTTATTACAAGATATCACACTAATATGTAAATCAAACATACCAAAAGGCAATATCTTACTATACATTATTTATCCACAAGACTCATACTAATTACATCCTCTTAGCAATAATATCACATCACATGTCATACATAAGATTAAGCAAAGTACTCATTTATTTCATCAATGTATGAATGAATCATACATTATTATTTAACTCATACAAGAAATAAAGCCTACAATTCATACCACTTGAGTATGTTTGACATTTTTAATAAATTGTAAATTCCAAATTACTACAATAAGATCCATACAACTACTCTTCATGATATCTCATAACATCATTGTCTAATGTTCTAAGTCACAACAATTAGATTTTTGACAATTAGCTATACTAATTAGTCATAAATACATAGAATCATATGCTTTTAATCAAGCAATAATATATAATAAAATAAGTCATAAAAACACATAAAAGTCTAATCTAACATTCATTTACACTCTTAAGGTTGTATGCATGCATACATGATATCCTACTAACTGATATAAAACTATATTATTCAAGAATAATCAACACATATATTTAATCAGTTAACGTAGGTGAGAGTCTAGACATATAACTATAATATATAACATTTGAGCATATACATTTAAATTGAATTATTCTATGATATCCCATATTATCATAACTTATTATGCATAAAACACCCTACTCAATATGAATAAATGATCTTACAGTATAATTATTAAACAAACAAATATAAATTATACCACCTAGGTATACCTTAGGTTATATTTTTAAATAATAATCAAATGAAAACATAAGTTTTGGACACAACGTGATGCATTATTTTATTTTATAAATGTCTATTTACATTCTCATATTAATATTTTCTTAAAATATATACCACACATAATTTTTCATCTTTATATGATGTTGTAATTATGACTCTACTGAGATGTTTGCATAACACTATTGTGCTTACATATATACGACTAGGTCTATACAAGCATTCTTAACAAAGCCATAGTAGAGATTTAGATCACATACACTATGTCAATCTAGGATAAAGTATAAATCAAACAAGAGTATATCAATATTTCATAGAAATATCTATATTTGATGTTATTTAGTCAATGTAAAGTGATATTTCAAAAACTATATAAAACTCTAATCATCTTTCTCTTAATGAAGCACATTTTTTTCAATTGGGGTCATCATATAACAATGAATTACAAAGATAAGTAGCTATATCTATATTTATTGATTGATTAAAGATCATCAATTAATCTGATATAGATTAAAGGATCACATTAAAATTGAGTATCAACTATCTCATACCATCATATTCTTTGCCACGTGACCATAATATTTATTTACAAGCATGTTTAAATTGTATGGGTAAGATCATCTGAAATAACTTTTGATCATAAATATGTATTTATGGGAATTCACAAGGTGTCTCCTTCATGTTCAAACTAGATTGCCAAGTTAAGTTATTTTTCAATCAATAGTGCTAACATATATTTTTATGTTGTATTGTATGTAATAATCACATCTATCATTACTAATTCTTACCAAATTGAGAATATAAAACAATCCAATATTAATTTTTAATCTAGGTATTGGTTAATAATAATCCATTATTATTTTTTTATTTTTCTATTCTCATAAGGATTCTATGATAATCATGTTAATTGATTTGAATGCAACTCGAGTTGACAACACAATTTGGAAAATTCAAGGCAAAATTAAAGTTCCATTGAACATTTGATCTTGCATTAAAGAGAATTCATAATGTTTTTAACTAAAAAGAGTCATCAATTTCATTTACATATTTAAGTAGTAATTCTATATACATAATGAGTTCACTTTAGTTGCATAATAAATTCACTTACAACTCAACAAATTTAAATGTATATCATAACATTTGCCTTTTTAGACACAACATACTATCTAAGAGACTTGGCATATCTAACCATAAAATTAAGAGATTGTTTTTTTTAAAAGTAAGAGTTAAATTGATATATAATTATAATATTTAAAAGATAACCAACCTGATTGGACAACCCTAATAAAATAGAATAGTCATTTCTACATCGAGTAACATGGATAGCTACTACATTATTTCATATGGCATCTATGACTTGTGATTCATCATCCTGTGACTTACAATTCCAGGTGCCTAGATACCATAGTTTAATAATCTTTTTGAATTCCTTGTAGGCTACCTACAAATCTATATATTACAATTTTGTTTCTTTTTATACTTGGTGGTTTCAGTATCTACTTGGTATTTTAAACAATTTACTTAGCATTTTCGATTACTAACTTGAATTTTATGGCATTACACTATTATATAAGTTTAACTAACTCAAAGTATCATTATGACTTAACATTATTCTAGAAGTGGGATTTAGGTACATAAATAAAGATGTGGTTCATTAAATACACAACATACTACACACACACACACACACACACACACACACACACACACACACACACACACACACACACACACACACACACACACACACACACACACACACACACACACACACACACACACACACACACACACACACTCTTTAATGTTATAATTAAGCATTCTTAATTCCAAATACAATAATTGTTAGTTTATATAACGATGCTCAGTCTACTAGGCAATTTATTGACATAATGATTTTTACTTAGACTTCAGTTGTTGATTACTAGACTTCAACAATTTAAAATAATTATCAATGTTTTCCCTTATAGATGGCTCAACATTTTTGACTCTATATTGATTTACTAGTTATAAATGCTACGTTCCATTTATAGTTTCAGCATTTTAAATAAAGGTTTAGCATTCTATATTATTGACTCAATGTCATTAAATATACTCAGCGTCCTATTAAATAAGGCACTAATATTTTAGAATGAAATTATGCCCACAAGTATATGACACTATGGAAAATAGAAGTTATAAATAGATTTATAACCTCTATATTATATTAAATACTAGGTGTTTCATGAAATTGGCTAGACGTTTGAAGTTATACTTTGCATTTTCAATGACTCATCTCTTTATTAAATACCCAATGTGGCATTTAGTCTACTATATTGACATTTACTAAAAATTTTAAAACTGAGATTACTAATGGTATGTAGATCTATACAAAATATTACACACAAAATTATAAATGACAAAACCTACCTCTATTCGAGAATGCTTGGAAAAATAATAATAAGCTTTCTATCTCTTGGTTGGGATTTTCTCCAAATATTATCATTCTTATCCATATTTTTATATACTTTATATTTCTAATTTTCTTTCTTTTATTTATAATATTCTTTTCCCTTCATGTAACTCACCATCCTTTTCTCTTTGCATTAAATCTATCTCCTAGCATCCTTCCATGCATATTTTATTCTCCTTTTATATTTACTAAACAATAAATATCTTTATCAAACTATAGTTAATCTTATCTTTAGCTTTCTTAATGAATATTAAAATATATTTTTGTTTAATAATATAGATAATCACATCTTATTAGGTTAAATTAAGGTTAAGTTGAATAATAAGATAATAATATCTCAATTCTAGTTCTCAACTTAATTTCATGCATGTCTTACCAAGACTATGCTTAATTGACCTTCACTAAAGGTTAATAAATTAAGATAACTTAGGCTATTTAAAAATATGGTAATTATTTATTTATCTAATTATTTATAAGATAAGATAATTGAATAATTAACTACTATTCTCATGCAACAATTAAATATCGATTTCTTAATTTAATCTTAAAAATCAAGATAATTAAATAAAAGGAATCTAAGGTAAATTAAGAACTAAATTTACATGCTAATATAATCATGTGTAAGGTTTATTTAATTTTTCACTATCATTTAAAACATATAATATTTTAAAATCTAATGTGTGTGTTTATAAGGTCACTAACAATTCATCTATCATTGCCCATTCATTCCATCTAGCCCTTCCTCTACGATGATTCTCTTTCTCATCAAGCTCTGAGGGTAGGATCTATCCTACATTTATCTCAAAAAAAAGTAGTTATTTTGGGTCATCATATATAAAATAATGATACAAAATTAACAAATATACTTCCTCAATGTATAAAATTATTTAAATATAACTGTCACATTATATATACTAATAAATAATAACACTGTCCCATATCAATACATGTCATAAATCTCAAGTCAAAGCAATAACAATTAGATAATAACCATATTAATCCATGGATTTAAAGGTTATTAATTATAAGGTGAAATTAGGATGTGACATATCATGTGTTCTTCCTATATCTAACTCCATGAAATGTTCAACCAAATCTAATTCTTTGTGTTTCTTATATTTTTATAACTCAATTTATATTTTAGATATTTACATATCCTTGCATGATTATAATTTCTTTCTCAATAACATTGAGACTCTCACTGGTGAGACCTTTGCCTTTTATGGTCTTGATTTATTCATGTTCTCCACTTGTATTATGTTTATGTGCACTTCCTATTCATCACACACTACTAAATGTTGGAATTAATCCACACTTGAACCAATAATGGGCTAGCCATAGGTAGGCTAGTAGCTTAATTTGTAGATCACTCCAACAACAAATAAAAAGTCCAAAGTGCAAGTCTTAGCTAGTCCATATGAGTTATATCTTAACATATAGTATCATAGCTTTTAGGTGTTGTATATATCCATTTGTGAGTTTGCTACAAGAACCATTTTTTTAAATTCATATAACCATATTTTATTCTCATTTTTGGAGGTTATTTTTGGTGTGTGATTTTTCATATAGAATAGAGTGTGCCATTGGATTCATAAGATGGGAGAACCTTAATATTGACTATAAACATGGCCATATTTTGATATAGCCAATTTTAATGATTTTATTTTTTGTTGTTGCAGGGTTTGATACATGCATTGGAATCCATGTCAAATAAGATATGTTTTTTGATTTTTTTTGGGTTTTTTGAGACCATTTTTTAATGGTTTATTTATTTATATATACTACCTCAATTTACATGCTTAGCTTGATTTATGTGCATGCCTAGATCTACATAACTGCCTTGATCTATGTGCATGCGTCAATCTACATCCCTACCTTGACCTGTGTATATGTATACCTCAGTTTATGTGCCTACGTCGATCTATGTGCCTATATTTGGTTTCATTCCCTATTTCATCCTATATATGCCTCTATCTCGATCTATATGTTGACTAACCTTTGCAAACTATGTCATCCTTGAGACTATCAAATTTAAGATAACAAGTGGTGACTTTTGTAAAATTATTAAATTTAAGATAATGATCTATGAATTACATGAAGCCATCAAGTTTAAGACAATTGGGAGTGTATTTTTTTAATTTGACATATTTATTATGGAAATTTATATTAACTACAAATTTTTATTGAGAACTCAAAATCGAGCAATAATTTTTTCAAAAGTGTATGATTTTTTATGTCCATCTATTGGTGTCATTTATTTTATAAAATGCACTCCATTATAAAGTACCAAAATTTAGGAGGGCCACTAAAATAGTCTTTTGGGAGAGATGGCATTCATGTTGAGCTATAGATCATATGGACTAACTAAGAATCAAAAATAGGACTTTTCATTTCCTATTGGAGTGCTCTACCAACTGAGTTATTGGCCTCTCTATGACTATCCAATCATTGGTCTATGTGTGGCTTATTTCCAACACCCTCCTTAAGCCACACTGTTACTGCTTGAGGCTCCTAGCTTGGCTCTTATACCACACATGAGTCTAACTAACCTTGGTTAAGCATCCCCATTTAATACCCAAGTTACATAGATTAATCCCAAATTAATCTTAACCATAATTATTAACTCTAACACTAAACCTCACATAATACCCTCTCCAATATACTTTATCCTCATTATGTCTTGGTGTATATGTGTTAGCCCATTTATCTTTTTTTTTTCAAGAATATATGCAAGTATAACCAATCTGTACTACCATAATTCACCAATAAATACTTTTATGTTGATGTGTCTATCTTTCAAATTCCCACATGTTAGTAAAATCAACCAAAATTGGGGGCTAACATCTACCCATAAAATATATCTTATCCATCCTTGGATATATTGGCCTATGAGAACTATACTTCCAAAAAATCAAATTCATTTTGGTAGACCTTTGCCTTGAACAAATATCAACATGAAAGTGTAACTTGGATTGAAACAACCTAGGTTTATAGTTCAACCAAAAAAAATATCATTGTAATAACATCCTCCCCACATTTAATTCCCTTCCACTTCATTTACTGTAATTATTGAAGGTGTTATGCATTTGCCTTTTGCATAAAATCCTATTCATTTTTTGTTTTTATCTTAAATTTTTTGAAGTCTTTGATAAATTATTTGCACCACTCTTCATTATTTTACTTTTTAAGCATGTAATAGAGCATGGTAAAATCACAAAGTATAATATAAGGACATGTGTGAAATGTACAGTTTTATTTGTTGTATGTATTTAAACTAATAAGCCTAATTAGACAATAGAATAATGCAAAGAGTTTTTCCTTCTATATCTCAACAAGATGGAATGCAAAGATACAAATGATTGTGTGTGTGTGTGTGTATTACTTTTCTATAATAAAATATGGCTTTGATGTGGTGATAGAGATTAATAGACTAATTCTGATATGGTTTTGTTGATTGTATTTTATGTGTGGATAGTGTACAATAAGTAATTTATTTTACTTTAATATGTAAAACATATGTTATGCCATTATGTTCCACCTTTTTTTTTAGTTTTATTCTTCATAATATATATGTGTAGTTTTATATGTAAATGATGAATTGTACGTTTGTTTGGTTAATTATGGTTTTTATTTGCTCTCCACTACACAAGTTATCTTTGTAATTAACATGTTTTGAATTATTTTTAGAATTTGATAACAATGGTACAGTGATCATGGAATCTATTTGGATGAAATATATTGAGATGGCATCTAGGATAGAGAGATATAAAAATATGGTTGGATGAGATAATCCAAAATGTTGTGGAAAAAGAAGCAATGAGAGTTAGAACAACTATGTATAAGATTATCCAAGAGAAGTTTATAGATAAATATATAAACTATTATTTTTTGAGTTTTTTAGATTGTAAGTAATGTGGTTAGCTAGGTTGGAATACTTCAACTCAAGGATAATTCTTATAGTTTGGACAAAAGAAAAAATAGATAGACTGCACAACCTAAATACATGTTGGTCTTAATCAATAAACTATTGGATAAAGACTATAATTAATGGATATATTATCAATTTCATAGTACAAGGATACATAAATTTTAAAATTACATAAGATAGGTTCATTAAAAGAATAAAAGGGAATTTTTGTAGTAAATACCTCTATTGATAAAAATGTTAGTTTTAAAAAGGCCATGGTGCCTACTCTAGTTGACATGGAGTAGTCACTTCCACCACTAGTGGGTGTGTGCAAGATGAAGTGAATGACAAGATGTTGAGTAAGATAAACATGAACCTCTTCCTAGATAATAGAAGGCAGAAAGATTTAGAATGAGAAGAAAATTTTGGATTGAAAAGGGAATTATGACAATAGAGAAGGTAGAATTAAAAAAAAAACTCAAAATTAATTATGGATAAGATTAGAAGTATAGAAGGTGTTAGATCTGGAATGAGTTAGGAAGAAGATGTTAGAGATGAAGAGTTTTCTAGAAGCAGATGATTTACATAGCATGCAAAAGTGACCCATTAAAAAGAGGGTATAAATAAAAAATATGAAGACGTAGAGGCAGAGCAATAGGAGAAAGAATGTAGGATAGCAGTAAAATAGTTAGAAGGTAGAGGTAAATCCTATTTAATGAAAGGGTTTCTATTTGGACCAAGAGAAGAGAATTCTTAGGAAGAATTCAGATTCAAATATAAAAAATTTCTAGGTTTAAATAAAAAATTAGCAAAATTACAAAATATAAGTCATTCACTTCAAAAGTATGCATTCCCCCATCCCAATTTATTAATTGATAGAAGAAAAAATGAAGGAAAAGTGGCCTATATGAATTAGTTTGATTCCTTTATATACAAGTTTGGAAATCAAGTCAAAAAATAAAGTAGATAATAGATAAAATAAAAATAGGAGCATGTTTAGGACACCTGAAAAGTTTAGTGTTTAGTTAAAAATGAAGATTCAACAATGTGAAACCAACAATGCACCATCCCATAAAGTCACAATCACCATTATGTAGATACCTTCAATTATAGTTTCTACCATTCAACAACCTATCATAACAATTGTTCCCCCTATGGTATTGACTACATGAGTGTTTAATTCTCTAATACCTTATGATGGATCTATGGACCCAGAGCAATACCTCATAACTTGTGACATGAAATAGAATGTGAGAGGAATAACAACAAATAATGTTAAGAAATGCAAACTCATGGGATTTTTTAGGATGAGATTTAGAGCTCATTTATAGGAGGGATGTAAACACCCTAGACCTTATGAAAGTTAAAAATTTATTCATAGCAGAATATAAATTAAAGAGATGCACAAACCAAATTGTTTGATATTTAAAAGAGATTTGAAAGAAACCTAGAGAATCTATTGCAAAATATGATCGTATATTTTTGTATGCTATAAAAAATATTGAATTCATTTAGTAGGATGAAGAAAATATTGCTTGGTTCATATATAGGTTGTGAATAAGAATTAGATTTTCCATTGCACAGACTTGATATCAAACTAAATATGATGCTTGGTTCACTACCTTGCAAGTAGAGCAAATATAGGTCTATGGGGATGTCCCCATAACTAGTACCAAGATTGAAGTAAATATATATGCATTCATGAGAAGAATCAATGAGGTGCATGAAAAAGACAAGCCTAAATTAGTTTTATGGTGCTTAGAGTGTGGATGAGAAGGACATAATATAAATGATTTTCCTAAAATCGGTCATAAATAATGTGAGATATGTAGAGTAGTAGGTCATGAGACTTTTAAGTGTCATTTATTATATCACTACATAAAAAAATTGTAGGGTTTGCTTTGTAATTTTTATAAATCCATGAATAATGATGAAAATAATTTTTAAGCATTACAAGAGTTGAAGTAAGATATTGCTAAGAATGCCTTCAAATTTGTAGCACAATGAGTACCAGCTTCAAAGAAGGAAATTATAGGAATAGAAGTGGAGATGAATAGTGTAACTCAAGGTAGTTCATGATATATCCCTTCATTATCTCGATATCATATACCTTCATCACCATAATATCAACCACAAGGTCTAATAAGCTAGAACAATACATACTCTCCATCATACCAGTATTATGGTCAGTATGAACAACCATGGGTCAACATGAATCTTCAACAAAAATAATCTAATTGGGTATTAAATTCCCCTTATCACCAATATATGGGGTATGATGTGCAACCAAGCCAATAAGAAGGGAATACTAGACAACAATAACAAGGTTGGGGATACCAACATAATAAGAAAGGTTATAAAGTAGGATACAAGGGTAGATATTATGGAGGATACCAAGGTGGTCATAATAATGACAATCAATAAGCATTACCACTTGTGTAATGTTACGTATGTGGTACATATAAATATTATGCTAGGAATTGTCATTCTAACCCAAAGAGACAAGTTTACTATGTATACAACAAAGTAGAATGCCAGGAAGAAATAAAATATTATCTTACATTCGACAAAAAAAGTGAGAAGAAGAGAGTATGTAACATAAATATGATCAATGCATAACCAAAGTAAAATGTGTTTATGCAAGTAGTTTCCTAACAACAAAGAGTCGAGTGAGGGTTACCAACTTTAGAATTGCCTTAGGATTAGGGCATTATAAAATTTCATTAATATAGATATTTCAGTCCTAATATAGAAAATAATTTGATGTATAAAGCTTTGAAAATCTTGTAAGATATCCAATATCAAACAACTTCCTAGGGTGATAAGGAATCCATTGATACCCAAATGTATGGAAGAATTGTTAGAATCATGAGACAGGAGGTTGTTGTGACTTCTATAACAAACCTAATAAAGTTACTCAACATACTACACAATGAAGATATCTCTTAGAATATCACTATTCTCCTACATAATCTTCTAGAGTGCACACAATGAGGTAAACAATAAAATGGTAAGGGAGTTTGGTATGTGAAAACCAAGAAACTTTGGGATGTTAATTCTTGAATGGATATTGAGTTATTAGGATATGAGATTCCAAATGCAGTATTTAATTTGGGAACACAGATAATATAATTTGATGATCAACTTGGGGAGCCACTAGCTAACCGACCTTAAACTATAGTCCAGTTACTCTTAGTATGGCATATTATGGACATATTAAGTCTATCATAATGTTAGACGATGTTGAAATAAAAGTGGTTGAGCTCATCCTGTGAGTAGGTTTTAAAGTTATGGACATGAAGACAATAAAGAGTGACTATCCTATTTTAATTATTAATAAATGGACTTATGATAGCCAAATGCCCATCAATACTATGCCAAACCAACTAGAATCACATCAAGGGAATGAAATAGTGGTCATACCCTTGAAAAAGTCTAAGCAAAAAACATACATTATCCCATAAGAGCCAGAGTCCCTTTATGCCTATGGGGATAATATTTGGTTTAAAATTGTACAAATAAAAGGCAAAATTCTTTGCAATCTATAGAATATCAATTTATAAAGTCACACACTATGAATCAAGAAGAGTGGCTAGTATATAAACCTATTATAACAAGGTCTTTGGTCAGATAGGCTCATATAAAAGAGTGTGTTTCTCCATTAGTGCACTCTTTGATGAATTCTAAAGTCAATTTTATATATAATATAGGTACCATAATGATGGATTGCATAAATCCTACTCCTAATGGTATTATACCATTGGAATCAACATAATTCATAAGTGGCAACTCGAACACTTACATGCTGAATTGGGATCACCAACATCATGAGTTATGACCTCTGTGCATGGTTTTCACTATATAATGATATATAAATCAATATTTAAAGATATAAGATCTCAATAAATTTATATTGAGGATTAAAGACCATGTACCATAGGTGGATCTATGAGTCAACATATTCAACTACCTACTAAAAATAACTATTTTGACATGGTTAGCCATCCATAGGAATCTATAAATTAATTGAGAGGAAGCATGCAAATTCTTATATGCAAGATTATAGATATCAATTACTATCAAATAACAATGGCATTTATTCTAAGAATGTTAATGTCTAAAATTATACATTCATCAGTGTGTGGATATATGGACCACATAGGGAATAGAGATGAGATATTCGGTGCACATCTTCATGCATACCTTAACACCTTTGTCAATAGTTCAATATATGCACCAAGAGCACAAAAGAGAAACCAAGTATTGGGTTCAAGTTTAACAATACTTCATTTAGGCCTTTGTATTCAAAGATAATAATACATTGGTACATTAAGCCATACAAAAAATCAAAATCTATCTCTTTTATGGACATGTAGAAGATTTAGTAAGTACAGTTGTTTCATCATCACACCAAGAGGTTGCATAGGATTTGAATGTGGAACTATAGAATTATAAATCTATCCAACAATAATAAGCTCTTGTCAAGATATGTAATATAATAAAAGATGCCCTAATAGAGTCCAATGATAGTGACATAGATATTGATCTTGAAGGTTTGTTTGAGCTAAAATGGGTTACTAAAACAAACCCAATTCAAAGCACATATCAATTGTAAGAAGACAATTTACAAACATAAACATTCCATATAAATAATGTAATCGCATTATGTAGTATGCTCTACCTAATGCATTAAGTAAAATATATCAATAGCCATTGTGAAAGATTGAAGAGAACATTGGAAAAAAATTCTATTCCTAAGCTCACAATGGTGGGAGACTATTGGGAACAAGAGAAGATTTCAGAGGTCTTACAATTTCTAAGGGATTATCAAGATGTGTTCCCAACCAAATTCTCAAAGGTAAAAGGTGTAGATCCATCTTTATGAGAAATGAAAATATAAATGAAAGAATGCACTCGACCTATTAAGAAGTGGCCTTATAGATTAAATCCTAATATGAAATTAAAGGTAAGATATGAGTTAGAGAAAATAAAAGAAGTTGGAATCATATATTTAGTAGAAAAGGAAGATTGGGTAAGTTTCATAATGGTGCAACCAAAGAAAAGTGGTGAGATATAGTTTTATGGGGATTATTGTCCACTCAGTTATGCATGTGTGAATGATCCTTTTATAATACCATTCTTAGATGAAGTCCTTGAATCAATAAAATCAAATGAAGTGCACTCTACAAGTGGATTTAGTGGATACCACCATATTCCAATCATAGTTAAAGATAAAGGAAAAACTACATTTGCAATGAAATGGGGTTCATTTGCATTTAAGATAATGCCTTTTGGACTAAAGAATGCACCTGTAGTATTTTTTAGAGCCATATTAATTGCATTCAAATATTTCATTCATGATTTCATCAAAGTATATTAAAATGATTAGGTTTTTTTCTTCTTGTTTAAAAAACATCTGTCAATGTGGTGACTCAATCTAGAATGGTGTTGAGTATTGTGCATTGCTCTAAATCTAAATAAATTCTTGTTTTTCATAATTTTAGGTGTTTTTTTGGGCCATATCATATGCACAAATGGAATTTTAGTTTATCTAGCTATGATTACTATCATCATAGAGTTGTCACTTCCTACGAATTCTACTGGAGTGTGCATCTTTCTTAGTCATATGGGATATTACATGAATTTTATAAAAGGGTACACAACTATATTTGCACCCATGAAAAAACTATTGTGCAAGGATACACAATTTAAATGGATACCAAAATGTTAAGAAAAAATCATCAACCTAAAACAAAGTCTCATTGCAATACCAATTTGAGTCTTTCCTAACTAGAAGAAGCCATTCCATGTGCACGTAGATTTTTTTAGTACTATCATAGGAGCTATCCTAGAACAACCAAGAGAAGGAAGACTAGATCATCTTGTAAATTCTACTAGATGGAAGCTATTTTTAGCTAAGAAGAATTATACTAATATTGAAAGGGAGACCTTATCTATGGTTTTTTCACTACAAATTTTTTAGAAATTCTTGTTGGGTATACCATTTGAGTTCTTTATAGATCACCAAGCATTGAGATAACTAATTAATAAGCACATGTTGGGAGGATGCATATCCAGGTGGAGTATACTATTTTATAAAATTTAATTTCATATTAATGTCAAGATAGGCCATGAAAATGTTTTTTAGATCACCTTAACAGACTTCATAATTGGGAGGAACCAAAAGAACTCGAAGATGAATTCTCTAGATGCACATTTATTCAGAACTATTATATTCTACGATAATATAGAAGATATTTCAAATTTAATAGATCATGTAAGCTTCCCTGCATATTATATAGAGCAAGATAAAAATCAAATGGTCACCCAATCTATACCTTATATCCTTATTACTTGATTTTTATACAAACTTGATAGAGATGATGCATTTCATAGAGTATCTCTAGAGCATGAAAGACCTTAATTGTTATAGGAAATACATCAAGTGATTATAAGAGGACATTTTGCAAGTGAAGTTATTTCCAAAAGCATTTAAAAAGTGGGCTCTAGTGGGCTACATTATTTTAGGATGCACAAAAATTCAGCAAATATTGTGATGTATGCCAAATAATTAGAAAGCCAAATCAATGAGACGAGATGCCCTTTAGTGCCAATGATCGTATAGTAACTTTTTGATCGACATAGAATCAATTTTTTTGGTACTATAAGTCTATAGAGTAAATAAATTCATTCACATTATATTATTACTACAACATATTATTTCACTAAATGGGTAGAAGATGTTAGCATTCAAATTTGTGGTGTGAAATATGATTGTAAATTCTTATATGAAAACACAGTACAAGATTTGGATGTCTGGTTGAGCCGATCAATGAAAGATGTATGTAATTTATAAATAATACTATCAAGAATCTCATTTAGGAGTTTATGATATTGCACCATAAGATTATAAATTATCACCCATAGACAAATCAATAGGCTGAAGCATCCAATAAAGTATTAGGGAAAATGCTCACAAAAAATTATAATGTACAAAGTGATGTTTTGGAAGATTGCATCCCTACGATTTTGTGGACCTATATAAAAGATCAAAAAATAACTACACTGTTCACTCTTCTTCAAATGTTATATGGCTTGGAGGTAGTAATGTTGATGGAGTATATTGTTCCTAGTCTATGCATTGCCATGGTTATGATATTAGGGGATCAAGACTCATTGAAAGCATGGTTGAAGAAATTAAAAAGGATGGAATAAAATAGATAAAGGTCAAAATGAATAAAACATATTAGAAATTAGAGTAAGAAATCATGGCATGATTTCAACTTGCAATCTAAGGAATTTTACTTAGAACAAATGGTATTGCTTTATGATAGTAGTTTTAAAGCATTGTTAGGAAAATTGCACATTAAACGAAAAGGACCCTATATTATTTATGAAGTATCAAAATAGGGTACGATAGTGTTAAAATATTTATAAGGAACCATACTACCAAAATATATAAATGGTTTTATGCTTAAGCCTTACTACCTTTAATCTCTATCAAAAATTAAAATTTGAGTAGGTGTTGAGTGTCACAATGTAGTTACGATTTTATTTAATGTTTCTATTTTTCTTTGATTTTTCTTAGGTTAGAATGTTTATGTAGTGTTTTCATTGTAGCACAACACATCACCACAGTCCAAAGATGTTATAATCATAAGGTACGATCATATTACAAAGACAACTCATAGGATATGATTGTTTGCAAGTACATCAAAGATATCAACTAATTACAAGAAGCTAGTGACAAGATATGTACATAAAAATGAAAGGCCAATGTTCATGGTATTAATGATAGAGGTTTTAAATATTTCATTATTTCCTAGCTAAATTCAAAAGTAAATGGATAGGTGGACATATAAAACAAATTAGATAGATGAAAAGACAACCAGTCACATCAAATAACTATCAAAGGGTTAAATCAAACATTTTAAAGCACCAAATGTCATTGTCAGGGTAGTTCATAACAAGTGATATTAATGAGGAGAGCAACACTCATGTGTAAATATCAATGCATTCAAACTAGTTGATAGGACAAAATTGGGCATCAACAACTTTATAAGAGAAAGGGTATAGATAACACCAAAACATTATAGAATCTAGATAACAAGAGAATTATATGATCTAATTCTAGAGTACATTCTTGTTAATAGATTTTGATCTAAAACCTAATCGTGTACATAAATAATTCATCATAGACAACTGATATAGACTTGGATAAAGTTTAGTTGTTGATCTAACTCATAGATGCATAGAAAAAAGAGATGGGGATTTGGTTAGGTCTTTTCAAAAACAAGTATAATGACCCTAATCCCTATCATTTCATTGATGTGTAGCATAAACTACTATATTTTACTAAAATACTCAAAGAGTTACATAATTAAGAGCCCTCACCCTTTAACATCCACTTCAAGGTTTTGACATAGAAAGGCTAATTAGGTTTCCTACCTTTGGGCAATTGGATGAGGTCATGATGAACCTATTGATTTGATAAAATTAAGGTGATATTCATTTATCCCAAGATGTCATAATTTAGATCAAAGTAAAGACAACGGAATGAGACATAAACCTTCTAAATCAAGCAAAATCCCTCCTTCAATATAAATATATGATACTTCAAATCCATTCAGACGTGTAGGAAAAATATACCACATGATCAAGCCAAGGAATAATGTTTTATGCAATTGAGGATGCTTCAATGTGCTAGTAGAACAAGTAGTCAAAGTAAGCAATAAGAGTGGTAATGCATATTGCATATTAAATAATATGGTTGTTGGAAGAATTCAATTAACATGATTGTTTTGTATTTGATCTCACTACCAACATCACTATGGTAATTTCAGGAAGCACACAAAGATTTCAATAATAGTTATTGGTTTTGTTATTGTGCTTCACATAATGAAAGTTCCCACTTAGATCAATTAATGTGGCTGTAAAATTTTGGCCCACAACATCCCTTAAAAACATTTGTTTGCATGAAAATAGGGTAGTACCATGAGAAATTGGGTTGGTTTAATATGTGGTAGATAAAATCTCTAAATTTACCTAGAACATACCTTCACATAATACAGGATGTTATGTAGTATTTGTGAAAACATGCTTCAATCACCAAGATGCATAATGGCATTCAAATAAACATTTTTGAGTTTCCATTGCTATCTATGAATCTGATGTCATTTTTTATTTCTATGATCAATGTATAGGCTGAAGTATATAGGAAAAAATACTTAGCTATGAGGTCAGTTCTACCTTTATAAGCTATTCCTCTACAAGTGCAATAATTAGATCTTATGTAGGCATAACCACAGAAGCCACAAGATCCACCACTACAAAATAAAAGGAAAAGGAAGGTGCTTATGCACCATGATTCACCACTACTACCAAATAAAATTATGTGGTAGGAAAATTCATAGTTGGATAATCTTTTAATTCATAATATAGTTGGTGAGTGTGACCTCCCAAAGGTAGGATTCAAAAACCATGAAGTCCTGAAATCTATGTTGGAAGATATTAGGAAGGAGGTCTATGACAATGAGGTGGATAAGGAATTATTCATTTGGAAAGTGGTGCATGATTTTAAAGTATGAAAACATGTATGTAAAGACCTCTAGGTTGACATTACTCAACCACCTCCATTTATTCTTTAGAATACTATATGGCACAAATTCACTTAGTGAAAGCTGGAGGTAGAGATATTTCAAATCAATCTAGCCATATGATCATTAGCTACATAGGTGTTGGATATACTAGAAAATGATAGCCCTGCATGACCATTATTTTGATTATTGGATACATACCCACTGTCAAAACATCACAAAATATCAAGGAAAGAATGGTGTATTTTGATGACCCTGCAGGAACAAGTGGTGCATAGCAAACACAAGCAACATAGCAACATGCCTAGCCTCATGTTGAGAAGAAGAAAAAATAAAATCACTCCTCCAACCAAATTTATAAAGAAAAGGCTTATACACAAAGGTTAGGTGGTCAAATTAAAATCATCTAAACATACTAAATCAAAAGCTAAACTAGTAGACATCAAAATTATTTAGGAATCACGGGACACAACTGTGATAGATCTAGTAATAGAACAATAACTTGTGTAGGATATGATAGATCTTGAGGAGGTGAAAAAGAAAGAGGAAAGGAAAAAAAAAGGAGGAAGGAAAAAAAAGTGACAGAACAAGTGAATGCACATGAAGCACAATAAGCACAACAAGAAGTTATGTAGGAGCAATAACAAAAACTTCAAGCTCAAGAGGAAGAAAAATAAAATAAAGTTGATGAAGTAGAGGCTCTACAAAATAAAGATAAAGGAGTTGAGGATATAATAAATAAATTCAATTAAATAGAGGATGTGAAGAAGGTGGTCAAAGAAGTAGAGGCAAAGAGGAAATAATAGGGGAAAACCCACCAAGAACAACAAAAGGTGCAAGTTGTGCAACAAAAGTAGGTGGAGCAATAAGTGCAAGGCAAGGCTACTAAATAACAATGTAGGTGTGTAATGAAATTTTAAGAAGTTTAATCCAAATATAAATTAGAGGTGGACATTACCACTAAGGCTCAAATTAATGCGAAATCTAAGGCCCAGGTGGAATCTCAAGTGCAAATAGAAGCAGATGCTAAGGCTATAAATATTGTTATAATTTAGGATGACAAGGATAAGGGGGATAAATAATAGAGCTTTATTAAGTGCTTTTGGGATGTCCTAACAACATTAATTTGATTAAGCACCTTCTTGCTTCCAATGGTTTGATTTACACTATCTCCTAAGACATTTGCAACCACATCCATGGCACTTAATACAAATATGATCTAAAAATATTTGGATGTAATTCAATTACCACTATCAAATTAGATTGAAGGTATAATTGCATTTAAAGAGTCAATTATGCAAAAGTCTTCAGACTTGGAGCAATAAATTCTAAGGTTGTGTGATCAAACGACCGAATAAAAAAACTAGTTGTCAAAGACACAACAATTAATAAATAACACTAGTCCCACCTTAGTTATGCATGTGATAAGTGATTAATTAATGTCTAAAGATAAATAGTTCACTACTATTTTGACACAACTTAGAAAGGACTAGGAGACGACACAAAAATGCTTACATTACACACCTAAGGGTATGCTATTTGAGAACTAATTGAAGAATATGAATAGGTATTAAATACAATTATAAAATAGGGAAAGTAGATAGCCTAAGATATGTTAAAATGGAGACAACATCTCAATCAATCCTTAGCTACTATGAAACATGAGTTTACCATTGTAGATAAAGCTAAAATGGTAATGGATGACTAGATGGACACTTTAGAGGTAATGGGTAGGGCACTCAAGAAACTCCTATATTCTAGGGATGTTGCAATGCATTAACTAAAAGTTTGGCATATAAAAATAATATGTAATACCTTTATTGCCATTCAAGACCAATAGACTATCGACATATTAAATGAGCTAGTATTGGATATCCAACTAAAACTATCTAATGTCAAATCACTACACACCATTTCAAAGGATGAAGATGTGAAAAACATGATGGTGATTTATATACTTCTACACATTCTAATTTCCATGGTCCGTGAAGTGCTCAAAGATTGAGAAATGATTAGACAAGATCTATCTCAAGTTGATATAACTATTGCCTAAATAATAAATGAGTTACAATTCATTCATCCACAATAGTTCCATCAAATTCTATAAAATAAAAGTTTGGATGCAAAAGCATTATCTCAACAATAACCTTCACCATTGGGATCATTATAAGCTGTTGGTTTGGTAGATAAACAAACACAACTTATGCAACACAAATTTGTCCAATGCCACAATAGTAGGTAATGCTTATTCAAAATTTATAACTTCAAAATTTTTACAATTTTTGTAAGATAGGTTAAACATTAGGAATGGGACCAGACTGGTTGAAAACCTATAATAGGTGGCCACATAGTTAGGCTAGTTTATTGAAAACCTAAATGTTTGGTAGGTTAGAATGCTACTTAATTGAAAACATCAAAGTGCTATTAAATAGTGTGCAAAGGGTGAAAATCGGTAAACAACACTTGGGTTGATTACTATGACTTTTATTTATGGCTCATCTTTTCTACTCAATTTATAACAAGTTGTGACTTTATCTCAGGATGAGATAAACATTAAGTCTGGGAAAGTGTTGATCATGGAATAGATAATGGTAAAATCACAAATTATAATAAAAGGGCATGTGTGAAGTTCATAGTTTTGTCTTTGGTATAAATTTTTGTATGTATTTAGAATGATAAGCCTAATTAGGTGCTATAATAATGAGAAGAATCTTTCATTTTGTATCTTGTAATGTTGGAATACAAAGAGATAGATTATTATAAAATGTTAATAGAGACTAATAGACTAGTTATGATGTGGTTTTCTTCATCATCTTTTATGTACGGTTAGTGCCCAAAAATTACTCTATTTTACTCTAATCTATGAAACATATGTTATTCCATTATGTTCCTCCTTTTGTTACAATTATATTCTTCATAATTTGTATGTGAATGATGAATTATAATTTTATTTGGTTAATTATGGTTTTTATTTTCTCCCTACTATGCAAGCTATCTCTGCAATTATCATCTTTTGGAGTATTTCTAGGAATCTCTACTAACATTCCTTTAAATCACTAGTTTCCTTGAGTGGTTAGTACCTCTCAGTCATCCATTTTATTTGAAAAAAAATTGTTTCTAGTCTGTCATGTTCTCTATCCTTGTCTTTGACATATGTGTGAAAAAACTTGATTTATTAGTGAATTTATTTTGAATATTAGCTCATCAAACTTTGTTTTGTCTTCGATTCTACCCATAATAATTTCTAAAGAACCTAATTTTTCATCAATCACAACTTGTATTTTATTTTGGGCTTCTCCCTCTATATCTTATAAAAGTGTATTTTGCCCCTTCAACAAAAATATATCAACCATAAGACCAAGGCATTCAATGGCTTCCATATTTTCCATGTAGGTATCCACTACGAGCCTTTCCTCTTCCTTATCCACATTTCTAAAAATATTAGCCCCTTTAACCTCTATAAATGATAACCTCCATTCTATAATCCCACATTTGTGTTCAATTTCTTCAAATTGCTTATTCTTATATTTTTGTTAAAATTATTAATCATATATTTCTGTGTCACTTATGTTGCATGTCTTAATAAGGATAACCCAAATTTATCTTCTTCCTTAATATATTTTTATGTCACTTATGTTTCAAATATTAATAATGATGATCCAAATTTCTCTTCTTCCAAAGATCATACATGCTACAACCAAGACACATTTTTCACCCTCATTCTCTTCTGGCACCTTGGTATTAATTAAAATGGATGGAAACTCAAAATTTTTGTAAGGATGTATACATTCATGCCTATGTCAATTTATATTTTGTAAACAACCCATACATTGATGGAAGGGTCAACTAAGGGCTCTTGGTTTTAGTTTCTATATTTTGTCACTCTACTTTATCACCATCTAGTGAACCATTCTTCTTCTATGCCAATCACATTCTATTCTAGACAAATCTTGATAAGTGGTATGACTCCATCTACTTTTTATAGGTTGAATATCTCTGAGAGTTAACCTATATCATGATAGGACCCTGGTTATGATTTTCCTTTACTTTAGATTCCATGTCTCGTGTAGTTTGAAGCTTACATTGAAGGGGCTTCATCACATTGATGGATTCTTGTAAGATTATATTTTGTGTTAGACCATCAAAATAGTGTGCTATAAAACAATACACATGTGGAAATTTTTATTAAAGTGCCTTTATGATCCTTGATTGAATGTTAATTCTATTATGTAATGTGATATTAAAATTTTTATTGTTATTTGGTTCACATGCTACTTAGGGATCGATTTATCTTCTTATTAGGAAACTTGATCGTCTTGGGACCTTTCTTTGCCTTATTTTTTAAAATGATCTTTTTAATACAAATTTAGACACTCTTTTGTTTTAAGCTCCCTTCTACATTATTATTTGTATGAGCAATCCTCACCATAGCTCCTTGCATGTTTTAAAGGCCCCATGGTTTCTTTGAATGATCCCATATGATGTGCCTAAAGTATTTCATTAATGCCATAATGATTCTTTATGTCATACATGATTGAGTAACAAATATTTAAATATAGAGTGAGATTCACCTTCTTATCCTTTTGCACTTAGAGGAAAACCTGTATGTCATGATATTCATAACAAACTTCATAAGAATTCAAAATATCTTTCGTATTATATCTATGATAATTATATTTTATGTGATTTTCAATCTCACATTTGGTGCACCACAATCTAATTCTTGATTCAAGGACATTTTTGGTAGTCAAAATTTGGATTTGAGTATCCATGTTTGTGATCTGTGCCTCCTTGAAAGGGTTGAACCTAATATCCACACTTCTCACTTCTTCTACCTATAGAGAAAATTTGAAGACCTATCATGGCTTAGATAAGGTCTTCATTTACACTTCTCATTATTTCTACCCATTATTTTTACCCTTAGCACAACTTTTCAGGCCTCCCTTGGGTTGAAAAATTTATTCATTGACAAAGCACACATGAAGAATACAAGAAGAATACTTAAGAACTATTGAGCTTGTTGTAAGAGATGGATCTTGTATAATATTTTTGAAATAAAAGTTTTTAACCTTACATGATAAGCATGGACATTTTCAATAATCTCTTGTATAACCTTCTTGAGCGCAAACATTCTATGTAGTTTAAATTCAAGGATATCAATCTCCTTCAAGAACTCATATTTCAATTGTTTATAGTTCATAACAATCCATTACAATTCATGCTTGTGATGCAACCTATGCACGTTATCCAATAGAGTTGTATCAAACTAGGTTAAATTCTTATTAGAGGTAATCACTCATTTTGTGTAGTAGATTATATCATATTTGTGGACATGCTCTATAACATTTTGCATGCGTTGGTACTGTAATAATTTCATTTGCATGTCGTAGATGAGATTTTATCAGCAAAGAGTTATTGTTGTGTGTGAGCTACTAATTCCTGAGTATACAGTCCTAGGTTTATTGATTTGAAATAGGTAAATTGGCCATGTGAGATCCTTGTGGTTCTTGAAAAAAATGATGCTTTTCTTCTTCATGGAAATAATACATAGAGTAGAAAAAAAATGAAGTAGTAACGAGTAAGTTCACCTCCCTACTAAACATTAAATAATCTTGTCCACACTTCATCCATTCATTTTAGTTTCTTAATCATTGATTCTATCCATAAATACTTTATGACAAATTTCTATCATGGTCGAAAACAGCTGTATCCATCCATGCATGTAGATGTAGAGGTAGCTTAACAAATATAATCTCATAATGTTAATTAAACAAATGGTTTCTTACCCAATTCATAGGAGTCAACTCACCTAGACTTGGATAATCCTTCGTAAGTCCCATTAGTTGATCTCCTAACTATCTTTCAACCCTTTCAAAAGAAAATTTTCTAGCCATCTTTGAACACCATCTCTATCAACTAATTTAGCATAGTCCTAACAACAAAACCATACATTTGGGGTTTTTATGGTACTTTAAAAATATTCTACGCCACTAGTATGAATCTAACCAATAAATATGGTTGTCTACATTAACACATTACACTAGTTTTATTTGTACACTCACATGATGCACAAACCCATATAATTGGGGTACATTGGACTGGTTGATGAAGATGAACTTAATAATGAATAAATTATAGCATTATAATAAGTTTAATTGATTGAATAAGATGAGAATAATACAAATATATGCACAAGTAAAAATTCATATCTTAATAAAACTGATATAACTCATTACATAAAACTATAAAGTAAAAGAACTCGTAACTAACCAATCTAACATACAAGCTTATGTCTATTAATAATTTATTACATACATAATAACATGTACTCAAATAATAATTCCATATTCCTACACTAATTATAGTGAATGCTTAATGCATATTTAAACATAAACCAACAACTAATTAAATTTTTTTTTGAGAATTAAGAAAAAAATTCTAATTTTAAATGCAAGTTAGTCTTTCATAAATATAAGCACCATATTGCTATACATGACAAGTCATATTCTTATCTTTATAATCATGACTCAAAAAAAAAAGAATCCAATACAAAAGATAACTAGAATTCTCCCTTTTTGGTTGTTCTTCCTAAATATTTCCTCCATTATTTATGCAACCGATTGCCACTCTTTGTGCTTCGTAGATTTATATTCAATGGCCTATCTTGAGTGCTTGCATGACCTTGCATGACTTTACTTTCCCACTTAATATACACCATGACTCTCACTATTTTATCCTCCACCTTTCTCAACCCCAAGTTATTCAAAACTTCCAATTGTGTTATAATTCTATTACTTCCTCTTTCTATCATGCTACTAGATTTCACCAAAAACCCTCTCCAATCTACTTTACCTTCAGTAGGTGCTTGTTATATACACACTTCATCTACTTCATTTGCATGCTACTACATACATACAGTATATAAATATAATATATATATATATATATATATATATATATATATATATATATATATATATATATATATATATATATATATATATATATATATATATATGGTACCATAATTTATCAAAAAATCCATTTTTGTGTTGATGTATCTTCATCTGCGAAATACCAACAAGCTAATAAGAAGATAACAGATGGCTCAAGCTAATTCGTGGATGATTCAAAAAGAGGAGGCATGTCATTATATAAGTGAAATGCAACATCGCTCTCCAAATGTGTGTATTTCTAGGGTGCCCCAACTCTTAATGGATTCTAATATGCAATCATATGTCCCTAAGATTGTTTCACTGGGTCCTTATCATCGCAACATCAACCCTAAACTCTCAGCAATGGACAAGCATAAGATTGACGGAGTTTGTAGAACGTTGAGAAGAGCTCAACCTGACTTTAGATAACATAATGGCAGAGATGACAAAATGTGAGGATAAAATCAGTGCTATGAGGATTCAGCAATTGAATGGAATGTAGACAGGCTTGCCTGGATGTTTGTGATGGATGCCTGCTTTATTCTGGAAATCATTAGGTTCTTTTCGGGAAAGAGGACAGGCGATATAAATCTCTTCAGCCTTGTTTTTTATAGTTAGCAATCTATTAACTAGATGCATTAAACTATAAGGGAAGACATTATGAAGTTGGAGAATCAAATACTCTGTTAATTCTAATAAACATACTGCATTTGGAGTTTGAAACAGAGGAAGTTGCTGTGTTTCACTTTGCAAAAATAATGAGTGCCTTCAGAGAATTCAGAGGCCATCCCTTCTCTATTGAAATGCCTACAGCTAAAGCTCAATCAAAACTGCAGGAGTATATCGGAAAAGGTGCATGTCATGTACTGGATTTGTCTAGAATGTTTATTAAAAATATGTTAACAAATAGAGAATCTACTAGTAAAGAACATTTTATGGGTGAAGTTTCAGATTGTAAAGCTACCCCTAGCGTTGAATTACTACAAAAGGCTGGTATCAAATTTCAATCAGAGAAAATCTGATTTGAAAAGAGGAGATTTGACAGCGGTACGCTTTTCCTTAAACATTATAACCATTTGAGAAGGTGATGAAAGAGGCGACAGAACATTATAAGAGATACGGGAGCGTGTGGGTACACAAGTTCAAAGAAGAGCGTTGTTCAAAGCCATGGTATGCTGTCTCTCTTGTGGCGGGCATACTTCTTTTGGTTATAACCGCTGTGCAAACCTTCTACTCTGCAAAAATCAAGTAGAGCAGTCTTATAGCAATAGTATTTGTCATCAGCGTCCCCTATAACCCTATTAGTCTTTATATCAATAGTATTTAAGTGTACTTTTCTTGTGCTGATGATCAAACATTTGAAAGGCTGCTAATATTGTAATTTGAGTTAATTTATATGTAAGTTTTTGTTGGCAAATAAAAAATTAAACAGCGTTTGATTTTTAAACGAGAAAATAAAATTTGAATTATTTTTTAATACTTAAAATGCTTGTCACTTCATCAAAATAATATTGAATTTTTGGTAGCAAATTTATTATTTATTATTTTATTTTAGTTTTGAGGTTTAATAGGATTCCAAATAAATTTGTTAATTTTTTAATATTAATTTATTTTTTATACATTTAATTATATATTATATTTGCTAATTTTTTATTTGCTAATTATATATTATATTTAATATTAATTTTTTATACATTTAATTAATATTATATTTGCTAATTTTTTATTTGGTAATTATATATTATATTATATATTATATTTAATATTAATTTTTTATACATTTAATTATATATTATATTAAAATAAAATAGTTAAATATTTTTTATACAATCAACCATTTTCTGAAATTAGATTTATACTAATTTTATTAATAATCTTTCTTATTTTAATATTATATATTTTTATTATGAAAAAAATTATTTATATATTATTATTATTATTAATTCAAAATATTCTTAGACATAATTATCTTTAAAAAAATTTCAAATGAGGATCTTAAAAATCCTCCTCAATCTGAAGATGTTTTGTTGAAAGACCTAATTTGTCCAAGGAAAGTCATGAACATGGTAGTTTCTTTTACACTAGTCTCCGATAAATTCTTTGGCTTGGAATTATCTAGAGCAAAAACTTATGAAGATCTTGCAGTGGAAGACAAATCCTAACCCTATGCTGTTGTAGAAGATAAGAAAGGTTGGACAAAGGTGCAGAAAAAGAGAAATGTACTAAAGCAGTGTTATAGCCTTCCTATATGACCCTTTGCTTAGGGAGAATTTGGGTAGAAACTAATGGCATGGAGAGTCTTAGAATAGAACCACATAAGATAGTTGATAAAGGCAAAAATAAAGCATAAGATTTTTGTTAATTCATAGAAAGTGGTTACACAAAACCATTATTTATTTTGTCTTATTTGTCATTTTTAGCGTATTGTTGTGCTTACCCCTTATTGCTCATAGAGGCATTCATTTTCCACATAAATGCTAATCTTTCTCTAAAATCAGTAATATTTATCCTATCAAATAAAAATTTATCTTTAATAGTTATTATATAAAATTTGAAATGTACTTTTATTTCATTTTTAAAATAAATTATTGCACTCATTTTACTTATCACAATTAAACATGCATTGTACAAATATGTTGTGTTTCTTCTATGATGCTTTTACATTCAAACATTTAAAAAAAATTTAAAATGATATTATATTTATCTTCACCAAATTCAAATATATAGAAAATTTAAAATACAAGAAATTAATGTTTTAATATTTTAATGTTTAATATCCTTTTTTTTTTTAAAAAAAAATCAATATTTTTTTTTTCTAATAATAAATTTTAAAATTTAAAATATCAATTTTGTTATGTTTTATAATTTCAAACTAATAATATTATTAATATAATCTCACATCCAATTGTAAACCCTACATCCCATCTTAGAATGTTTACCCTCGTCCCTCCCTCTAGAAGACCTTTTATTATAGATCAAATATTTTGAAAGTTTTATCAGTTAAATTATGATAAAGAAAATTATGTTTTCAAAACATAAATTATTATATAAAAATTGGATCCAAATTGTAAACTTCACGAATATTGAAATGTAAATTATATATAAACTATAGAGAAGTATGATAATTTTATCTATATTAATAAAAAATATATTATTTATTATCTATGTAATGGGATTTTAAAGTAAAATATCTTTTTTAGTCATAATATTAATAATAATTTGAAAAATGATTTTTTAAGTATTTTAATTAATCAATGGAATATAATTTCATTTTTGTTTTAATATATTCTAAATTAATTTATATATTAAATTAACTAGAAATTAGATTGTTTAAATAATATTATTATTTTATCAATTACATTGATCTCATTAATATATAAACGGAAAAAACAGATATGAGATTTGAAATATGAATAATATGATTAATTGAGATATTTTTATTATAAAAATAGAATATTTATAACTATAGTTATAAATTTTTTAATAATTTATAAAATATTTAATGAAAATTTAATATTATATTAAAATTAGTCAAATTAATTAAAGAAGATGAGTTTAATAATTAACTTTTTTATTAGAAAAAAATCATTTACTTATTTTTTGAAGTAGTCATAAAAATATACAATATTTAAAAAAAATAAAAAATAATTTATAAACCTTTTGTAATATGTTGGAAAATTTTGATAAACTTCAAATTTAATACATGCTTACAATATTATTAACCTAATTATATTTATTTATATAAAGCGCCCTAAAAAGTGAGGCAAGTGTAGCTCACATACTGACAGACTTACAATGGAGAAATTAAGAGATTAGCGATTAAAACTATAAAATATTAAATGTCACATAGAAAAGAGTCAATAAAATACTAAAAAAAATTGTATATATACTTAAAATTAAAATTATATATATATATATATATATATATATATATATATATATATTTTTGATGTTTTTGGAATGACTAACTTAAAAAAAAGAAAAAAACACAGAAAAAAACCTGACTTTTCTTACTGCTAAACTTTTTACTTAGTTTCCCAAGGATTGCCTTCTCACTCCTCTATCATTTTTAATGGATGAGGAAGAGGAATTTCAGGGTCTAACAATCGGGGGTTGTGTCTAGAGCGGGTGATGGTGGTGCCCATATTTGTTTTGGTTTTGACCGCTTTGAAAACCTTCCACCTTGCACAAAACAAGTGGAGCAGTCTTATATCAATAGTATTTGTTATCACCATGCCCTATAAGCTTATTAGCCTTTATTAAAATACTTGGTATTTTAATGTACTTTTATTTTTAGGTTGATTAAATTTGAAAGCTTTTTTATATTTTAAGTTGAAGGGTTAATTTTATTTATTTTTCTTATTAGTAAGTAAAAAATTGAATAGGGTTTCATTTTTAAATGAAAAATAAAAATTTAATTTTTTTAATAGATAAAATATTTTTTCCAACTTATCAAAACAAATAAAATTATTAAAAATCTATTAATAAGATAATTTTAAATATAGTTTTTACAGTTTAAAATAAATGAATAAATAATCGATATTGTATTAAGATTTAAATGTGGGTGGTGTTTGAAACAATCATATTACTTTATCAACTCATCCATATCTCATCAATATTATTATTTTATTTTATTTATAAAATTCAATAAATTTTAAAATAAATTTATTAATATTTTAATAATAATTTATTTTTTATAAATATAATTTTATAACATTTTAAAATAAAATAAATAAAGATTTTATTTACAAAAAATTATATTTTATTTATAACTATTTTTATATTTAAAATTGTAGTAGCTTCATTAATAATCATCCTTACCAAACTTTATGCTAAAAACTATTGCTCTCACCTCACTTATCACATTTAAATATTCATTATAAAAATGTATTATTTATTTATTTATTTGATAAAACACACATATAAACATCTTTAAAAAAAATTAATATAAAATATACAACCCAAAGAACCCTCTTTTTACACATACACACACACACCAACCAAATTCGATCTTGTGGATATTCAAAATATTTAAGAATATTATTTTTTAAAATAATTTAGTGTTCAATACCTCAATTAAAATTATAAACATTATATTTTTTTTTTAATATAATAATCTCAAAAATACTAAATTTTTTATGTTTCAAAATTTCAACCCATTAATATTGCTAATCTAATCTCACTAAAGTCACCATACATAAATAAAATTATGTTTTCAATTAACAAATTATTACATATAAAAACTCAATCTAAATTAAAATTTTCATAAATATTTGAAATTTAAATTCAATATAAGTTATAAATGCATATAGTAATTATATTTGTAACATAAAAAAATATAATTCATTTATTTATTTAGTGAGATGTAAAGTAACATATCTTCCTTAATCCACAATACCAAAAGTAATTTCGAGAACGACTTAGATGTTTTAGTTAATCAAAAAACATTATTTAGTTGTCTTTTTGAAATATTATAAAATAATCCAATATTAATCACTTCATAGTTGGATTGTTTAAATAACTTTTTTATTTTATCAATGGTATGGAAGAAATAAATACGAGAATTTTGAAATACTAATAATGTGATTGATTGGAGTTAAGAATGGATATTTTTATTATGAAAATGCAAACTCTATATTTATGGTTGTGGTTATGTTTTATGTTTTATTTATAATTTATAAAATATTATATAAATAGTTAACATCACATGGGTAGATTGCCAATTTAACTCAACAACATTACAATGTCATTATCAACCACATCTCTTGGTTTATCTACAATACATCAGGCATTTTTTTCATTGGACTCGTGACTTATAGGTCTCAAAACAAGCCACGATTAAAATCTTAGTTTGGATAGATTTTTTTAGGTCACCTTCCCCCTTATAAGGATTTGTTGAATGGCTCATTAGACCCCTAGGACAATTCATCTACCATGAACAATAAATGTTCTTCATAGCACATCCCAAGAAGGGTTTATGTTGAGATTGACATTGTCAAAGAAATTAAGGAGTCTATATAAATTCAAGAGGGAAATAATTGTTACACATAGTGTGTGATTTATATTAACCTACCAAACACTTGATTTAAGTGTCAATACTCATATCATATCATTTTAAAATGTTTGTTAATGTTCCCAAATTCTTAGTAAAAAGATGGGTCTGAGTCCAAACCTCAAAATGGGAACTCTGGTGGTTGGACCATTGTCCTCAATAAGAAAAATCATTTGGCCCGTAGAAATATTAAGCCCCACACTATTGTGTACCTACCCATAGGTGGTCCTAACTCTTCAACCTCTGTTGTGAAAAACATTGCTCATGGTATAGTTAAGACGTCACCTCTCATTTATCACACACCTTAAGGGGTGGTTAATTTTATTCCTTATTCACTTTCTACTATTCTAGATCCATCTTCACAACCCCCCTTACAAGTGAGAGCTTCAAACATTGAGATGAATGCCATCACTCTCAACTACAAAGCTATTCTATGACATTACCATAGTCCCTCACCTTCTAGGGATGAAGGGTATGACCAAACAAGAAGTCACCCTTTCAAGCTAAGTGATTTTGTAGTGACTAGTCCTACTTTGAATTAGTTTGCACTTGTTTAAGACTTTATAGAGGGAAATGAAATGAACCTCAATGTTTTCCAATATTAGTCTACTCTTGAAATGTTTGAGGTTGTATTTATCCAAACCTAAATATATATTGCATAATATTTTTAAATAATTTAATGACTTGAAAATTCTCTAAATGGAAGAAATAAATATTTATGACTTCATTATTCAGTGTGTTACTCACATTATCTATCATGGTGCCTTATGTCAGACCACTTGTCATGCATCTCATCATGGAGGTGTCATCACTCTTTTGACACCTAAGATTTCTCAAAATATAATTTCTTAAGGTTTTGACCCCACTCATCAGGCCGTTTGGACCCTCTTTTATTTTAAAAATCACATTAATGGACTTGACAATCTATATGCATCCAATGATGTTGTGGAACACATGTTTTTATGGAGGTGGATGGAAAATTATCTACCTAATGCCCACTAGATCACTTGTGAAGATTTCAACATGGTTGAATCCCCTAAAGATAACTAGGGTCATCTTCCCATGTGTTGGTGTGGTAGGGAGTAGGAGGCATGGTTCTACATGCATAGAAAACTCAAGGTGTTTAATTCTAACCACCACTAGAGGAGGGATTCAGATTTTCCTTTGTACCCTTGGTCCAATTTTTAATAGGGAGAAGATAAATTTCTTAATCATATTGATCATGCATTACTAGTAAAATAAGATATATACCATTTTCCCAAACCCACCTATCAACCTTAGACTTGGAAAATGAGCTAGGTGAAAGAAGAGGCAAATAGATGACCAAATGAAAATAGTTTGATTTATAAATCGGACCCATTAAAATAATATGAGGCTAATATATTATTTAGCTAATGGAAAATGCTAATATTTTCATGTCAATCAAGTAGGTTAACATGTCTTAGGTAGCAAGATGTGATAATTATACCCAAATAATTCACTAATTACATGCACATGATTTCCTAGATTGAATAGAGAGTAAAGATAAGCTCTCAAGCTCAAATAATCACATTACCTAATAAAGAAAGGAGTGTTTTATCAAAAAAATTATGAATAATTTTATTTATGATGAATTTATATAGAAGCAAATACATACGTATTTGAAAATTTTTACTAGAATACATGAAATAAACATCCTTCAGGTAATGATACAACATAAGATTCTAAATATGGGGTATTAATGGCCTACCAGTTTAAAGTATGCCTATAGTCACATCGGACATTTTATCTAATGTTAAATATCTAGGAAAGATAAGTCCTTGTCATCATGCCTCTACATATGGTGATTGATGGATTGACTTTTACACAATGGGGTCTAGAATTTTTAGGATTTATTAACCCCTATTCATTATCTTAGCAAAAATTCATACTATTAATTATAGATTTTTTCACAAGATGGATCAAAGCTATAGAAAATAATAATTCTAGAGCATAATATGTAATCAAATTTGTTGAATAAAATATTATCACCAGGTTTTGAACTCTAGTTTATTTGGTGTGTGATAATGGTCCTACTTTTCAATCTAAAAAATGTTGTGTGGACCTATTAAAAAAAATTATGGATGAATTATTTTCAAATTATTATCCATGAGAAAAAGGATTTATTGATTATACCAACAAAAATTTGATTGAGACCATAAATAAATTAGTATAAACAAACCAAGAGAATAACACCTATTACTAAAATGTGCTTTATGGATAAATAGGACTAGACATAAGTAGGCCTAAAGGCTTTGCCTTTATTTCTAATAAGTGGACAACAACCAATTTCCCCCATTACTCTTAAATTCCCAGTTATTATTTCATGTAAGAGTACATGGAAGATGATGACAAATTTCAAACTAGATTACTAGACATAAATCAGATAGAATATGTTCAAATATAAGCTGTACATAATTTGAAAAAGCATTACTACTTTATAAGGAGATGGTTTGACAAAATAAGGAAGACCAAAGCTTTCAAAATTTTATATCTAATTATCCTATGAGATAACACACATGAATAGAAAGGACAATGTGAGAATTTCACTCCATCATGTATTAGACCATATTAGAACTCTAAAATTTTGGGTAACAGTGCTTTTCATCTAAAGGATCTCCATGGTACTGACTTAACTTTTATAGCTAATGGATACTTTTTTAAAAAATATTTCATGGCTGTTCCAATTGGGAGAATCTCAAAATAATTGTGAGCTTTGATCTAGTAGCAAAAGTATATTAAATTTCCTACAGTCTTAAACTAGATTTCCTATTTTCCTAGAATAGTGAATAAGGTCATTTGATCAATTTCAAGAACATTACCCAAACTTTCTTCCAAAGGGATACTAATCACACTTGAGAGTATTCTAGGGATTATCATGATGCATTTGGGTCTTGGAGTTAAGGTATGTATCATTATTTAATGAATTTTTTAATCTAAGTTTAATAATCTCATCAAATTTTTGGAAGTTAATTCAATATTTTGAAGCAATTTTTATTAAAAAAGTCTCATTTTTAAATAAAAATTCCACATTTACATGCTTAAAATTGTTTGATAGATAATAAACATTAATCAAAGATAAAATATAAGTGCAATATCTAATTTAAAATAAATTTTGTTCCCATATAGCTAGCCAATGGTGGTTCCCAACCCTTCATCTAGTTTGTTGAAAAAAATGGAAGAGGGGTAACTCACATAATATCTATTCGAGCTATAGACACTCTACCAGAGATATAGAAATGCTTAGATTGGAATGAATGGTATTTATTTTGAAGATATGGATGTCATGCTGGAAGCATACCAATGCCTAGATTCCCCCACACACACTTAAACGTTAAAGTAACATAAGACAAGAGAATTTCAAGATACCTAAAATTTTATCTTACCTTTTTTAAAATTCTCATGACAAAAGGAAAATAACATTCAAATAATCATACACCATTTGAAGAATGCTGATGATTAGTATATTTCATGAATATGTTGAAGTCTCTTTCAATTATCTAAATTATTTATTTTATCTTTATAAAATTTAATGTTTTGTATGATACTCAAATAAAAAATTTAAGGTCTCAAATATTGGGGAATATTTCCCCATTGAGTTGTGAGTTGTTGTAACCAACATTCCCCATTTTAAGAAAATAAATAGGGACCCATTTTAACTAAAATATTATGTTTGGTCCCTTTTGAGACATGAATTGGACCTAAAATGATTTCATGCCAAAGAATAAATACCTTTATTTGCTTTATATTTTATGAATTTTGGCTTGAAGTCAGGATATTAATTTACTTTTTTGTCTCTATGTTTTATTTATTTAACTAATCAAGTTAATCTTTACTTTCCAAGTTTATCAAGTTTGAAATTTTCACGTGAGTGTATTATTAACAAGTGCCATTAGTTTTTTAAATCACCATAAATTATCGATGTATATTCAAATTGACAAATTTTATGTGTCCCAACTAATTGATATCATTAATTGTGTCACATCCTCATTATATCTAAAATATAGCTCAATATTACGAGTCTCAGAACTATGTGACTAACCAAATGCATGATATCATGGCAGGTGTCACTAATTTGGTCCTTCATAGGCCTCTACTGGATTTTAAAGCCATGAAATCCCACAATCAATTGAATAAGCAAGATCACACATCTCCATATTGACGCATTACACCTCCCAATCTATAATCACAAATCATAAGATCCATAAACCATTTGATCAAATAATATTTATTCATGTGCATCAATATTGTTTCATCATAGTCCTAAATATATAAGGTTAAATTTATAAGAAAATCCACCAAATGACTAAGCGAGATAATACTACATGTCAACATCTCACTGCATAAAATCAAATAGAACAAAGGATGAGGTACAAATTAAGTGATTCAACAAAAAACATCCATGTGTCATATTTTATAAAGTCAACTACCATGTGTCATAATATGATTATGCCACATGGATTTTATATAAAGTTGGCTACCAATTTCCATGACATGTGTCATCATCTCACCATTACATATATTTACATGACCAAAAGACTTGATAACATGTGAAAATTAAGTGAATAAGTGGAAATATGCCATGCATCTTACAGTGGAATGATCAACCAAAATTTAATAAGAGTAAAGGGCCACAAATAAATGATATAGTGACATCTATAAAAGGAGTAAACCATATCGAAAGCTAAACAAATGAATAAGTATTTAAGAATAGGAATGAAACACTATTTCAATTTATGAAAGCTAACATCTTAAACTCAAATTCAAAATTTGATAGATGGTTGAGAATGAGAGTTATCTTAAAAAAATTATCATGGATGGAGGATTCAAGAAATGAATTAGAAGGTAGGGAAATGGACTATATGCTATATTCCTAGGTCAAATCAAATTACAGATGCCAATTTAGAAGCTATGGATTGCCATCATATTTCCATATTGACTAAAAATCCTATAATTTAAAATTAGTTCATAAATTAAACTACTTAGTAATGGAGATGGAAATCTAGGAACCTAATCCTTTGATGTTATGATTTGTGACCAAATAGAGTTTAAAGACACATAATTTTATAAGACTAACTTACATAGAGCATTAAAACATTACTCATAAATTTATGTAGGGGTTAAGGCTGATCAACCTTGTAAGGATGAAGATGACCTGCCCCTAGATCAAAGGGAGTACATGGATAACTTTTTAGAAATCAAAGCCATTGCACTCCACAAAGTAATGGAAAAATTAGAGGTATTTCATTGAAATTACTCAATGTTTAATTTATTTACATCAGGCACTTTTAGAAGAGACACTTTTTTATAAAAATAATAGTGTGTGACCTATAACATTTGTAGCTACCCTATATTCAAAAAATTATATCAAATTTCACAAATAAACAACCCATACAATTAGAAAATAAATAATCATTAGTTGAAATATGATAAAATTTGAAATACCCTATTAGGATGGGCCCAAAAATCTAACAATTTTTCCATGAAGAATAAGGTCCCCATCACCCAATTAAAACCTAGTGTTAAAATTGTCATGCCCCTATTAAATTAGATACACATAGCTTCATCTATCACTCATGTAGATGAGGTTTGGGTCCTATTTTTGTCCATATTTTTTTTAGTAAATAGCATTTATAATATTAAATTTAAAATCCCAAAGTGATTGCATGCATGACTAATTAGATTCTAACTTATACATGCTTTCATATTTATTAGATGCTATATGTGAGACTGTCACCCTAGCCAAATTTTTTATTTAGGATCCAAAGAGTAAAAAATAGATTTGAAATGAATTCAACCATCTTCACATACAAAAATACAGGTACCATATGAAAAAATATCATACACATTTAACCCAATAGTCTATAGAGAAAAAAATGGTCAATCAATACCTAGGTTTTTTGATTAGATAAATAGATCAATCAAGTCATTCGGTGACTATTGGTTCTATCTAGACCATAATGTCATCATAATTGAGAGCACATTGGTAGATACCTTTTTATTACCAAGGTAAGTATCTAATAAATTAACTAAGAAAGAGATAGCCTATAATCTATCCTATAATTTGGATGACAATTTAAGGTAGGCTAGATTGGCCAAATATCATAATACATCCCTTAACATTGGAAGCCATGCATAATTTTATATATGGGTGAATGGTACAAATTTAATGTTATTAAATTATTATGATAACTTTTGAGGCTTAAAAATGTCTTCATATGTTCTCATGATATCACCCATCTACTTCATGCATATCTCAACCTACTAGAAAGAGTGTTGAAATGGTCTCGACACTTGTCAAGACTGCTTTTATGATCATGGCACTTGGCATATTTATATATCTAAATCAGGTTGGCCCATCTCTCTCTCAAAAATTTTCCATTTATAATTATTGAATGTCAATCGTAAGCACCATGTTCTCCAAAATTTAACTTTAATCCTCATAAATGAAAAAATGATTAATTTTTTTTATTATATAAATTTATCATTTATTATATAATACATTATTTAAAAAATCATTAACATTGTTATTTTATTTGTTTTTAATTGATTTATAATTTATTTGTATGTTTTGAGTGGTCTAATAAATAATAAAGGATGAAATTAACAATATCTATGCTAAACCTTAAATCAAATACTCACTACTTCTAATCTTACCGTATCTTTCCACTTTAGAAATAGAAAATTTTGAAGCATGTGAATTAAAAAAAATAAAAATGAAATATATAAAGTTATCAAAACATTTTCAAGGCTTATATCACTATTACTAATTTTATCTCTATTTTTCCACTTTAGAGAGAAAATTTCGAGGCATATGAATTTAAAATAAAAAATAAAATATTTAAAGTTAGTGGACATTTTCAATAACTCACACTATAGACTTATAGGGCTTAGTTAGAACTATTTGTATGATCCTTAGGAGTGACTATAGCTTTCTCGGTGTTTTTGAAAATTTTCCATTATGAGCTCAAGACTCGGTAGCAAACAAGTTCATAAACTTGTGTATAGACATAAACAAGTCAAGTTGTAACCACATGGCAAAAGCAAGTTAAAATACTTTATTCATCAAAGTGATTAAATTTTAATAAAAGTGTGATTATTTCCATTTTTTATATAATTGTATGTTTAATTAAGAATTATTTATTATATTTTAAGTATTATAATGTTTAATTTGAAGTAGATGTATTAAATTAAATTTTTTATCATTTAAATATAAAATACAATGATAATAAATATTAAGACAAAAAAATTTATTAACATTATGGGCTAAAGTTTACAACCCATCATCGAAATAGTTGACTAAAATTGTAAATTGAAGTTTTTAAAATAAACTTCAACTATAATTTACAATGAAAATTATAAAAATGATTTTTTATAAATTATAAAAAATTTTAGTATTATTTCAATTTTTTTTTAAATAATAATTGAAAATGTTAAATTATTTTATATATAATCTTAATTTATTAAATAAATAATTTTCACAAATAATTTAGTTCTAAACTTTTACTTTATACTTATTAATTTTAAATACTTATTTTAAAATTATTATTGATTATTATTATTTTTTTAATGATAAAAGAACATTGAAGTCTCTCATCCAAATCTATTAAGACCAATCCAATCATTAAAAAGAACATAATTTTAACAGTTAGGGTCTCTTAATTATCCAGTCTAACTTTATACATCCGGATAAGCTGTTTAACACTTATACCTGTTTATAAGCTATTTAACATTTTTAATTTTCGTACAAACTATTTTACACTTTGTATATTAATTATTGTTAAATATATGACCCTTCAATGTCAATGGACGCTGTGTAAAATTGATATTTCTTCCACAACTTTATCTAAAAATTGATCTGTATTCATGCTATTGGGAAGAACATCAACCTAGAATTCTCATTTTACAGATTCCTTTCCGAGATACTTAGTTATTTGAATCATTGACACATTATTTTATTTTTATTTTCTTAAAGAAGTTTCTCATCTTACAAATATGTGAAATTTAGGTTAAGGGGGTTGATACTTCGATTAGCGTGATTTGTTGTTGGGAAGCCTTATCATATATATAAAATACACTAGTTAAGATTCAAACTGATAGCCTTCAAACGTTGCAGAGCTCTGCTACTGGTTCCAATTCTAAATCTAGATGGTTTTACACAGACCTTGCAATTATTAGGGATTCGTGCTTTATATTATTTTGACAGATGTTTTTTCTTGACTAAAAAGGTTTCCCTCACTTTTGGTATCTTGCTCTAGCGATTTATTGCCTTTATAGGGTGGCTTAGTTGAGGAATCAATTTTAAATCTTTTGTAGCTTAGCTGAACAAGTTGAATTAATTAAATAGCATAAGAATAATTAATATGCGTTAAAAAAATAATGACTCATATCTCAACATAATTGATATAATTCAATACATGATACTGCAAAATAAAGAAATCCATAGTAAATCAATGCAAATACGAAGACCATCTTCTATTTATATATACTATATTCCAATAACATGTACTCACATCATAGTTCTAACTTCGTAGAGTGATTGAAATCAATGCTCAATGTATGTCTAAACATAAATCGACAATCAATTAGAAAATATTTGGGAACAAGTTAACAACCTTAATTATAAATATTAGGCCATCTCTTTTAGAGAAAAGCACTGCCATGCTTTACATGGTAGTCAATATTGTTATCTTTATGCTCAAAACCCCCAAAAATAAAATAAATAGTTAATACAGCAGATAACTATCGTTCCATATTGTTAGTTGTTATTCCTACATGAGTTGTTCAACCGAATCCCACTCTTTATCCTGCTTGTATTTTTTCTAACCACCCATTTATCTCAGGCATTTTCATCTCCTTGCATGACTATATTTTAAGTTTAATGGCATTATAAAACCCACTTGTAAGTCCTCTGCCCTTCACGTTCCTGAGTTATTCATGGCTTTCGCCTATGTTATACTTGTATTTGCTTCGTCTTTTTGGTGCACTACTATAATTCACCAAAAACCCTTTCCAGTCTACTTTATCTTCACTATGTGCTTGGTATGTACGTGCTAGCTCATTCATCTGATTTATTTGTATTCTATAACGTGAGTATATATTGATGTGTGCTACCATAATTCACCGAAATCTGTCTTTTGTGTTGATGCGTCTGTGTCTTCCAGACGCATGTACGCTATGTCTTCCAGACGCATATACGCTAGTAACATTAGAAAAATAGGGGGTTGACATCTCCCCAAAATAATTTTACTGTCCATCCTTTGATAAGTTGTCTCCATGCACAGCACTTCTAAACTCTCAGGACTATTTTGGCAGACGTTTTCCTCGTAGATTTTAGCATGAAAGTGCAATTTGGATTGTAACAACCTTGGATGGCGACTCAGTCAACATAATTCTCATTGAAAGCACATCCTCCACAGATTTATTCCCCTTCTTCTTCACTTGTTGTAATTCTTGAAAGTGTTTTGCATACGCCTTTTGCATAGAATCCTATTCATTGTTTGCTTTCTATTTTTAAGGCTTTGGTAAGTTATTTGGACCACTCTTCAATATTTTCCTTTAAATTCATTGATGCCCTTGAGTAGTTGTTATCATTCAACCTTGTTTTTTTATGCAAGCACTTCTGCCTCCAGTTCCTCTCGTTTGCTTTCCTCATTTTTGACATGTATGTCAAAAACTTGCATTATTTGTGAAAAAAATGGATTATTTGCTTTGCAAGCTATACGTTCTTTTCAAGTGTACCCAAAAGCTTCTCCAATACAACCAATTGTTCATTAAGCACAACTTCCATTTTATCCCTTCACCAATAATCTATCAACTGGATAAGACCTTGAGGTGGTCAATGCTTTTTAGTTTTCTATATAGATATTTGCCAATAGCCTTTCCTCTTCCTTATCTAGCTTTCTACAAATATTATCTACCTTAGCCTCTAGAAATTCTAGCATCCATTCTACAATTCTACACTTGTGTTCACTTTCTTCCTATTGCTTCTTTTTATCTTATATGTTGGAACTGTAAATCATATTATTTTGTGTTACTTCTATTTCCAATCTCAATAAGGTTAGCCCAAATTTATGTTATGTCAATGAGCATGGGTCTACATCCACGACACTTTGACTAATGTCTTTATCTTTTGGTACATCAGGATTTAGGAAAATGGAAGGACACCCAAAATTTGGGTAAGGATGTATACTTCCAAACTTGTGTCAATCTAAATGTTTTAGACCAGCCATCCATAAAATGCATTGATCGATCTGGGGCTCCTGGTTCTAGTTTGAATTATGCATCATTCTAGTTTCTCAATGCTAACCAACTAGTCTTATTATGTGCCAACCACATTATGTTCTTGCCACCTCTTGAGAAATGGTGCTATCCCCTCAATTTTTAATAGTTTGAATATCCCTGAGAGTTCCTAAGCATCTTTCATGTTATGACCAATGCTTTGAGTTTCTTACACTTTGGACTCCATGTATTGCATATTTTGAACCTCACTTTGAAGGTTCCTAATCACATTTATGGCCTCTTGTAAATCATATTTTGTGTTAAACCATCAAGATAGTCTATTATAGCATAGATTTCTCTCCAAGTGCCTCAATCATCCTCAATTACAAGTTAACTAATATTTGGGCTAACTAATGGTGTTGATATCGGTATTGAATGTTGGTATGGTATTATTTGTTTCAAAATAATCCCCTAAACATATTTCCTCCTAATTATATCTATGCATGAACCATTCTCACTTCCTTTGATGTTTTCTTATCTTCTATAAGAACCAGTGTAGATTATTTCTTTCGATCAATATTGGTTGGTAATCCTTTAAATAACACATGATTATACATGTACAATAGGTTATACAAAACCTATTTAATCGTTCCTCCCACAGTTTCAAAGTCTTGGTCATGGGAAAATATCCACTCATCACTAGAGTGTGTTTCCTTGTCACGATATTCTATCTCATTCCCTTCCTATTCTACATAGGTCCTCCACCATCTTCTTGAATCATCTCTCCCATTTTCCTTGGGGCCATAGTGGAGCCCTATCACTATCTATTGACCTTCATCATATTTTTGCCTTGTGACATCATGGTCATTTAGATTCTAAATTCTTGTGAAGTCACTTTATGTTCAACCATTACTAGCTCAATATGAAAACCTATCCTTCCCCTTTACTTTTACTATCTGCTCAAGCCATGCACAAACAACATTTTTCTCATATTCTCAATGTGTAGTTTCTAAATGCTTCAATTTACCCTTAACTTATTGATCAAAAGAGATAAATTGGAAATTTAATATCTGTTTTACTTCTCACAAAAACTAATGCTTTGCTTCTTCATGGCAAGATTACATACAAATCATAAACTTTAAGAGGTAGCTACAGAGTGCACCTCTCCACCAAACATTGACTACTCTTGTCCATACGTCATTCATTTGATCTAGATACTCAATTTTTAACTCTATCCACTGATACTTTATGCCAAAATTTCTAATGTGTTCCATAACATGTGGGACAATCTATGCATGTAGATGTAGATGTAACCCAACTAGTAATATCTAATAAAGTTGGCCATACAAATGATTTCTTACCCACTTCTTTGGAGTCAACTCCCCTAGAATTTGATGTTCCTTCATAAATATTATCTCTTGATTTGCTAGCCATATGTCAACCCTTTCAAAATAAATTCTCCCAACCATTTTCAAACACCATCTCACTTCGATCAACATGATCCTGAAAAAAAAATTAAAATGTTAAAGTTTTTATGGTACTTTATTAAATTATACACTATCAACATAAACCTAACCAATAAATCTCATTATTAACACTAACACATACTACAATTTTTACTTGTAATATTAATGTATATAAAGGTTTGTCAAGGTAGTGAAGATTAACTTAATAAAGAATCCACTAAATAAAACCAAAAAAATAAAAATATATAAATAAATAAAAATTTATATCTTAACAAAATATAATTCATTACATAAAAATATAAATCTAAAAATTCATAACCAATCAACATAGATGCAAACCAACTTCCATTTATTAATAATTCATTACATACAAAATAGTGTGCACTGGAATCATAATTCCAACTTCAAAAAATAATTACAGTCAATGCTCAATGAATGTTTGAACATCAACTAACAACTAATTAGAAAGCCGTTAGAAAGCAGGTAACAACTCTAAACCGAAATGCAAGGAAACATTTTATAGATACAAACATCGTCTTGATGTACAGGACAGCTCATATTCATATCTTTATGTTCACTGCTCCCCAAAATATCCAAATACAAAAGATAACAACAATTCCACATCGTCAGGTGTTCTTCCTAAATCCGTGCTCCATTAATTATGCAACTAAATCCCATTCTTTGCGCTTCTTGGATTTATGTTAACGGACCTTCTATCTCACGCGCTTGCATGTCCTTTCATAACTTTGTTTTTCCACATAATCTGCACCCACACTCTCGCTAGTTAGTCCTCACCATTCGTGTCTCCCGAGTTATGCAAAGCTTCCGCTTGTATTTACTTTTGTATGTTTCCTCCTTTTGTCGTGCTACACTAAACAAAACCCCTCTCGAATCTACTTTACATGTATGTGCTTGATAAATGCGTGCTACATCTGCCTTATCTGCACGCGGTGCCCCAACTCTTAATGGATTCTAATACGCAAGCGTATGTCCCTAAGATTGTCTCACTGGGTCCTTGCCATCACAATGCCAACCCAAAACTCTCAGTAATGGACAAGCATAAGATTGACGCAGTTCGTAGAACGTTGAGAAGGCTCAACCTGACCTTAGATAACATAATTGCAGAGATGACAAAATGTGAGGATAAAATCAGGGAATGCTATGAGGATTCAGGAACTGAATGAAATGGAGACAGGCCTGTCCAGATGTTTGTGATGGATGCCTGCTTTATTCTTGAATTCATTTGGTGCTTTTGGGGAAAGAGGACAGAAGATATAAAACTCTGCAGTTTTGTTTTTAATAGTCATTAACGTATTAACCAGATGCATTATACTATAATGGAAGACAACATGACGTTGAGAATCAAATTCCTCTGCTTATTCTGATAAACATACTCCAATTACAGTTTAAAACCCCAGAACTTGGTGTGCTTAACTTAGCAGAAATGCTGACAGCCTTCGGCGAATTTAGAGGTCATCCCTTGTCTTCATGGAAAGGTGCCCAGTTGAAGTTAAACCATAAGTGGAGGAGTATGTATGGAAAGGCGCACGTCAGTTACTGGATTTGTTTAGAATTTTTATTACAAATATAGTAACAAACATTGTGTGGGGGCAGTTTCCCATAGCAGGTGTACCCCTAGGGCCGAATTATTATAATTTCAATTAGAGCAAATCCAATTTGAAAAGAGGAGGCTTGAAAACGATTGAGTTTTCCTCCTCCAAATATATGTGGGGGATAGCACAGAAAGACCCTTGCGAAACTTGATGGCTTATGAAGACTGTCAAAGGTGCTCAGCAAAAAATGACAGTGATTACAGCTTATATGATTCTGAGTGAGGAGCATGTCGAAGGAGGAGCAGGTTTAATAATACTCTTAAATTGATTGATTATAATTGAATAACCAATTTTTTTTTTTAATATTTAATATTTTTTAATATATTTTTATATGACCGAAAATGTAGATCCTATTAATTTATAAATATTGATTAAAATTAATCTAACAAATTTATGAATATTGATTAAGATCAGTCTCACAAAAATAAAGAAAAAGAATAAGAATATACTGCTTATAAAAATCAACATAGAAAATACAATTATGACTGGGAGCAGAAATGTCATAGACAGTTCCACCACCCTCAGAGCTGCCACATTCGGTAAATAGTAAATACGCATATAGGACTATTGGCGTGAAGTGTATTTGTTTTATTTGATTAAATTTATTTATTTATTATTGAAGGGATTGACGTGAAGTCTTAACTACTGTTTTCTATCGTTAAATCTCGTGAAGTGTATTTCTTTTATTTAATTAAATTTATTTATTTATTATTGAAGGGATTGACGTGAAGTTTTAACTACTGTTTTCTATCGTTAAATCTCATTATTAATGTTGATCACTAGTTTTGTTGTCAACTTGGGCCTATTTACAACTAAGAATGTTGTAGATTGTTTGAAAATTGTCGTTTATGCTCAGTAGCAGTGAGGGTTTTTGAACTTTCATTCATGATTCAAACATAATTTATTTTGAAACTGTATCAAATTAGTTTTATAAATTAAGTATAAGTGATGGTGTTTTATTTTCATTCCTAATTCAACTATATATTATTTTGAAACTGTCCCAAATTAGTTTTATGAATTTGTTTTGATTGTGGTTCTAATAAAAGGGTTGCATCTTAAACATTACATCAAAACTGAATATCATCATGTTTTTTAAAATGCGACTTTGGTAGGAAAGAGGTTGAGGACATAGGATGTAGCATTCATGAATGGATAAGCTTATTCAACATTTATAAATTTGTTGATTTTAGTTAGAAAATTAATCACAATTTTTTTATCATGAGTATTTTTTGATATGAATTTTATTATTCATGAAGTGTGTACACCCCACCACTTTGTGAGTGTTGGTAAAGTTTAGAGTTCGTGAACAATGTTGGGCCAAAGATTCATCAAATAGTAGCTCTCCAAATTGGATTAAATATGTCGGTCATATACCATTTCAATATTGTGGGATACCTGTAACAACGTCACTGAGCGCTAACTAGAAATACATGATTTTTTTATTAAACACATATACTATAAATAGATTACACTACAAGAGTCTAAGCAGTGAACATTTAAATTACTTTAAGTGTATTGACTATAAATAAGCATGTGACATCTAACAGTTATTGATCACTATCAACATATAAAACACATCATAATATAAAGATACAAAGTAATTACAAATAGCCAGTGATTGCTGGTACATTACATAGCCACTATTGTCAATCCATAGTAAATAGGTAATCACAACTCTTCATGAATATGTTTCCAATAATAAATACAATATAATACAATGTACATAAATAAGATACATGGCTCCTCGGAGCATGAGTTCCTCGGACTCTCTAGTATCTATGGCAATCTCAAGTGTTGTCTTAAAAATAGTACTATTGTGGGGAGAGAGAGCATCATTTAAGTAATTTATCACATCAGCCATAGACCAATGATCCCTCGCATTAATCCCATCATAGAATGGTTGTCCCTTTATAGATGAGTAGATAGTGATGGTATGAGAATCTAAAGAGACAAACAAGTACCCATGTGTTATATGATTTCTAAAATTGAACATGCAGTGTATCATAAAAATCTTATTTTATAACAAGATATTGCATAAACATGTAAATCATACTCATGAAATGATAATATCTCACTAAACATACTTTGGCCAAAGTTTTAAGAACAAGAAGAAATAGCGATCTATAGATCAATCAAAATTCATACATATCACTTGATTGGATTGGCTTCATCTGACATTGTGATGCTAGTAAGCCAATGAAGTTTGTCTTGCTTCTTAGTATTAGCAAAGCAAGATTGGTCAAACATAATTTAACTACAAGATTCATATAATTTACATCTTACTAGAAATTATATCACATAAGGTGCTAAACATAGGTGTAATCAAAACATATATTTATTTCATCAAACTTATGAAATAATCTTACATTATTATCTATCTCATACTATAAATAATGATTACAATTTATACCATCCAAGTAAAATATATATTTAATTGAAAAATCTAACTACCACAATTAGTTTCCAAACATACTACACCTTATGATAATCCATATTGTTAGGATCTTGTAGCTCTGATACCAATAGTTAGTACTTTAGAGCTGAATTGATTACTTTTGTATAAACAACTAAACACAAAATTAACCTAGAAGTAATACGTAACTAGAAATCAAAAACAACAAAGAATAGGAGATACGAGAAACAATACAATCTGTATTAAACTCTTCTAGAAGGAAATACAATGAAGAAATCTCTTTCTCCTCACACCTCTTGGATGTACAGTAATTCTCCTTCAAGAGTTCTCTCTCTCAATCAATTACAACCAACTCAACACTGAGTTGTTCCCTCTAGTGACAATCAACCCAATGGTTGTTGTTGCCTACTTCCAGTGACAATCAACTCAATGGTTATTTTGCCTACCTTACAACAGATCTTCCTGATCTTGCACCTTGCAGATCTAATTAACCTTGCTTATCCACAGATCTTTTTGATCTTACACACTACAGATCTAACTGATCTTGCTTACATTACAATACAACCCCATGGGTCTCTTAAATAGAACCCCAATGAAACAATAATTAGAAATGTAGACTCAAGACTAAAATTAGTCTTTACATGCAAACTAACTGTTCTCCTAAAATTAGAATAGTTTTGGAAATGCACAAGTGACCGATGTCAGTTTTTGCCTAACTGATGCCGGCCGACCATAATCGATGCCAGTTACTATGTAGTTGAATATAACTGATGTCGATCGACCCCTAACAGATATCAGTTGGCTCTGATCGATGTCAGTTATTGTGTCACCCAACAACCTCCACATTTGCATATCAGTGAAGCTTTTAGCTGCACAACTCAACAATCTCTCACTTGGAGATAAACAACTGCACCTGTACCTGTACCTATACAACAACATCCTCTAATTTGTTTTTGGCTTGTTTCTCCATCTTCAAGTGTAATATTGAAGACCAAAAAAAGTTGAATGAAAATTCAACTTCTCTTTTGTTATTGGCTTTGTTAACATATCTGCAGGGTTCTTATCCATATGGATCCATTTCAGCTTCAACTGTCTATCCTTCAATACCTGTATAATGAAGTGGTACCTAAGTTGTATATATTTGGTTCTTGAATGAAATGCTGAATTCTTTGCCAAATGAATTGCACTTTGACTATCACTGTATAATATGCAACTCTCTTTCTCCTTTCCCAACTCTTCCATGAACTGATTCATCCATATCATTTCCTTGCTAACCTCTGTGATTGCAATGTATTCTGACTCTGTAGTAGACAAGGCAACAACCTTTTGCATCTTTGAAATCCAGCTAACCGCCGTTCCACCAACAGTGAACACATATCCTGTGGTGCTTCTCCTGCCATCCAAATCACCTACCATATCTGAATTTACATCCCCATGTATAGAAGTGTTTGACCCTCCATAACATAAATGCCTACTGCTGGTCCCTCTCAGATATCTAAGAATCTACTGAACTACTTTCCAGTGCTCCTTTCCTAGATTGGCCATAAACTTGCTGATAACTCCCATTGCTTGGGCAATATCAGGTCTAGTACATACCATGTACTCAACCTCATCATGTGATTTAGGACACTGTTCTTTGCTCAACTTGAACTGTCCAGCCATAGGTGTGCTTACCGCTTTTGCATCTTGCATATTAAACCTCGCCAACACCTTATTCACATAATCCTCTTGACACAAAATCAACCTGTGATTTTCTCTATCTCTAAAAATACTCATGCCAAGTATTTTTGCTCCTAAATCCTTCATGGCAAATGTCTGAGCTAATTTTACTTTTAGCTCAGTAATTTTCTGCATGTGTGAACCTGCAACAAGCATATCACATACATACAGTAACAAGATAATGTAGCTACTATTATCCAACCTGATAAAATAAACACAATGGTCAGATTGACATTGACTAAGGCCATGCTCTGGCATAAACCTGTCAAACTTTAAATACCAATGTCTTGGAGCTTGATCAAGGCCATATAACCTGGCCTTATGTCTCACATGTCCATTCTCTCCTTCCTTTACCCTGTGAACCCATTCATTTTTTAGTGCTTTCTTTCTAGCTAGCAACTCTACCAAATCCCACATTTGGTTCTCTTCCAAGGAATCAATTTTCTTATTCATGTCATGCTCCCACTATTTCCTGGATTCTACCTACATTGCCTCTTCAAAACTTCCTGGTTCTCCACCATCAGTGAGTAAAAAGTAGTATAAAGAAGGGGAATAACAAATTTGAGGCTTACTTACCATTTCGAACCTCTTCATGGGCGTTTGAGACTCATTGACAACTTGCTGTCTGCCTAAATTTCATTCTAATAGTGACCGATCTCAGTCATCTCTGGCTGACCTCGGTCTGCACCTAACCGATGTCGATTCCACCTAATCACCAACGTCAGTTTCTTGACCGATGTCGGTGTCCACCTGCCTGACATCACCGACTTTGGTCTCCACTAGACCGACATCAGTTCTTGCCTGATCGATGTCAGTCTCTATCTGACCAACATCAGTTTTTGTGTTTTCCTATGAGTGATGATTTTTACCCGCAAGCTCATTTTGGATCATAACCCCATCCAAATCAAGATTGCCCTACTCATAATTATTTACCCTCTTGAGTTGATCACTGTCCATCACCTTCTCATTGAAAACCAAGGCTTTCCATCATTTCTTAAATGTGTCAGAAACATCAGATTTCCTCTCAATGCAATAAGCACATTCTTTTTTTGTACCATCATCAATGAAAGAAACATAATACTGTGATCCTCTAATAGAAGCTCCCTGAGCTAGTCCCCACACATCTGTGTGAACAAGCTCCAACTTGTGCTTCTTCTTTGTTGACCCAGTTTCAAGAAACTTCACTTTTTTCTATTTCCTAAAAATACAATGCTTACAAAAATCTTGATCTATGCTTTTTAAATCTGAAAGCTTATCTTTTGACTTAAGAACATCCATTCCCTTCTCACTCATGTGACTAAGCCTATAGTGCCACATCTTTGCATCTACATTTGAAGTAGATAAAATAGGAGTATAATCAGTAATACAAGTAGATAGATAAAGAGTACCTACTTTTTTACCTCTAGCTAATACAAATGCACCCTTGAAAACTTTCCAAGATTCAACTGTGAGAGTTACTGTGCAACCCTCATCACCCAATTTTTTTCTAGAAATCAGATTTCTTTTAGATGGGTACATGCATGACATCCTTCAACACCCATATGTTGCCATTCTGCAATTTCAGCTGCACTTTTCTTTTGTCAATAATTTGACAAGGCTCATCATCCCCTAAATAAATTTTTTCAAAGTCTCCATGGACATAATCATTGAAAAAATCTCTATTTGGGGTTGTATGGAAAGAGGCACCAGAATCTAAAACCCAAGATTCTACTTTATCCAAGGAAAATATAAGAGCATCCTGTGCAACAATACTTGCACCTTTTGCTTCTTTATTTCTTTCATGTTGATTTTCTTTCAACCAACAATCTTTCTTTGCATGCCCTTTCTTTCCACAATTCCAGCAGGTTATTCTTCCTTTTTTGGATTTGGATTTACTGCCTATCTTTGACCTTGATTTCCCTTGCTTGCCCTTCTTTCTTTGTTTTTTCCTACTTTCAACACTTAAAGCATTACCTGATATTTTTCCTATGCTTTTCTTGTGAATTTATTTATTCAAGATTACACTAACAACATCATCAACTTTCAAGATATTTGAAGTAGACACAATATTACTAACTACCACTACCAAACTATCCCAACTTTTAGGTAAAGAGCATAAGATTAAGAGAGCCTTAATTTCATCATAAAAAACTATTTTAATTGAATTTAACTGATTTACTAATCCATGGAAATCACTAAGATGACTATATACCAATCCACCTTCCTGCATTTACAAATTAAATAATTGCTTCATATGAAATACCTTATTTGAAGCTGAGGGTTTTTCATATAAATTTTCCAAAGTATCCATTAACTCTACCATTGTCTTTACATGTGATAAGTTGGAAATCACAGATGATGCCAGGCTTAACCTTATAGATCCAAGAGACTTTCTATCAAGAACATTCCATTCTTCATCTTGCATATCTGTGGGCTTTCTTAAAACCCCACCCAACGGTAAGTACATATCTTTCTGATACAGATAATCTTCAATCTTCATCATCCATAATCGATAATTCTAGTCATTGAATTTCTCCATTCTTAGTTTACTTTCTTCTGTCATTGCTTTACTCTCACTCAATCAGAAACCCCTGAGAGTGAACCCGGTAATCAACAAATACTAACCTGCTCTGGACCAGGTTCTGATACCACCTGTTAGGATCTTATAGCTCTGATACCAATAGTTAGTACCTTAGAGCTCAATAGATTACTTTTGTATAAGCAACTAAACATGGAA